>CP092876.1:46941189-47077665 GCA_030710605.1 Cordylochernes scorpioides | reverse complement strand
GTCCATCGGGAATTTGTTCCAGGCTGCGCAATATATAAAAGAGCTCCCAACGTGCCGATCCTTTCCAACCTCCCGACTGGATCACCCTCATTTCAGCCACGCTTAAAGCGTCGTAAACTACGATGTCAGATCGGTTATCCGAGGTTTGTCGTTAAGCACCTTCTCACGACATCGGCTACTAAATCTCCCCACCTAGCACAAAGTTCACCTGGTACCTCTCCGCTTCCTCTAACGAGGAGGGGGCTTGCAGGCTTTTGGCCTGACCGTGACCTCCCACAAATCCCCAGTCTGAGAATCGAGACATGGTCATTGCCTACGATTCTTAGAATTCAAGTTGATATAATGAAATAGGGTAATTGAATACCCTAATAATAGAAATCAATTTTATACTCCCTTAGGAGACCTAACAAAATGGAGCGAATACCTTTCCTAACAATAGAGTTGTACAGTCCTGTGAGGCCATTCGATCCTAACAAATAAAGAAATCAAAATCAAAATTGAACTATTAAATTCCCTAACCTATTCTAAAGTATTTTGGGCTCACAATAATAGTTTTTAACTTTTATAACATTCAATAGTCATCCATTCATACATATCATTCACGACTGCATACATACTACAGTTAAAAATTGCTACAAATGCCAAAGTACTTAATTATCTCATCAATAGAACCTAATAATAACAAACTTTCAGGACAAGTGAGAAATCAAATAAAATTACTAATTAAAACAAATGGGGACTAAAGCCCTATTAACTTAAATAAATGCCTCATACAACTCTATATAAATTTCTACTCATAGATAAATATTATTTATAATTAGACAATAAATAAATCAAACTATGTTGATTGTCAACAATCAAATGCTGAAATCTAACCTAACACTTTAACTGTGTGTCTAACAGTTTGAAAATCTCTTATCTTGACACTTGGTGTCTAAACAAACGAATCATCAAACTAGCACTTAAATGGAGCGAACTGAACTTCAAGCATTTACCTCATTGCCAAATGATAGGTCTACAAGTGTTTTTCCAACCCTATTTCTTATATAGGTCATTGGCATTCCTTTTTCCTGCTATTCAGCTAAACTCTTCCTTTGGACTTATAGGGTTTTCAGTACCCAGCTCGTTCTGGAGTTTAACAACAGAGGTTACTTGTTGCTCTATCATATCAATTCTTAGACTGTAATTGCCTTACACACTCTCATTAGAAATTCTCTTTGGACTGTATAACTGGACCCAGGGATTACAGGGAGTCAAGTTTTACCCAACGCAAGTCCAAGTCATTCCATAGAGAATTGGTTACAAGCACAGCAATTATCTAGTGCGTCTAAGTCCCTTAATTACTTTAAAGTTGAACCACTGTTCAGAACCTTCAATAAAAAAAATTAAAACAAAATAAACTGTTGAACTCACGACTTAAATCACAATTTGCTATCAACACAGAATAGCCTCTTCAATAAAAAAAAACTGAAAATCCTTTAAGACCACAATCTAGGGCCTTTAACTCACACTCTAATACTTCATACTATGATCAAAATTTAACTAACTCTAGTACACATTCTATAGGTTTAATCATTGGCAACCTGGACATGATCTGCACTCAGTGGGCCTCTTGACCCTGGTTGAACGGCGTATTTCAGGGCCGTCAATAGTGCCACCAATTGCCCTATTCACTACCTCAGGCGGGTTTCCTAAGGTTGCTGTCCCTCGTGGTTCCCTGGTTCTACAGTTCTATGGGAATATATTGGATATGTTGGGTGTACCCAGTGATCCTCATCATCAATGACACCATCTATTTGCTCTTGTACGTTTTCGTCTCCTGTAGGGTAAGTCTTTACCGGGGCATGATAGGCCTTCATTCTGTCTATGTGGATCTTATCCAAGTTCCCCGTCTCCAAATCCTTCAAAAGGTAAACAGTGTTGCCCGTCCTTTGTAGTACCTCATATGGTCCTCTGTACCTTGGCTCAAATTTATGACGTCCTTTCGTCTCATGCATTCTTTTCACCAAAGCTAGATCCCCTGTCTCAAAGGTCCTTAACTCTCTAGCTTCAAACTCAGCCCTGGCTTCTTGTTGTTCCTTCAAGTAAGTTGCCTCACCACCTCTCTCGCCCTTTCAACCTCCTCCACCAATTCCCGCTCATAGAAGGCCGCCATTTCGGTAATTGAATCTCGCATACAGGATTAAGCTCCTCTTCCTGGAAAGGTTGTGGAAGCCTCAGCTCATGTCCGAAGACCAGTTTCGCTGGAGTAAATCCAGTACTAGAGTGTACAGTGGTCCTGATAGCTAAGGCTACCATTGGTAAGGTGGTATCCCAATTGTTCCCCGCTGTACACCTGCGTAGAGATTCTATTACCGTCCTATTGAGCCTTTCTACGGCGCCATTACTCTGAGGTCTCCAGGCTGTGGTATTTACTGCTCCAACCCCCATAGCCTTGCAAACTCCCTTGAATACGCACTCATGAATGCAGAACCTCGGAGAGAGTATCGTTTTTGGTACTCCAAAGGTAGTGATTATCCTTTCCAACAAGGCCCTAACCACTGTATTGGCACACTGGTCCTTAGTAGGAATCAGGATTGGGAACTTAGTAAAAAGATCCACAATGGTCAGAATACTCGAATAACCTCTTGGGGTTACTTCTAATGGTCCTATGAAGTCTAGAGCTAGGTGCTCAAAGGGTTTTTCGGGTCTAAAGTGGGGAGCACTAGCGGCTTTGGCTACGCCTTGATTCGATAGCTGGCAGCTCTCGCATCTGCGTATATATTTCCGGACTTGTGTCCTCATGCCAGGCCAGTAATAGTCACCCTTCAGCCTTCTCATAACCTTTCTAACTCCGAAATGACCTCCAGTAGCGATGTCATGATGATAGCTGATCACTGTTTCCCTAAAACCTGTAGGAACCACCTTCACCCAGGTACCCCTTTCATTCTTTGTGACGAGGTATTTGTCTAGTAGCCTATATTCCCGGTTATTATACCTCTCCGTGCTATTTGGTTTTAATTTCGTTAACTTATTCATTACTGGGGCCCATCCTTTCTCTTGAAGTAAACCTTCCCATATCTGATTACTATTTAATAAGGGGGGCCGACGGTCTCTTACCACCGCGGCCACCACCCTCCTATCTTGTGGTAGGCTTGGATCATCCTCGCACGGGAACCTACTAAGGAAGTCGGCTACCGTGTTTTCCTTCCCCGGGACATAAATGAATGTAACGTTGAAGTCTTGGATGATCTCTGCCCACCTAGACAGTCGGGCGTTCTTATAATCAGACCCCTTATTATAAGTAATTGGTTTATGGTCAGTATGTACTTCTACTCTACTGCCCGCAGGAGGTGCTTAAAGTGCTGTAGGGACAACACTACTGCATAAGCCTCCTTTCTATTGTGGAATAGCGGATCTCAGGACCAGGTCCAGTCTCTTGCTATAATAAGCAATTGGCCTCACTGTCCCATTGACCTCCTGTTGGAGGCAAGCGCCTACCGCTATCCCACTGGCGTCAGTGTTCAGGATGAAAGGTATCCCAATTGTTGGGTGAATTAGTAGTGGCTCGCTGGTTAATATTCCCTTCACCGTCTCAAAGGCTGATTGCTCTATCATACCCCAAGCAAATCTATGTCCCTTCCTTAATAGGTTGCTCAGTGGAGCCAGGACCTCACCTGCGTTGGGGATAAAGCGTCGGTAGTAGTTAACTGTACCCAATAGACTTCTGACTGCCTTGATTTTATGAGGTCGTTTCAAATCCCTGAGAGCGGCGGACATTATCCCACATGGGTTTGATCCCATTTTGGTCGATTACATGACCCAGGTACTCGACTGAGTCCCTGAAGAGATAGCTCTTCCCGTATTTCGCCTTCAAACCGAACTTACTCAGGCGTTCGAGTACAGCGGCGAGGTCCGCTACATGCTGCTCGTGAGAGTCGCTGTAGACAAGACGTCATCGATGTACAGTCGAACGCAGTTTGAACAACAAGTCACCCAGGACCAAGTTCATGCCCACTGGAAGACCTGTGCTGAGTTTTTAGCTCCCTGTGGCAAACGCGTGAAGCGGTATCTCCCCCAGGGCAGAGAGAAGGTAAAATAATCTCTGTCACTCTCCGGGATGTAAATCTGGAAGAATCCAGAAGTCAGATCTAAAGTGCTGAAGACCTTTGCACCCGCAAATGCGCGCAGATTGTCTTCAACACGGGGTATCGGGAACGGGAAGAATTCAGTTGCCTCATAGATCATACGTAGATCCATGGTGATGCGAACGCTACCATCAGTTTTGGCAACCGGGAATAGAGGGGGAATTCCACAGAGAGGTGCTCCCTTCTATTATCCTACTTCCCTCCAGTTCGTCTACTAACGCTTTCACCTTTGAGACTAATCTGCTCGGGATTGGATATTGCCATCCTATATACTGGTTTGCTATTCAGCATCCTCAGTTTAGGGGCTGTGATGGTGGAGCCATTCCCCCATATCTTTTATATCATTGCAGAAGCAATGACTGAAGGCCCTGAAAATATCGTGGCCCGTGCGGGATCTCGTTTAGGGGTATCCTGGGTGGTTGAGGAGACATTTCTATTGTTTGTAGTGAGGAAAGAAAGGCCGACTTAGTCGGATCCTCCTTCCTTTCGTAGTCGGACCTAATACTACCGTCGTAGCTGAGGTGTAGTTTTAGAGCCCGGAAACCTGGTAATCCGAGTATGCCATCAAATCCTAACTCCCCCATGTGACAATACTCGAAGGTCGTTCTTACCTCCCTAATGGGCTTACCGTTCACCACTGCCCCTATTTCTAACACCTCACTCCCCAATGACCTTAAAGATATTCCTGATATACCTTTAAGGTAAGTAGGCTTGTCTAGTCCCTCAGTGCATAAATTTAAATTGTCAATATTTACAATGTTTGGCCTCTGAGCCTGAATCTAGGATAAATTTTAGAGACCTCTCGCCCAGAGACCTCCCTTTATTTAAGATATATACATTTATGGCAGGTAAAACTGGCCGCAAATCCCCCTCCTGCCTTGAGGCAAGCCGGCCTAGTTTTTTCTCTGCTTCTGCTGGCAGTCTCGGATGAGAAGCCCTGGCTCGCCGCACCCGTAGCACTTGGGGGGGGCGGTCTCCCTGCACCCTGCTTCTTGTAGTCCACTCCAGGGTTCTCCTCCCTTTCACCGTTGGGTTTCCCTCCTTGTTGTCTAGGCGGGGATGGGATTCCGTTGTTGTCTGGGTTGGTTGTTGTGCTGGTCTCCTCTGCCAGTTCCTGAAGGGGGGCTCCCCTCCTGTTATCCTGGGCGTTTGTCTCCGTACTCCCTTCTCCCTGCGTGTGTGATGGCCACCTTCCTCCCCCACTATTACACTATTGGCACTCCCTCTTTGTCTCCTAAGGGGTTTGCATTCTCTATTTCTAGTGCCTCCATTTTCTTCTCCAGCTCGGCCAATTGTTGCCTCATGTCACCCAGCCTCTGACCGTTCCTGTCGGCGCTGGAGCACTGCGCCTCCGGTAGTCTTCCTCCTCTGTTCCAGCCATTGTAGTTTGGTAACTAGGGTCTCCCCAGGGTTCGCCTTGGTATAGATGAGCCTTCTCCCACAGGCTGGGGCAGAGTCCGTCGAGTGAAAACTTCCGCGATCTCCGAGGTGCCTATCTTCAGGCCATTCCGACTCTGCTCCCGCCGCAAGGTCGCTCACACCGCGCGGCGAAGTCTCGTACTTTCTCCCCGGCCCCTTGTCTACATGAGAAGAACTGGCTCCTCATCTCCCTTGTAGAGACCCTCTTTCGGAACCTCCCCTCTAGACTCTCCTTCAACTCTTCGTATCCGAGGCGGATTTGCTGAGATTGTAGGGCAAACTCCCTCGCCGCCCCCCGGAGGTGGTTGTCCAAGAGGATTCTTTTCCTGGCGTCGTCTAGGGCCTTTAGGTCGTAGACAAGCTCAAAGTCCTTTATGATTTTGTGAAGGGGACTATGCCCTTCCCTTCAAACTTCTCCAGGTTGTACAGCATGGAAGGCAGCTGGGCTTGGCTAGTTGCGGCATTCTCTTCATCAGCAGGCATGGTCCTCAGTTGTTGGATCTACAGGAACTAGGTATTAGTCATTCATCCTGGTTGTAACGGGAGTATTAGGACCCATAGAGGCGGGCGAAGTAGGGAACACAAAACAGGAAGGAAGGGGAGGAGCCTTTTCTTAATCATGTTCCTAAAACACTGTGGGGTTCACGTTTCAAAAAGGAAAACTGGTATTCAAAACATAGAAACCATATATGTATGTATGTGTGGATGTGGACGCAAACATCGCGTTGTGTAAATGAAGACTCTATAAAAGAAATCCGAGTGATTTGGACGCAAACATCGCGTTGTGTAAAAGAAGATTCTATAAAAAAAATCCTAGTGGTGTGGACGCAAACATCGCGTTGTGTAAAAGAAGATTCTATAAAAGAAATCCGAGTGATGTGGACGCAAACATCGCGTTGTGAAAAATGAAGATTCTATAAAAGAAATCCTAGTGGTGTGGACGCAAACATCGCGTTGTGTAAAATGAAGATTCTATAAAAGAAATCCGAGTGGTTGGACGCAAACACCGCGTTGTGTAAAATGAAGATTCTATAAAAAAGAAATCCGAGTGAGGTGGACGCAAACTTCGCGTTGTGTAAAATGAAGATTCTATAAAAGAAAATCCTAGTGGTGTGGACGCAAACACCCGCGTTGTGAAAAATGAAGATTCTATAAAGGAAATCCTAGTGGTGTGGACGCAAGCACCGCGTTGTGAAAAATGAAGATTCTATAAAGGATATCCTAGTGGTGTGGGACGCAAGCACCGCGTTGTGAAAAATGAAGATTTCTATAAAAGGAAATCCGAGTGGGGTGGACGCAAACATCGCGTTGGGTAAGTGAAGATTCTATAAAAGAAACCTGTGTGAAAAAAAATTTGGTATTCATTAACATAGAAATTCATATGTGTATGTAAAATAAAATACTCCAATTTTCAACAGCCTACAGACTTATTTCAAATTCATCAGATATTCTATTCATAAACGAGGCCCCTTGCCAAGGGCTACTCCCCATAGGCAATCATATGGAAGGAACCTTTAAAAGTTTAATACACCAAACCCAATAACTATGACAAAGATATCCCCAATTCAATGCAGGTACCTACACCTAATGAGGTGTCAAATTCCAATGAAATAATCAAGGGCGGTCGAGATTGACCAACAGGGACGTTAATACAACGAAACCCTCAGCCCACAATCAGGGACAATCAAGATCATCACATTCGAATACGTTGATGGACGCAAACATCGCGTTGTGTAAAAGAAGATTCTATAAAAGAAATCCGAGTGATGTGGACGCAAACATCGCGTTGTGTAAAATGAAGATTCTATAAAAGAAATTCTAGTGGTGTGGACGCAAACATCGCGTTGTGTAAAATGAAGATTCTATAAAAGAAATCCTAGTGGTGTGGACGCAAACATCGCGTTGTGTAAAATGAAGATTCTATAAAAGAAAATCCGAGTGATGATGGACGCAAACATCGCGTTGTCCCATCACTAAGAACAATGTCGTACATTGAAAGATTTTATTAGTCTAAATAAAAATTCGTCTAACTAAAGTTATCAACATCAAAGCCAAGATTGCAGCCAATATAGATTGTTTCTTAACAGGAGAAATACATATTTGTTATTTAATATGTAGCCCAATATTATAACAAATATAGACCTATGTATATAGATTAGTGTATACAGTAGCTGAAATCTAGGTAAATCAGCTCACGCAAACTCTTCGTGTATTTAAAAAAAGAAAATCCTCAATTTTATGAGCTACATCCTCGGTAGACCTTGTTTCAATAGGGGGCCCATTTCCTGTCCGTAAGCAAACCTCCCACGTCCGGTCATTATCCTCCAAGAGGGAGGGGGGGCCCACGGTTCTATTTTTAATTGCCTCGGCTGCAACTCCCTTATCACCCCCACACTGGGGCCTACTGAGGAAGTCGGCCATCGTTTTCTCTCCCCCCAATGGACTTACACAAATGGCACGTCGAAACCTCGGATCCCTGTCACATTGCTAACAACTTACAAATTATGAAAACACAATTGTTGAATATCTGGAAACTTATCCTACCAATTTACCTAATCCCTTAACACGTGTACGTGTCCATTGTCACTTAGAGACTGTTATTAGGAATTTCCTTCTTGTATTTATACAGTATGAGGCATAGTAATTAAAGGCTGCATCTCCATGGGTTCATCCCTCTCACAACATGCTGGTACGAAATCAAATGTGGTTATAAGATCATTGTCTACGGGGTAACAGGGTGCACATTGGATTGGGAAATGACAAAGTTATTTCGCCCTTTAAGATACTAATTGTGATTGAGTTTTCCGTTGAGATATTATCATATACTGTGAATTTGGTAGGGAAGTTATTTTTGTAGGATCGTGTTGTATATCAGGGGTTTTGCTTGTTCCTGGGTTAGAAAGTTTATATTATTCCTTATTACTGTTAGTCTGGTAATTACATTCCTGGCTCATGAGATATGTGTGCAACTTGTATAACGCACAGTGGAAATATTTGTGGACATTTAAGAATTTACAGGAGTATATCTAATATGGAGAAGTCACCTCAGCTCGATCTATACACATTTTGTTCTGGAATTAGCGCCATATTCAAGATGGACTTCACTGTCGCATCTATTGCCCAGGCGTATCACCTTGTGTGTCAATTTCAGGAAACGTCATCTCGTCCTAGACCCTCCTTTTCTTCATACTGGCACATCTTCAATGACATTTCCATGTGGAGAACACACCCTTTAAGCGGTTCTATCGGCATCCAGTGATCAAACTTGGCAGAAAACGTCGTCAAAGGGGGCCGCCCTTCTCGCGTGTCTAGCCTTCTAAACCAACCACGATACCGCCTCACGCCTACAGGTTCCGAATTACATTCAATGTTATATCTTTGCTCGGGTGTGTCCCAGGCTTTATCAATCCTTATTCACAGCCTTTAAGTGACATTACTCCGCACTGGGGACTCGCATCCCGCTAATTTCCTCATTATATACAAGTGTCAAAATCGAGCCTCGATAAACTCTCCAGTCTCTTATACCCCCATTATTAGATAGATCCTGTCTCTAACACAGGTGGCTTTTTGCTGCCTTGTTATCAACTTAAAGCTGTCTACGCGTGCCTCGGGATATCTCAGCTGTCTTGTAGACACAAGCTTCAGTCATCTCCTTCCCTTTGAATATATTTAAAGATTATCCCAGGTAGTTGTCCTAAGTTAATAAATAGTTCCACAGTGATTAAAAGTACTCGCGCAAATTGGTTACTATATCTATTCCTTGAGATTCTGCCATTGGAATGTTAAAACCAGATTTCTACCCATTATTGATTTCAATTTAAAAAATTTTACGAAGAGATGGTGATCGAACTTCTCTCTTCACGGGTACGCTAATTGGTTCTCCAATTCTACTTTCATCTTAAAGCTCATGTATTTGTCACTCTCCCAATCCTCTATGTGCTGGAGAAAAATCGATTAACTATCTCTTACGATGTTAGCCCTAATCTGGATGCACAGGCTAGCATAACTTGATAGAAAGCGCTATAAAATAAAGTTAAGAAATTTGTAGCCGGCAATAATTATCAGAACTCACCTCTGCTGTGAGAAAAATCATAGCAGAGCCATGATGAAAAAAATTCTAAGTCATTTCAGCAGCCTACTGTAAAACACTGATCACCGTTCTAAATTTGAACCATGGCAATCCAGCCTCATTTCTCATACTGTATATAATAATTTAATAAAGAAATTGTAAATCAATGGTGCTCGCAACAGAATTCAAAATGATTGAGACACAGAACATTATAAATAATGTCCAGCAAGCAGGATACCAAACCACCTTTATATTATAACATTTCCACAAAAGTATAACTATCAATAACCCAATAAACAAAACCACAAATATCTATAGGGCGATATGTTACATTCCATATTCACAAACATCTATAACAATAGCCAACTACTTAAGAAACTTCGGCATCCAAACATATTACTGTAATTCCCCTAACATAGGCTCCACCATAAAAGTCCACTATCTAAAAATAATCCTAATATCATAAAACCCACTAACCAAAACAGAAAATAAAAGGCAATATATTCCGTAGAGTGCAACAACTGCCAAGCCAAATACGCAGGGGAGACAGGAAGGAGAGCCGGCAATAGAATATATGAACATAGACGCAACGTTATAATCAAGACAATAGATCTCTAATTTTCAATACTGCAAAGAAACAGGCCACACTTTCGCATTTAGGAGAACCTAGAATACTTTACAATAACATAAACAGCAAATATCAAAGGCTTATAATTGATTCTCTATTATTCAGAAACACAATAGCATTAATAGAAAATATATTTGCCCGAAACATATAACACAATATATCCTAGTACCAGCTAATAATATCAACAATAATATAAGTAACTTATATGTAATAGCCAATAACTATTATAAAACTACTTAAATAATAGAACTTCTAACCTATAAGATAATTCATAGGACATAGCAAACAATAGTAGAATATGTATAAATACCTTAACCAAATAGAAAAAATATATATATATCTTAAGAAAACAAATAATGTGCAAAAACATCCCAATGTATATATATATATATATGAAAAAAGAAAAAGGCATCTCCTTATCGTGCAACTGAAAGTTGCTGATGGCTGAGCGCCATCTATCGGAATAAATATCAACTATTCTCGTTGATTTTTTTATTCCATAATTGGCCAAATACCCATTTTGATTAATCAAGAAAAGCTAACCACGGACGCGTTTCGGGCTGTTGGCCCTCATCAGCGTGGTGCAAGCTGTACCTCAAAGACCAAAAAAATTGGTCATTAAGGCATCCTGAAAAATCATGAAACGGGGTAGTTAATGCCAGAATTGCGTGAGGACTCTACACAATGTGAAAAAATAGTACAAATGTAACATTGTACTGGGATAAGGTGCATAAATCATGAAAAAAAGAAAAAGGCATCTCCTTATCTTGATTAATCAAGAATGGGTATTTGGCCAATTATGGAATAAAAAATCAACGAGAATAGTTGATATTTATTCCGATAGATGGCGCTCAGCCATCAGCAACTTTCAGTTGCACGATAAGGAGATGCCTTTTTCTTTTTCATGATTATGCACCTTATCCCAGTACAATGTTACATTTGTACTATTTTTTCACATTGTGTAGAGTCCTCACGCAATTCTGGCCTTAACTACCCGTTTCATGATTTTTCAGGATGCCTTAATGACCAATTTTTTTGGTCTTTGAGTACAGCTTGCACCACGCTGATGAGGGCCAACAGCCCGAAACGCGTCCGTGGTTAGCTTTTCTTGATTAATCAAGAATGGGTATTTGGCCAATTATGGGAATAAAAAAATCAACGAGAATAGTTGATATTTATTCCGATAGATGGCGCTCAGCCATCAGCAACTTTCAGTTGCACGATAAGGAGATGCCTTTTTCTTTTTTCATGATTTATGCACCTTATCCCAGTACAATGTTACATTTGTACTATTTTTTCATATATATATATGTACATAGAATCATAACAGTTTTAGCATCAGGCGGCGTTATATTTCTTGATACACTGTATATGTTTCCCCTGTAGAAGGGCGGACAAGCCCGAAAGCCCGAGAAGACCCGAATAAAAGATACTCATCCCCATAAACGTTTTACTTTGATATCAGAAATCAATGATATTATTAAGGGTCTGTCACAAACAATGTGGATCGTAAATGACAGCGGCGAGTGATGCGGTAGGCATCGCCTCAACTTAACTTTCATTGCCCGATAAAAATGTCAGTGAAACGGAAAGCATAAATTAAAATTCACGATTTAAAATCACAACAGTAGGTGTGGTTAGAAAACTGAAAGGGCGCTATGAATAGCTCTTAAGATTAGCGGGAAATCTCAAGACAACGACATGACATTCCTTAAGTAAGACCACTGGAAATTTTTAGTAAGTCGCTCTAGATATAGACTCTTGACTCAGGGTGTAGACTACTTCACCAATTTAATTAATTAAATAATTAAATAGTATGGCTTTTCATTAGGTATATATTTCTAAGGTATTTAGAACGAAATATATACTAAATTCGTGCCCCACGTTGGGCGCCATTGTCGCGTTCCCGATTTTAGACCTATGAGAACGGAGCATGTAAGGAGTGACTTAGTAGATTATTCCTATTAAGATATACTAATGTGACATAGAAATAGACAAATATAGGACTTGAACAGCTGAGGTTATACTTGAGGAAATAGAGTATCAGATAATATACAAAGTACAGAAGGACTCAAGTGAAAACTTTCTTCCATACAAGGCGTGGGAAGGACCCCCCCCCCCCCCCCCAAAGGAGGCCCAGCGTCAGGGAGGCCCGTTGACAGGTCCTTCCTGGAATGTGTATAGAGTCGGGTGTCTCGGGAACTAACGAAGTGTCAGGAATGTGGGAGTCCAACGTCCACCCCCCCCGCCCTCCTTCTTCTTCCATGAAAGAGAGAATGGCGGCCCCTTCCCCTGCCTTCCTTGTTATCTCAACTATCCCTTTAAGAGATTTCTGGGATAACCACACCTTCTGGCGATTTAGCAACCCACTGAGGACGCTGGTAGCTATTTCATAGAGGAAAATTATAGCGACGGATCTCTATAATTTCTACAGATCAACTGTAAATAGATTCATTTTAAGGCATTTTTATAACCCAAATAACACAAACAATAGTCAAACATACAAATCTATTAGCATCATACCTTACCCTCCTAACTGCGTAACAATAGCCCGAGGAATTAGGAAATATGGTATAGAGACATATTATGAAAACACACCTAACATAGGCGCAATAGTCAGAAATCATAACAAAAAGATAGCCATAACTCACCAATATGCAACAGTCAAGGCGATGTACTCAATAGAATGCAACCAATGCAATAGTATGTACATAGGCGAAAACCGGTAGACAAGTAATAGATAGAATGAAAGGCACACCAGATCCATAGAAAGGATAAAAGAAATTCCTTTTGTTCCAACACACTCAAAATACAGGTCACACCTTCAACCTAAGTAACCCAAAAACCTTTTATACCAATGTAAACAGCGAACAGAAAAGACTGTACTTAGAAGCTATTTTATCATTAAAACACGCCAGCATCAATAGGCACATTGAAATTCCAGAATCATACAGAGAACTCATAAATAGCAATTAACGTACACTTCCCCATATTTAATACAGTACTCTTGTTTCAATAACCCTGTTCCATAGCTAATTCAAATTTCATAAGTTAAATTATTATATAATAGTTTTACCTTAGTTAGGAATATGTAAATAGTCTGGATATATGTGGGAGGGACCCTACTTGTGAAGATTATACCAACGTCTAACAGATAAGCTATAAAGACAACCAAACTATAGACTTAATAGTGTTCGGCTCTCCCATAAAAAAAAATAGACGCCGGGTATGGGTCGCCATCCATTTGCCGCCTTACAGTCCAACGGACTCGGATCCGTGACGCGCCCATTTTTATGTCACGTTCTTTGAGATCATCCAACGACTTTGGGAGATCTCAGATAAAGATGAACATGTTATTATTAGAAACTAAAAATTCTGAATATAGAAGACCAAATTAACACTTCTATTGAAGTATAATATGTTGAAATCAATATTTCAAATCAGATATCATGAAGTACCAGGTTCAGTTTTTATTGGTAGGAAGATCTGATTAAACATGCAGGTATAATTTAATCCCGATTTTTATAATAAAGATTCAACAAAATGCGATAAGTAAGTTACCAACTGGATATATGGGAAGGACTCTATTTATAGAGATTATACCAGAATCTAAAAGATAAGCTATAAAAACAAGCAAACTATAGACTTATACTATTGACATTAATAATTGTAATATGTCTAAAACAAAGGTCTTCAATAAAATCATAAAGAGAACAACCTAATGAGTTTAAGGCAACAGGGTCTTATTAAATTTAAATCAATGAATAGTATAATGGTAGACATGATGGAACACACTGAAACACAGACACTCGCGACAATGTATGTGGCCGGCAATTTATGGGAGACTTGATTATTAGTAACATTCCCTTCAAATAGGTAAGAAACATACAACATTTCATTTAAACAGTGGGAGTAGCACCATAAGGCAAAGGAATGAAGTATGTATGAGAGGGAACAAGGAAATTTCTCCATAAAAGTTATATACTAGATATTTATTCAGAACAGACAAAAATTCTGGGGACATTTCATACTAATGAGACATGTTATTTACATAATGATCTAGGTAGAGGTGACTTAAGGTTACAGATTCTTCTATATATAAGGGAGAACATAGATCTCCATCTATTCTAGCGAGATAAGATATATGAACCCTAACATTCCCTTGAAGTTACTTAAGGCCCTTTAGGGCCCATTCAAAATCTAAATAGATTAGTTTTCTATGCGCAAAAATAAAAGGGGGGGGGGGGGGGGTAGGAAAGGCTAAATCATAATGGCGCGGGGCTTACCTTCTCTCGGAAGCGGTGGTAAGGTCTGGTCTCCTCTGCGTCTCAGGCCCGACTGGCGGAATCTCTCCTGTCACTGAGCGACTCTCTGTCCGTGTGTTTTCTTAGCCAAGAAAAGCCCCTTTTATCCTAGCCTCTCTTCATTTTCATTCGCTGATCACACCAATTTTTCTATTGGCTGGCATTTCATTCGTCGAAAGCAAACACGCACGTGATCATGACCACGCCTCCAATTTACCGTGTTGCCGCGCGAAAAAAAAAATTGTATATTGAAATAAAAAAAAACAAATTAATTCCTTTAGGTAAATTAAATAATATATATATCCTGAGCATTAAAAAAATAGGTTATTGATTTAAGGTTTATATGACAAACTTTTCCTTTGGTCACCTCTATCTAACAATGGGGGGGGGGGGGGGATATATATGTACATATGGTACAGCAGCTCCCAGCACGGATGTCTCTGGATGTCACCCATGTCTTCCTCTCCACCAGGCATCAGCTTTCGGCATGGAAGTCTGGTGTCCTCAAGTGTCTAGTTTTATTTGTACATGTGCTCTTTGTACATCCTTCGTGGGAATGGAGCATCGCCGGCCATCGTTGGGAGTTCTCCATCTAGGCAACAAACACTTCGGCGAGACACTGCGTATATATTTATATGATGTAAATGTTTACATCTTTGTTGGGTCTTGTTTGGTGGAAAATCTGACCCAACAAATGCAAGGAAAATCTTTTTGCTTGCTTAGAAAGATTACGCGCGTATGACTTACACCTCAACAAAAATAAATGTATTTATTTTCAAACTAAATCGAATATCTTGGACATGTAATAGAAAATAACAAAATATCAAAATCTCCTTCAAAGGTAAAGGCTATCATCGACATGCCACAACCAAAGAATATAGCCGACTTACGCAGATTTTTGGGACGATAACGTATTATTCTAGATTTCTACCAGATGTTTCAACAATAACTTATCCCACTTCGAAAGTTACTTAAGAAAGATAAAAATTTCTTTTGGTCAGCCCAATGCCAAGCAGCATTTATCAAACTCAAGAATGAAGTTGCGAGTGACAGAGTTTTAATTCCTTTCGATACAAACTTGCCTGTTACCCTAACAACAGATGCAAGCCCTGTTGGAATCGCTGCAGTATTGTCTCATGGTATCAATAAGGTAGAACACCCAATTGCTTTTGCCTCACGTTCACAAACAGATGCAGAGCAGAACTACTCTCAACTAGATCGAGAAGCACTGGCAATTGTGTTCGGAGTAGACCATTTTTAAAATTATCTTTTCGGACATAAATTTACACTAATTACTGATAATCAACCCTTGACCAGAATTTTTCATCCTAAATCAAAATTTCCAAAAATGACATCTGCCCGTCTCTTACGTTACGCTTCATTTCTAGCAGGTTTCGACTACGTCGTGTCATTCAAGAAAGGAAACTGAAAATCAAATTGCTGACTGTTTGTCACGAGCACCCACTGCCCAAGGTTATGTTACCACCGACATGATTATCAACGAGGAGGTACATCGAATATGCTCCTCAACGGTGTTCGAAATTTCTACGAAAACCTTAACAGTGGAAGAAATTGTAAAAGAGACAGACAAAGACAAAGAGCTGTCAAAGCTAAAACGAGACATCAAATCAAATTCCATCGAGAGTGATTACACAATAAATGGAGAAATCTTGTTCAAGAATGATAAGGTAGTAGTTCCAAAAGTCTTCAACTGGAAGTCTTAAAAGGACCTTCATTCAACACATCTTGGGATCGTGAAGATGAAACAACTTGCCCGACGTTACTGCACTTGGAAGAATATTGACAAGGATATCGAAAATCTTGTAAAATCATGCAAAGATTGCTTATCTACTCAAAACAATCCTCCAAAAGCACCTGTACATCATTGGGATCCTCCATCAACTAATTGGGAGCGCATTCACCTCGACTACGCAGGACCTTTCCAGGGATATTATTACTTAGTCCTAATTGATGCAAAATCTCGCTGGGCCGAGATCAAAGCCATCAGTGAACCTCCAACATCCCTCAACACCATCAAACTTTTAAATGACATTTTTTCAACCCATGGATACCCTTTTGTTATGGTTTCTGACAACGCATCAATATTTACCGGTGATACCTTCTCGAACTACTGTCTTGAAAACGGGATCAGACAAAAATTCATAGCGCCCGGACACCCAGCAACAAATGGACTCGCTGAGAGGAATGTTCAAACCTTGAAAAACAAACTTAAATCTATGATAAACGAAAATGTTCCAATACACCAGAAGATTCAAAAGATACTCCTTCGTTATCGAGCAACTCCATTAGCAAGTGGGAGATCACCATCAGAAATGTATCTGAACAGGCAAATTCGCATAAAACTTGATGCTATGCGACCTTATCAGGAAGAAAAGTCCCAACATCAAATTCAACCGCGTACACGATGTCTTCAGGTAGGAGAAAGAGTTCAAGCAAGAGTTTTCATCAGCAACAAACCGTTTTGGAAAAATGGAACTATTAAACAAAAGCTTGGAAATCTTCACTACATCATTGAATTAGATGAAGGAAAATCTCTGAAACGTCACATAAACCAACTTCAAAAAGTTGAAATTAAAAAGAAACAAGTCACTTTTGATGAATCTACAATACATCACCAATCGAAACCAAGCCAGTCATCACCAGACTTTGATCCGATCCAATACACTGTTTCACAGCCTGAACCGAATCAACAGGAGCATCATGACCCCGACCAGACATCTGATCAGGATCCTACATCCATGCCTGATACACCCCTGCGCAGATCACAACGCCCAAGACGTCCCCCGCGACATCTTGAGGACTATGTCTACACAACCAGAAATATAAAAACAGGAAACTATCCCTAAGTGTCTTATCTAAAGTAGGGGAGACTGTTATGTATTTTTAATAATGTTAGAAATAGATTCGACAACGTTGTGTTGTAAATAATAAGATGTAATCGAATAAGCTTTGTTTACCGCCTTCAATGTCTCACCTCAAGTATGTAACTTTATTTTTATTGTATGTTATATTATGTAATCTCATTCCTAGATAATTAAAACATTTAGAATCAATCATACCTTATCATTTCAAATACAAGGCTACTTTTATACACAACAAAAAATCTGATAAAATATTACAAGGTCCAAATGGAATACCCTTGGAAACAGTTGGAATGATCCACGTAAAACTTCAAAATAAAGGCCAGCACTTAAACTCGAAAATATACATTGTTGATAAACTAAAGCAGCCACTTCTCTCTGGGGAGACAAGTGAAAAATTAAACATTGTGAGAATGATTCAGCAATTATCATCAGGAGGCCGCGGCGGACAGCGTGGTAGACTCGGAAGAGGAGATAACAGAGGCTGCTACAGCTGCGGGGAAGAAGGCCACCGCAAGTTTGAATGTACCAAACCGGCCCGTGGTGGTGGACGTGGCCGTGGACAGAGCCGTGATGGAGGCAGCAACAACACCTGCTACAACTGCGGAGAAGTTGGCCACCGTAAATATGAGTGTACCAACAACACGGCTGAAGATGGAGGACAGGAGGAGAACAGCGCAAGTCCAAGAAGGCTTGCTACACCTGTGGGGAGTTTGGCCATAAGAAGGACGACTGCCCCAAATCTGGAACTCAAGAGTCCGGAGATGAGGAGGAGTCCCTCTGACAATGAGGAGGAAGAGACTCCCCAGAAGAGGAAGCAAGCTGAGGACAGTGAGGAGGAGGAAGTAGAAGCTGAAGAACCTCCCAAGAAGAAATCTAAGAAGTCCAAGTCCAAGAAGAAAGAAGAAGATTGCTATCTGACTCTTCAAGCATATAGGACGATGCCCCTGGAAAGCGCCAGGAGCAGAGAAATGAGGAGACCCCCACTTCGACATCAACCTGGCTCTCAAGGAGATGCAAGGATGACCAGGAGCAAGAGACCGAGGAGGATTGCCCTACACCAACGGCCTCATCTACAAGAGATGGAAGGATGCAGAGGGACAACCAAGACCAGGATCCAGAGAAGAGCCTCCCTTCAATGCCAGCCGTGCATACATGATATGGAAGGGCAGTCAAGATACCTCGAAGGTTCCTGTAAAGTTAAGGGAGGAGATGTGCAGAGTATTAGGCTCATAGATTGTTGAGCTCTGGAAACCAAAAGGAATAATACTCTGCTAGTGATCTCTTTGACTTGTATATAAAATATAATATAATAGGAAATAAACTAATGCTTAGTTAATCTTGCCTCGTCTTGGATAACAACACAATCTCTCTCTTGTAAATCAATAAATATAATGTTTAATTAATAATTATTGGAATCAGTTTCATTAATAATACTAAGCAAAGTCAACAATTGGTAGCAGAGCGTGGTTTATTGATATAAAGCTCAAAAACGAAAATATTCAATCTGAAGATTAAGCATGAAGTTTATTCTGATCGGTAAACTGAAGCACTTATAAGAAGATTAAAGGTATTTATATAGATTAAGTTAAATTATATCTATATATTGCATGTTTAAAAGCTACCCAATATTTAAATAAATTTAAAATATATATTTGTTTTAAATTATATATTGGTTTGTTTATATTAGCTCAAAAGAGCTATCCCAAACAAAAATTGAACCATTAACAGGAAATAATTATCAAATATGGGCGTTGAAAATCGGCGCAGTTCTGAGAGGAAGAAAATTATTTAAATGTGTAATTTCCGATCCAGAACCTGATATGGAAGACAAAAGTTCTTGGGAGATTTGGAGTGATAAAAATGATGAAGCTTTTGGGATAATCATCACTACGTTGACAAATGAACAAGCTGGAATGTTCTTAGGAGAAACAAATGCTAAGAAAGTATGGGACTCACTGAGAAAAACATACACAGGCAATTTGGAAGATAAAATTATTGATATAGGCTTAGAATTAAAGAACATTAGAATGAAAGATAATGAAACTGTAGATGAATATATAACAAGGGCAAAAAATATTGCTGCTAGAAGTTCATCATTAGGGCATCAATTTTCCTCAAGAGAACTTTCATTTCATATTGTCAGAGGCATACATCTAAGGTATGAAAATATTGCTATTGTCTTACGATCAAAGAGAGAGGCAACAATTGAAGAGATTCAACAAACTCTAAGAGAAGAGGAGTCAAGAAGAAATATGAGATTAAATCAATCGGTTGAGAATGGGCATGAACAAGCATACAGAATTAAAGATAGAAAAGTTCAACAATCTCAGCCAAAAATATGTTTGTTTGTAATAAAAAGGGACATCTAGCTAATGATTGCTGGTTTCGAGATAAACAGAAACAAGGATACCAAAGGAAATGGAATCCTGGTTATAGAAATCACAAATACAGTAGGGAACATTCAAATAACCTAGTGGATACTATGAAAAGTGGAATTAATGAGCAAGCATTTGAAACATATGTAAAAGAATTTGAAGATTCACCAGATGAGAGAAATGATAGACAAATATGGTGTATAGATTCAGGATGCACCGCACATTTAACCCCAAACCTAACTTTGATGGAAAATGTGGTAGATTATGAAAGTGAAATCAACCTAGCTGAAAAGGGCAAAACTACCCAAGCCATAGCCAAAGGAGATATGAGACTTACTACATGCACAAGTGAAGGCCAAGAAAATATTCACATCAAAGATATCTTACATGTACCAAGTTTAAGGAATAATTTCTTGTCAGTATACGAATTAGTCAACAAGGGAAATTCAGTTATTTTCAATAAGGATGGAGCAAAAATTTATAATGAAGGGAATGATTTAGTTGCTGAAGCATATATTAAAGATAGAATGTTTATGATGGAAACAAAACAAAGAAATGTACCAATAGCAAAAAATGAAAATGTCATGGTTATAAATACACATTTATCAAATAAAAATAGCAATATAAGTTTATGGCATAAGAGATTAAACCATATAAATGAAGAATACATGAAAAAAAATGATTCAAGGACATATTGTAAGAGGATTGGATCTAAAATTCGAAAGGTTACCAGAGTGCGAAGCATGCATAATGGGAAAACTGGTGCAGAAGCCATATAATATTACAGATAATTATACAGTTAAGCCCCTGCAGTTGATTCATATGGATTTATGTGGACCAATGCCATGTCAATCTTTAGGAGGATCTAAGTATTTCCTTGTTATAGTAGATGATTACAGTAGAAGAATCTTTGTATATTTCCTGAGATCAAAAGATGAGACCTTTGAAAGATTTGAAGAATTTAAAGCAAGAGCTGAAAACGAATTAAGTCTTAGAATAAAAGATGTAAGAACGGACAATGGAACTGAATTTTGTAACTCTAGATTTGAAGGACTTTTCAAGAGAAGTGGGATCCATCACCAACTTACCACCACATACTCACCACAAAGTAATGGAGTCGCAGAGAGAGTGAATAGGACTCTTATAGATACAGCGAGAACCTTACTAATTGACTCAAAATTACCCATGATGTTTTGGGCAGAGGCAATTGCTACAGCTGCATACATTAAGAATTGTACACCCCACAGGTCTATCAAGCAAAATACACCTATGCAGAGATGGAATGGCAGGAAACCATCGGTCAAACACATTCGAATATTTGGATGTTTGACACATTGGCTTGAGAGCAAACCAAGAAGAAACAAGTTTTCACCAAAGGGTAGAAAGGGAATATTTATTGGTTATTCCATTAAAAAGAAAGCCTACAGAATATATGATATAATGACAAAGAGAATTCATGAAGTCAGATCAGTAAAATTTAGTGAAGATAAGAGAGGAATTGATTATGCAAATGATATTCAGGAAGATACTAATTGTGATAATTTGACCTATAAAGGAAATTGTGAAGAAATAGTTGAAGACTTTCTTATCTTGAAAGAAGACAATCCTGTAGCAGAGAGTGAAATGAAGTCTCAGGAGGATACTTCCGTAAAACCAGGTGGTGACACTGAAAATGACTCAACACAAACTGAACCAATAGAGGAAAGATGCGCAAAAGGAGGAAGAAAGAAAGGAGAAACAAAGAGCATCTTAGAAGAACGGCACAAAGCAAGACTTGAAGAACAAGAAAGGAAATTGATTGAAGAAGGAGTTCGACGCTCACAAAGAATAAAGGATAGGAATAATGCAAACTTAATTATGGAAATTGATCATTATATTCCGGAGAACTTTAAAGAAGCAATGGATAGTGGAGAAAGAAATGAATGGCGCAAAGAAATGGAAGATGAGCTCAGTGAGATAGAGAAACATAAAGTATGGACACTAGTACCAAGGGAAAATGGTATGAAAGTCATCAATAGTAAATGGGTCTACAGTACGAAGAAAACACCAAGTGACGGCATATATAAACGAAAGGCCAGACTGGTTGCTGTTGGATGCAATCAAAGATATGGTGTGGACTATAAGGAATCTTTTTCACCTGTACTCAAAAAGGAAAGCTTGCGAACAATAGTAGCTCTTGCAACACAACAGAATTTAACCATAAAGACTTATGATGTGAAGACAGCTTATCTCTATGGTGAGTTAAAAGAGACAGTATACATGAGACAACCAGATGGTTTTATACAAAAAGGAGAAGAAAACAAAGTGTGTAAATTGGAAAAAAGCCTGTATGGTCTACCACAATCAGGAAAATGTTGGAACAAAAAGATCAATGAAATTTTATACCAGTTGGGAATGATTAGAACCAAATGTGATCCATGTGTCTATAAACTCCAGAGAGGAGAAGAGTATGCAATACTGGGTCTATATGTAGATGATCTCATCATTACTGGAACTAGTAAGGAAATTAATGACAACCTAGCCTCAGAAATAGAAAAATATGTTACTCTAACAGAAAAGAAAGATAGCGAACCATTTATTGGAATTGAAATAAAAAGGGAAGAAGATGGATTTTATCTATCTCAGACTCATTATATTGATACAATTCTTCACAGATTTGGACTGGAAGAATGCAACAGTGTGCAGACACCTGGAGATCAAAATCAAAATTTGGATGAATATTTGGACTCTAAGCTAGTAGATAAAACTGTATACCAGGAAATGATTGGATCACTAATGTACCTCTCTACGGGTACTCGACCGGACATATCCTTCAACGTCAGCAATTTATCACAGTATAGTAATGATCCAAGAGAAATACACTTAACTGGAGTTAAAAGGATTTATAGATATCTGAAGGGAACAAGAGATAACATGTTGGCATATAAGTCAAAAGACAACAATATCACAATAAGTACTGATGCGAGCTGGTGCACAACCCGAGACGCAAAATCCTATTCAGGCTATACAGTCAAACTTGGCAAAAACTTAATAAACTGGAGAAGTAGAAAGCAAAATTTAGTAGCCTTGTCTACATGTGAAGCAGAACTTATTTCAATATGTGAAGGCATTTCAGAAGTATTATGGTTAAAGGGATTACTAGAAGAACTTTGTGAAAATTCAACTTTCCCAATTACCTTGAAAAGTGACAGCCAGGCTGCAATAAACTGGATACAATCTGACAAAATTACTTCACGAACAAAGCACATAAACCGAAAGTATTATTTTGTGAAAGAGGAAATTCAAAATGGAATCAAGCTGGAATACACTAAAAGTGAAGACATGGAGGCGGATATACTAACGAAGAGTCTACCTAAGGACAAACTACGGAAATGTGCAGATAGCCTTGGACTTGCTGATTAGGGCTTACACACAGGGGAGCGTGTGTTGTACATATTTTAATTATTTGTTACCACAGAGTGTGTGTAAGCTCACGGGAAAATAGGCGCTAAAAAAAACAAGAAGAAAGAGTTCCTTTGTTTCAATATAAGTTTCCCTTTTATATTATATCTCTCTCTTGTAAATCAATAAATATAATGTTTAATTAATAATTATTGGAATCAGTTTCATTAATAATACTAAGCAAAGTCAACACAGAAACCAAAAGAGCGCAGGCGCGATCCAATCGTCGCCCGCCGATGCCGATCGTCGCCGCCGTAATACCGTTTAGCGTTAAAGTTGTATGTAAAAAAACATTCAACTGTCGAAATTCGAATTTTTAAATGGTCCAACTATCGGAACTGTCGTATTATCGATACTGTCGAATTACGGTTTGTTATTTGATAGACCAGAGGTCAGGACATCAGAATATGGTCGAATTATGGTAGAGTGTCGAATTTGCGTGTGTCGAATTAACGAGGTTATACTGTATTTACATTATATGTATAACATATAAAGTATGACATATATGTTATTTTAATTTGTATAAAGATTCATTGGAAATTATATTATAAAGTGCTCTGGTAAATTTACCTAGACAAAATTTGAAAGATTACTTTTAATAAAAATAATATATATATAGACAAGATATATATATTATTGGAAATTTGTCATATGATATTTATGAGTTCAACATTTTGAATTTTAATGCCTCAACCAACTCTCTAACAAACCCAACAGAAATTATTTTCTACATTATTTAATCATTATGCATTATCATTAAATGATGACCCTATAATATATTTATTCACATTAATACCATAATGGCTACAAGAAAATAAGACCTAATCCAAATAAATTAATAGTGTCTGACGTTTCGGTAACAGCATTATTACCATCATCGGGCAAAAGAATTAATGAGAAAGAGGGAATATGGTTTTACGGGCTACTAACCAAAGTGTATGATTTTCGAGTCCATAAATGAGAAAAATATCACAGGATGTTCTTAAATAATGCTGTTATCAAGTGTGTAAACAAGATAGCAGACAAGAAAAGGAAAAAATAGTTTTCTAAGACAACCTAAAATATTATTCTTGGAATTAAAAGTGGAATTTTTTAAAAATATAATTAAAGGCATATCTGTAAATATGATTGATATTTTCTCTTTCTTCCATTCTGTTAATTGTAGCACATTTCTTTTGAATAAAATAGGTTTTTTGAATTGTCTCTTTTAGTAATTTTTTCATAATCTAGAATCATTTTACAATTGAACACAGGCTCCGTTGAGTCCAGGATGAGTTTCCTATTTTTTATTAAATACTTCTCAAGCTTTCGGGTAGTGCCAACCCATCTACTGGAGCATATAAACGAAATAAATCTAAACTTTTAACTATTATTTATATCTTATAAATTATTTACATATTTCAGAAGTGTTAAGAAAACTCTTAAGCATAGTATTTGTTTATGGTATAAAATAAAAGGAATCGTGTTTTTTATATACATAGTTAACAGATTATTGTCTATACAGGGTTGTTTTGGCTATATACAAATCCACTATAGACCTCTGGGATGTCAATATGTCTATTGATACTGTTGTGTTTTTTAGATAACAAGGCTTCAAGGATCAATCTTTTATGCTTATTGTTTATGTTTGTATAATAAATTTTTGGTTCTTCTAAATTGAAAGAGAGGACTGTGTTTTTTTTCTATATGTTGAAATACTAGGGATTTTTTGTCCTTTTTTTTTGTTTCTGATACATCTATCGTGTTCGTCCATTCTGTCTTTAACAGTCTGCCTGTTTCCACCGATATATATGAAAAGGCTTAAATTTGGACAAGGCTTTGCCAGTTAGCTCAACAGTCATATTCAGTCTTCACCACACTAAAAAAAAGGAAACATGTTTATAATTGGAATGTAAAACGGGGAACACGAATTAGTTATAACAGCGAAATCCTCACTTAGTATGCTTTTTAATTTAGAATTATATGCATATACCTCAAATTACAATTATTATTGAATATATATATACCAAGGTAAATTTATATAAGAAGATATTAAAACAAGCACTCATGGCTAGACAAAGAATACTATCCAGAGCCAATCGGAATTAAAAATTACTAATATGGGATATGGTTAAGTACTATGTGGATATTCATAATATTGGGAATGGTAGTTTAATTTCACAGTATTATCATTGGCTCTCTCTCTCTGGATATATCTCTTATCTTGCCATATCTCTTCTACACTATATACCAGCACAGCACTTCATGTATTAAAATTATATATATAAAGGGAATAAATGTTTTTGATAAATAATGACTGAAGGCATAAATAAAATATTTAATTTGCACTAAATGAATACAATCTATATTAATAAAATGCAAATTTCATAAGTGTTGTTTACTAAAACTTTCGTTACAATGCATCAATTTCGACCAAATTTTCAACATTTATGTAAAACGAGATGGAGCAGGTTTTGCTTAACATCAAAATATTTTTCCTAACTTTAACATGCGTAAATTCGCTGTTATCGATTAAATACAAAAAAAATCAACAGAGTTAATTTTATTTATATATAAATACAAAAAAAATTCAGCAATTCATTCAACTCAATCTAAAAAAATATTCAAAACAAGCAATTTTAAGATAGCCCCATATGTAAAACAGTCGGCCAAGAAAACAACAACGATATTACATCTTTCTCACATATTCACACACAATCTTGATTAATAATTAAAACTAATCTTTAACATTGTTTATTATACTTCATAATATATAATATTCGTTAGGCAAACTTTCACTGGGATAAAACCCGGGCGAAGCCGGGTACACATCCGCTGATATACACATAAAATATAAATTTTTACTGACCTCAATTATCAGCGCATTCTATATAATTATATCCCTATAGTCTAAAATCATATCGTATTTTATATAAACTCTGCTTCGCAGAGAGAAACTTATTCTCAATTTAAATTATAATGAGCATAGTGCCCAAATCACCTATGAATTTTATTGTACTTACTTCGACCTGTAAGAGCTTTTCATACATCAAATTCCCAGTTTCATCCATCTTTACTCTTGCTCTCCTTCTCTCTAACTGACTCAATTCCCCCTCTGTTTTTAAACCAGGATGGCTCGATTTTTGTTTTAAAATTATTATTAACCTAGCTGACTGTCTATGATTATTTATTACTTTAAAATATTCACACATAGATAAAAATAAAATTATAAAAATAAGTATTATATGAATATAAATTCTAAAATAAATTATATAAAATTATAGAAAATTTGAAATTGTCAAAAATAATATATAAATTTATAATTATATAACTATTATCTATATATATAAAAATGAATGCATGTGTGTGTGTGACAATTTTTTTTTTTTGACAATTAAAAAATATTTATTGTCATCTAGACAATTTTACATATCAAAGAGAGAGAGAGAGAGAGAGAGAGAGAGAGAGAGAAGAAAATATATACATAAAGAAAAAAAATATATATATATACATATATAATACAAATTTACAAGAGGGACAAAGGTAGGAGACCTCGGCGCTGGAGGGTCCTGGACCAGGCGATGAGCGGGTCCTCCACCGCTTCTCCGAGCCCAACCTGTACAAAGTAGCGATGATTTCGCAACTTTGCCGACGCCAAGATGGAAAGGGCGTCGTCCTCAAGGCCGGACCCGCCGAAGATCCAAGCCTGCAGGTCAGGGGGCCGCCCTATGATGTTGAAGGTCCCTCTGATGAGAGGCCTGATGGAACGGCAGCACCAGTAACGGTGGCCGAGGGAGCGGTCGATGGACTCGCAGGCAGGACAGGAGGGGCCGACCGAGGCAGGATGGGCCGGATGGGGCAGGGCGTGGAGGGCCAACTTGATGGCCGCGTCGGCCTCGTGGCCCGAGTAGGTGCAGCGCCGCAGCGAGGCCCAGTCGATCCTGGATGGTGGATTGATGGTGGGCGTCCATCTCGCCAGGAATCTGGAGATGGGCGTGGCGGCGAGGCGCGGACGATCCAGGGCCCGTCGGGCCGAGCGGGTCGTGAGACCGTTGAGGAACGGCGTAGCCGTCCCCCGCAGCACCACGGCCGCAGCTAAAGAGCTAGATGAGGGTGCAGACTCCGCCCCGAAGCCCACGGCGTTCTCGGAGGTCAGCCTCCGACAGAAGGCGCCCAGGCCGCGGCGTCAGCCAGGGCCGAGCTCGTAGGGCGGGCGATGAGGTGTTCCTCCTCGATGAGGTCCCGGACTCGGGCTCCGCTCCAACGGGCGGGGGCCAGGAGGTCGGGAGGGCGGAGGAACCGCCAGCCGCCGATGATGTTGAGGTCCAGTAGCTGAGCCGTGGGGACCGCCCGATGGTTGAGGCCCAGGATGTAGGAGGCCTCCTCCCACAGCTTCAGCAGCCGGAGACGGCGGGGCTGGAGACGGGTGCCGTCCGGTGGAGGGTGGATCCAGGCTTCCCCGCTGTTGCCGCTGACCAGCCAGCTGAAGGCATTTCTGCCCCCGCGGAGCGCGACCTGTACCCCCTTGAGGCAGGCGAACTGGAGTTGGGTCGCGAGGTCGAGAAGGCCGAGGCCTCCGATGGCAACTGGCCTCGCCATGACGTTGGCGGGAAGCCACGCCGTGTGGTCTGGCCCCCAGACGAACCTCGCCAGTCAGGCCTACAGCTTGGCGATGGTCGGGGGTGATGGGAGGTATCCATGCAGGTGGTGCTGGATCGTGGACCCCACCAGCGTGTTCGCCGCTCTTGCTCGTCCGACGAGGGAGAGGCCGCGGGTGAAGGGCGTCCATCTGCGGCACGCAGTCTCCAGGAGGGCCAGGAGATGCTGCTCCCGGTGGGCGACGGTGCTCCTGGGGGCGATGTCGAGCCCGAGGACCCTGATGGAGGTGGTCGACCAGGAGGCGCCGAGTGGGGAGTCGCCGCGGTTGCGCCAGGCGTCGCACCAGAGGCCAGCGCTCTTCCGGAGGTTCACGCCAACTCCGGAGGCCTGCTTGTATTCTTCGAAGACGGTCGCCACCCGTTCGAAGTCTCCGTCGCGATGAAATAGGAGGACGATGTCGTCGGCGTAAGCGATGACATTGCCCGAGCCGAGGGTCAACTCCAGGCGACGTAGCAGCGGCCCCGTGGCAATGCTGAAGAGTGCGGCACTCACGGCGCAACCCTGTCTTAGGCCGTTGAGGAGGGGGAAGGCGGTGGTGTAGAAGCCTCCGGCCCGGATGGTGGCGTCCGCCCCGGCGTAGAGGATGTTGATCCAGGCCCTGAAGGCTGGCGGGAGGCGGAGGGACGTTAGCAGGGACTCCAAGAAGCCGCGGTCTAGTGAGTCAAAGGCGGACTCCAGGTCTACGCCCATGACGGCCAGCGGCGAGCCCAGGGCGGTGGCCTCCTCGACGGCGTCCGTCACCATGGCGATGTTCCATGACGGGGACCTCCTGGGGACGGCGTAGGTCTGGCATTCCGGGACAAGGGTCCGCAGGTGGGGCTTGAGGCGCCGGTGAAGGATGGCGGCCAGGACCCTGTAGTCGGCCGAGGGCAGCGCGACAGGCCTGTAGCCATCAAGGCCGCGACCTCCGCGGGCCTTGGGCACGAGGCAGATGGAGCTGCGCCGCGTCGACGGAGGTAGGGCACCGCGGAGCCGTGAAGCCGCGAACACCCGGGCCAGAGCTTCCGCGAAGAAGTCCTCGTTGAAGGCGACGAGGAGCCCGCACGGCAAGCCGTCCCAGCCGGGGGCCTTTCCGCGAGGGAGGTGCTCGATGGCGTGGGCTATCTCGCTGGGGCTGATGTCTGGCCGGTGGAGCGGGTCCTCCTCACTCAGCTCGCGGGTGGTGGTGGTGGGCGCGCTGCTGGCGATGAAGGCAGCTCCCGCAGCTGGATCGCTGGTACGACGGGCGAAGCGGGGCTGGAAGGTCGCGAACGCCCTCCGCTGAAGCTCTGGGCCCTCGATGACGTTGTCCTCCTCGTCCCTGATGACGCTGACCGGGCGACGGAGGCGGATGGCGCGTGCCAGGTCCGGCAGCGATGGGTAGTCTGCCCGGATGGAGGAGGCCTCGAGCTGCGCCGCGATGTAACGTCTCGCCCTGTAGACGTAGCTGTCGCTGGCAGCGTGGCGCGGGTCGTGCAGGGATCTGGCCTCCGCCAGCAGCCCCGCCTTGATGGAGGTCCACCTATCCCAGAAGGTCCCGTCGTCGTCATCGTGCGCTGTGTCTTCCTCCAACTCCCGGATGTAGCCAGCCAGATGTTCGAGCGCAAGGCCCGAGCGGAGCATCGCGGCCAAGCGAGGCTGGGTGGGGGAGGAGACGGCGGTGGTGGGCGGGCCCACCTGGAGCAGCACGAGGCGGTGGTCCGAGAGGTGGTAGTGGCTGGTCGCGTAGATGGACGCGTGATCCAGGACTCCAGCAGGGACGAGGATCCGGTCCAGGCGGTTCGATTCGACTTGGTCGCCGTGCATGGCGACTCTGGTGGGCAGGTGGGCGGCGTCGAACTGGGTGGCCACGTCGACCAGCGCGGCCAGGTCCAGAAGAGCGGCGAGGGCATCCGATGATGATGATGACGAGGGGCCCTGATCCCTGATGTTAAAATCGCCTATGATCCAGCAGGCTCCCTCCTCCTCCTGTGCCGCTGTCGCCGCCAGGAGCTCCAGTTGCCGGTTTCTCTCCCGGGGTTCATGCGCCAGATGAACGGCGATGGCCGTCATCTCCTCGCCGCGGACATCTATGGTTGCCAAGGCGATGTGGCCCGGCCACAGGATGCGTTGATGTAGCACGGCTACGCCTGGTCCGAAGACGCAGGCGAGTCCGGATCCCGAGATGGCTACGGGATGGGCCAACACAACAGCACTGTAGCCGAGGCAGAGGTCTTGGCCGCTGCCCAGATGAAATGCGTTTGTCTCCTGGACAAACGCGATGTCCACGTGATGTTGCCTGAGGAGATGACAAAGGGCAAGGCTCCTCCTCCGAGTGGCGAGCCCTCGCGCGTTGATGGTGGCGACGCGGTAACTCATTGGGACGGTCCTTCACGCAGCACCTTCCTGGTCTTTTGGAGGGTCTTGCGGATTGTGGAGTTGGAGTCTGGGCACAAGGGCTTGATGGTGTCGTGCAGCTTGTTGAGGGCTTTGACCTGTGCCGGGGTCAGCGTGGACGCTCTCCTCTTCATGGTGGTCTCTGAGGTGAGGAGCTTCTGAGCCTCCTCGCGGTTTAGGTCGGGCAACTTATCCCAGTCGATGGAGATGTTAGGGGACTTCCCGAGGTGCTCCAGCAGCTGTTCGAGTGCGGCCTTTCCCCGGGCAGGCGTGGAGGGAGGTGAGGTCAGCTTCTCCACCGACATCTCGTGGTCGAGCGGAGAGATGCGAGGCTCGAGGGGCCTCGGGACAGCCAGGGGAGCAGGAAGGGCGGCATGGGCGGGCTGGGCGAGATCCATCGGTTCGGCAGGATGGGACGCTGAGGGGATCGCCGGAGACTCTGTTGATGTTTTCGCCGGTTGGACAGGGGACGCCGGTGTTGCGGGCGCCGGTGCCGGCTTCCTTGGCTGCTGAGGAGGAGGAGGAGGAGGGGGGGAGGCCTTGCGTCGATGGGAGACGCTGCTTGCCTGGGGCTGCTGTTCCCTTGCCTGGCGAGCGATGGACAGCTAGCTCTGCGGTGGCCCTGCCTTCCGCATTTGGAACATTTAATTGCGAAGGAGAGGAAGGCAGATAGGGTGTCTCCCTTGGACTCGATGGTCAGTCGGGCGGGCAGGGTCTCCAGCCTTACGCCCTGGTGGAGCAGGATGAACGCCTCCCGGCGGCCGTCGCTGAAGGCGAACTCCCCCATTTTGATCATGATGGGGGCGATGGAGGTGATGTCTCCGTATTTACGCAGAGCCTGCACGATGGTGGCGTCCTCTACAAAGCCGGGGAGATTGGCCACGATGATCCTTTCGGCCCTCTTGCGGAAGGGGAAGACCTTGAGGAGTGTTCCCTCGATGTTCAGGCCCTCCTCCACCAAACGGCTCGCAAGGTTCTTGCTCGCGAGGCCCACGATGTAGTGGCCGTTCATCCTGCCAAAGTGGGCGATGTTTTTGGGCCCTCCGACCAGGTCGCCGATTGCCCGGAGGTAGGAGTAGTCTGGGATGTCAGGGCACAGCTCCACGAAGATGTAGTTTTCGTGGTTGGTTGTGGCCTGCCTCGCCCTGGCGTCGGCGATGTTGGCGCGCGTCGCCTTGATCTCCTGAGGCGGCACTGCTCTCGGCCCTGCTGGCCGCTTCCGCTGCTGGGAGCTGCGCTGCTCTCCAGGCTTGTTGGGCTGCCTTGCAGCGGGCTCAGGTGATGTTGAGCCGCGGCGCCTCTTCTTGCCCTTCACGACGATGAAGTCGTCGTTGGCGCCCACCTCCGTCATCTCGCTGTCGGCCCAGTTGAGCGAGGTCGGGCTGGCTGCAGTTGCGCTGGTCGTAGCAGCAGTCTTCGGCGCCGTGACGTCACCACGCGCGGCGGCCGGATTTACATGCATATCGCCTGCCGGCGGATTTGCATCTTTTTGATAATTAGAAGAAATTTCAATTGTTTTCTTCATATTCTCGTTTTTTGGCGATAATTCCTCGCCTGTTTGTAGCAGGATGCTGGGCCTTTCAGGCACTTTTTCAGTACATCCTGGGCTCTCTGCCAGTACCACACTTGCCAGGTTAAACGCCCTTCACACGCACTCTAAAGGCGAAAACGGCGGAGCTCGCGAAAGCGTGGCCGCACGCTCGAGTGTGTGTGTGTGTGTGTGTCCTTTATGCCTGACCAAACCACTCATTGGAATGCCGTGAAACTTTGGAAAGTTATTTAGTATAGTACTGGGAAGGTTTCTAGCAAATACAATTTTTGAAATAACTTTTTGCCTAAAAGTAATCAAGATAAATATTCTAATTTATCTGTTATAATTCAACAATCTGCTCTAAATATTATCATGATGATACGATGATTTTGTAATGTATAAAATTAGGAAAGACAAAATTCAGGATGACACAACAATTTATTTGAGACAAGAATAATGATACAATTCCAATGCAAGAAACTATTCCTTTAACTTCCAATTACCGAGGGAACCAATTAATATTGATTTTATTCAACTTATCGAGTATTTTTCAAGGGACCGGGAAAAAATGTTCACTTTATCGAGAGATTCGTTAGACAAACCTTTACTTGGGTAAAACCCGGGCGAAGCCGGGTACATCCATACAAGAATAATGATACAATTCCAAGGCAAGATACTATTCCTTTAACTTCCAATTACCGAGGGAACCAATTAATATTGATTTTATTCAACTTATCGAGTATTTTTCAAGGGACCGGGGAAAAAATGTTCACTTTATCGAGAGATTCGTTAGACAAACCTTTACTCGGGTAAATCCCAGGCGAAGTCGGGTACATCCGCTTGTAAATAATAAAAATATATAATAGTTAAATTATATCAAAATATAAAATTATGCTAAAAATGAAAATATAAACCCTTAATTCCAAAATATAATATTTTAGAATTGATAAATTAAAAATTTAAGAGGATATAGGTCTTTACCGAATATATCCTCTTTCTCTCTATATATGCTATAATGAACAATTATGAAATTAAAGACCAATGTCTTCATGTGTCTTTCAGGCCACAGGATGTGTCTTTCAGGCCACAGGATGTCCTTTAGGCCATGGTAGTCTGCAGGATCGGGCCAATGACTATCCTGCACATCCAACATCCCGCCGAGAACCTTGTTTCATCAGAATTACACTGTTATAGGGTGTATGTTGGGTCAGAGTCCAAAATGGACCCTACATATGTACATTACAATGGTTACATTCTATGGAATAAACGGCTTGTCTATTATGATAAAGCACAATTTGGATTATAGATTATAATAAAAGAAAATAAGACCTGATCCAATTGGCTTGTCCAATCCAAAATTGGTTTGTCTATTGTAAATTGGTGGATTAGGGTTATTTTTTGTTTTGGGGTTTCTTACTATTGATCCAATGTTGGGGGTATTTTCGTAAAAAGTTCTAACTCTGTATTTTCCTAGTTCTCTTGCTATTTTTATACTATTAGGAGAATTGGTAAAACGCATGTTGATATATATATATTTGGCTATTATTAATTGAGGATGGGTTGTAAAATGTCTTAGAATGAAGTTTATTGGGTATCCTGCTATGAGAAGGTTTTGCATTATCTTTTGTGTTTCTATTGTTTTGTATGTTTGATTTGAACATTGTGCATAAATTCTTTTTTTTTTAATCTTTTGATAGTATTTATTTTATGGTTTAAAGGACAATATGAGGAGTAGTGAATGTAATTAGGTTGAAATGTGGGTTTGTAATAAACTGGTATTGTATTGCTGTTTTTTTTTGTTTCGTAATTAAAATATCTAAGAACAAAATATCTAAGAACGGTTAGGTATTATTAATTTCTTTGTCTAGAGTGAAATCTATTTCTTTGTGTAGGCTTTTTAATTTATATAAAATAGTATCTATTATATCTGTTCGGAAATACGCAAAATATATCGTCTATATATCTTTCGCATTTTGAATTTCGGTTGGAAATTGGCTAATAATCTGCTTGTCTATGTGCCTTATTACAATTTCTGATAGTGGTGATGGTAGTGGGCTTCCCATAGGGGAGTCCTTGACTTGTCTGTAGCTTTTATTGTTGAACGAAAATATACTAAATCTCAAAAATAACTCTATTAATTTAATTGTTTAAGTGTATATATCAGGGGCTATATTATGGTCTGAAAGGAAGTTTTGTACATTCTATTATTAGCTGATATAGTAAGCTGGGGTATAAATTAACTACATCAAATGATACCATGGTATGGTCCTGGTTTGTAGGAAGTGTTTAAAATTTCGCTAATAAATTTGGGTGTAGAGTTGTGTGGGTGTTTGGTTGTGGGGTTGTTTTGGGTGGATTGTCTTTTAGTAAAGGGACCAGGAAGCTATCTAAAAATTTGGCCAAGAGAGCTGCGGGAGATGAGTAATATCCTATTGGTCTTAACGGGTTACCTGACTTGGGAAGTTTGGGGAGTCCATATATATAGGCTTCGGAGTTCATATTAGACAAGAATATCTTGAGTTCTTCGGATGTGATGTCCTTATTTCTATGTAGGGTTCTAAAAACATTTTTATAATGGCTGTAGGTTTCTTTTTTTTTTTTTTGGATATTGGTTCGAAAGTGCTCTGACCTGTAAGAATAATGTTCATTTTGTTAACATAATCTGTGGTCTCCAAGATTGCTGTCTGACTTCCCTTGTCTGACCGGGTTATTATAATTTCGTTTTTATTTCTTAACCTTTTTCTAATATATATGTTGGGCCAGGTTTCCACCAAACAGACCCAACAAAGATGTAAACATTTACATCATATATATATATATACGCAGTGTCTTGCCGGAGTGTTTGATGTCTAGATGGAATTCCCACGACAAAGGCCGACGGTGTATCCCAAGATCTGCCAGGGAAGGACACAGCCCTGGACGCGTATCCCAAGATCTGCTGTAGGAAGATGACATCGGCCCTGTTCAAGCAGCCAGATGCCCGATGCAAACAGAACCAGAGGAAGACCAGGAACCGGGAAGATACCCAGTCGGAGATGACACTGGCCCTGTCCATACCGACCAACCCTCCACAGAAGGACAACGACGAGGTCGATTAAGAGATGAAGAAATGGGATTATCTCTGGGCGTGTATCCCAAAGCCCGCTGCAGAAGGGCCGAGACGAAGAATGTACAAAGAGCACATGTACAAATGTATATAAATTATTCCTTCCTTTATATGCAAGAAGAGGGGTCTAAAGTCTTATTACCAGTACGAAAATTTCTAAATTTAATTTTATTCAAAAAGAATAAAATTAATTATATATATAGTTTAGATAAATTAGGTATATATTTTGATAGCAATATAAAAATACTAGTTCGAAAAATTCTAAATTTTATTTTATTCAAAAAGAATAAAATTAATTATATATATAATTCAGATAAATTAGGTATATTTTTTGATAACAATATAAAAAAAAATATTTTTTTTAAGAATTTACTAAAGAAAATTTTCAAGGAATAAACCTATTATATTTTATCGTTTTATTATTAATTCAAATTTTCTTTTACTAAAAAAAGGAAAGGAATAATATTTTACTTTTTTATTCTTTGAATATATCTGCGAAATTAAATTAACTTTCTTCTTACTCTGTAAGATGATGATAAATTTTTTTGGGAGCGCGCCACCTTTTAAAAAAATTCGGTTAGTAACGAGAAGACAGGCGTACAGACGGGGGGGGGAGGTCCTGGAGAGACGGTGCGTGTAGAGAGACAATGGTAGGTTAAATTTTTTAATTCTTTATGTATGGGCCCAAAAAGGGCTCGTTTATATGTCAGAAGACATATGCATAGTTCTTAATAGGTAGAAAAAATTTTGTGGTAAAGATCACTATATGATACATATAGTGAATAGAAATCTTCAATTTTTTTTATTTCGACAATATAGGATATTGAAGAAATGTCTTTAATAATAAAAAAGGGAAACCCGTCTTGCATATAATATCTATCTTCAATTTTTATTACATGCAGTATTTTAATCGTAATAAATTTCCTATGTATTTTAATTTTAACATTTGCATCTTTTTATTTATTTCACCAAAACAAACAGTCAAAATCGTATCACTCTCTTGTTGGCAAGATTTTCTTGGTTAGCCTATTTGAGGCTTGCCCCTTTGGTACAATGTAATAATGAGGTTGAAACTTGTTTAGATTAGTGTTTAAGCAGTAGCCGTGGCGAAATTTTATAAAAGAAAATTTATTTTTATGAGTTTAGGATATTGTCTAATATTCAACATTGGATACAACCATTAAACATAAAAACAATCTTACATTTTGCGCCCAACGTGGGGCAAGTTACTGTCGAAAAGTGTAAAGCAACTTTACACGAAGTAAACCCCACAACCTGAAATAAAAAAAAATCTCATGCTCTACCACGATTTACATTAAGCCTAAAACAAAAAAAAAAAGCATAATAATGATGAACAATCCCTATTTTATGCCTTTTGTCCAACCTTCTTATAATTTCAAAGAAATATTTAACGTTTAAATACGTCCATCTTTGTGTATTTTTCATGTTTTTGATAAAAGCTTTGTTTGAATGTCTAGAAATACGTAGTAATGATGCACAATTATTTATGGATAAATTTTTATTTTATTAACTTTTAAAATATATTGTAATGGTGAAATAATCATTCGAGTCGAAAATTTCTTTATCTGTTCACGACGCCTTTTTACATATTTTTACACACGTGTAATCTTATACTTTTTTTCCGAGATTGTCTTCCACCCACTTTAAAAATACGTTGTACTCGGCGGGCAATCGCCACGAGTTGAACATTTTCATGTTTTTGATAAAAGCCTTGTTTGGATGTCCAGAAATGCATATTAATGGTGAACAATCCCTGTTTTATGCCTTTATGATGGTGTACAGTCGTTTTATGGATCAATATTTTTATTTTATTCCCTTTTAAAATATATTGTAATGGTGAAATAATCATTTGAGTCAAAAATTTCTTTATCTGTTCACGACGCCTTTTTACATATTTTTACATACGTGTAATCTTATACTTTTTTTTCCGAGATTGTCTTCCACCCACTTTAAAAATACGTTGTACTCGGCGGGCAATCGCCACGAGTTGAACATTTTCATGTTTTTGATAAAAGCCTTGTTTGGATGTCTAGAAATGCATAATAATGATGAACAATCCCTATTTTATGCCTTTATGATGGTGTACAGTCGTTTTATGGATCAATTTTTATTTTTATTCACTTTTAAAATATATTGTAATGGTGAAATAATCATTTGAGTCAAAAATTTCTTTATCTGTTCACGACGCCTTTTTACATATTTCACACACGTGTAATCTTATACCTTTTTTTTTTCGAGATTGTCTTCCACCCACTTTAAAAATACGTTATACTCGGCGGGCAATCGCCACGAGTTGAACATTTTCATGTTTTTGATAAAAGCCTTGTTTGGATGTCCAGAAATGCATAATAATGGTGAACAATCCCTGTTTTATGCCTTTATGATGGTGTACAGTCGTTTTATGGATCAATTTTATTTTATTCACTTTTAAGATATATTGTAATGGTGAAATAATCATTTGAGTCAAAAATTTCTTTATCTGTTCACGACGCCTTTTTACATATTTTTACATACGTGTAATCTTATACTTTTTTTTCCGAGATTGTCTTCCACCCACTTTAAAAATACGTTGTACTCGGCGGGCAATTGCCACGAGTTGAACATTTTCATGTTTTTGATAAAAGCCTTGTTTGGATGTCTAGAAATGCATAATAATGGTGAACAATCCCTGTTTTATGCCTTTATGATGTACAGTCGTTTTTTTTTAATTTCTCAGTTTCACACGATGAAAGAAGTGACCATTATTTTTAACCATTCAATTCCACGAATCGAGAAAGGTACTTTATGCTTTAGTATAGACGATAATTTAACCGTTTTATTGTTATTTTAACTTTATGTCTAGTGTACACATTAATTTTTTTTTATTTCTCAGTTTCACACCATAATAGAATTATCGTTATTTTATTTTTTTTTAGGTTAGCGTATACATTATTCTAACCTTTCAATTTTCGAGTTAATAGAAACATTTTATGGTTGGTGTGTACCACATTTTAATTCTAAGTTTCGAATGTTGGAGAAATAATTTCTTCCTTTGTATAGATTCTGAAAATTTGGGACGCTAATTTAGGCCTAGGAACAATGCTTTCTCAGAAACCTGAGAATTTCCCACGAGTTCGAAATTTGGGGTCCTTAGGGACGAACTCATGTGTTCGCCCCCCCCTCCTGCTAACACGTGTGCATGGGGGGAAGAAGAGAGGTATTTTTTTGGGAGGGGGGGAGGACATGTGTAAAACACATGTGTTGGCAATAGCTGGGAAGTTAGAAAACAACTAAGAGTCAGTTGGCTGCCAGCATCTGAGTTGAAAGGTCAGTTTTTGCTATCCTCCCCGCTTTTGCGGGTAGGTTTTTCACGTCTTAAATATTCCATCTTCCTTTTGTTTTTCACCATTACCTTCTTAATTATAAAATCAATGCGACTTATTTTATACTACAGTTTAATAATTTTTATATATTTTAAATATTTCCGTCCAACAGAATTTCCACTCGATAAGTCTAAAGATATTTTGAATTTTGTTAGAATGCTTTCTTAGTTATCTCTAATCTTTATAGTATTTGATGTTATCTATATAATAATTCGAAGCATTATTTTCTTATCTAATGTGCATTGTCATGCGATTTGTTTAATTTATAAATGTCTTCAATTATGGTATTTAACGTCTTCAATATAATAATTTAAAACATTCATCCTCTTATCTAGTGTGCATTGTCATGCGCAGTATTTTGATTTTTTTTATTTTGTTAACTTTATATGAGTATGCATTTTCTTTATAAAATTTAACCCCGATATTGTAGACAAGCGTATAGTTTAGCTTGCTTCTTTAAATCGTTGAATTTGTCAATTTTTCCTCGATATGGTATAATTGACGATATTTGCGTGACGGTTCAATCACGATAAAATTTTCAACATGGCGGTCGATGGACGCGTACATATTTTACTCTATAGAGTGATTGTTTATTTTATTTCTATGTCCATATATGCACATAGGTTCGTTTAAGCAAGAGTATTTTTGTTAATATTATGATTGCATGGTTTTAGTTCTTCACCATTATTTTTTTTCACTGTAAGTTCAATATGACTTGTAATATTGTAAGTCAAGGCTCAACGATTTATTTCAAATACTTTATCCAACAAAATTTCCGCTCGATAGATCTGAAGGTATTTTTTTAGGTTTGCCAGATTGTGCCATCTTTGTTCTCTTTTATCTTTATGGTATTTAACGTCTTCAATATAATAACTTAAAGCATTCATCCTCTTATCTAATGTGCATTGTCATGCGCAGTATTTTGATTTTTTTGTATTTGTTAACTTTATATGAATATGCATTTTCTTTTAAAACTTAACCCCGACATTTTAGACAAGCGTATAGTTTAGCTTGCTTCTTTAAATCGTTGAATTTGTCTTTTTTTCGATATGGTATAATTCACGATATTTGCGTGACGGTCTAATCACGATAAAATTTTCAACATGGCGGTCGATGGACGCGTACAAAGACCGACTTTCAATCCATGTTGCCTCCAGCTATATATGAATTTGAAGACGCTAAAGAATTCTTTCTTCTGCTTAATCCTAAATACCCTGTATATACACTGACATGGGAAAGTCATCTTGAATTTATAAATGTGCAATCTTTTTTTTTCACAAAATGTCTTAGGTAGAAATTTCCAAGATTCTATTTCTGAAACATTTTCTTGGATGGGGACAAATAAAAGCATCTTGACAGTATCTGATTACAGTGAATAGTTGCCAGCAGAAGGCATGATGAAATCCCATAGGAATTTAGACCATTCATATGTTTAGCTTTTGTTTTTCTTAGTAATTCTGAACCTTTATAAAGCAAAGAAAGGTGGGCATCAAGATATATCCTGATAGCTGGGTGTGTGTCTTTATTAAAGGGACTAGTTGTTCCGTTTAATGGGGATTACAATAATCATCGAATATTAACAAACTATCTTTGGTAGATTTGAACAACTAAATAGTACCATTTTTTTTCTCGGTCATCTTTGATTATATGTTTCTTTTTTTTGTATGTGTCACAGCATATTACAAATAAATACTGCACATAATTTTATCTCTCCCATTTATAAGTGTATTTATATTTTAGCTATTTTCGTATCCAATCTAATAGCGATTTTATAGTATGATAATCCATGTACAGAATTTGGTGGGGAAGGTTTTCCTTTTTTTTTTTAATGAAAGTAGTGAGATTTGCTGTTTCTTTTCTTTAACTCCAGCCAAAGAACGAAATCATTTCCTTATATCTTGCATCCTTTGGAAGCTAATAGCATTATTTCAGAATTAAATGCTATATGCAAACTTAGCAATCTATCAGATATATAGTTACAAATAACTTTAGATAAGCAATGATAGTGAACCTTGCACCTCGTGTATGTTTGCACTTGACTGGTTTTTGATAAGCCCTTCCAGAAACCTTTATCTATTCCACCACCTTCAGATTGTTTGGGCAGCAGTGGCCTGTAACAAAAGATAAGGTTAGAGCATCACAGCAAACCTAAAACCCGTTTCGACATCGGCTTTCGTAGTTAATGAAATGTGGCACTAGACATTGGTAACCAGTAGCAAAGACTACATTTCTGGGGTCGGGAATAGGCCATGAAGACTAAGAAGGGTATCTTGCGTAGTTTAAACTATGGATGTTGGAGAATGTGATTTGCCTACAAATTTGTACATTATTTTTAATAAAGACTAAGATGCTCACGAAGGTGGACGTGAGTGAAGAACGACATAAAACATAAAATCCCGATGGGCGCCACCGAGCGTAAAAACCACGTGACATGAACCAGTTGAAGAGGGGGTCATTGTGGTACTATGTGAAGAAATCATCGGAAATATATGCATCATTTATAAAATATAGAGATTTATTCTATATACATCCATCTGCAGGCTGATGCACCTGATTTTCGCTCAGATCTTCCAAAATCAGCTAATCGACATGCCAAGTAAATTACGCAAGATATGGTAGTGCCAACCCGGACCTGATCAGATTTGTCTAAGCTCGGTTCACCTCTATCATACCACGAAAAATCACTGCGACAGCCATGTCTTAACGAGACAAAATCTTTGATACCATTACAACATATATATTGTTCGTGTTCATTTAAAAAAAAAGAAAAGGGTGATCGACTGAAAGGAAAAACAATGGGGGAAATAAATGCACACTTGCACAGTATAATAAAAGGTTTTATTTAAAAATTGAAAGGGGCAAAAAACTATTATACTTATATATAAAGAATTATGCATGAAAAACAAGAAAAAAGGTTAAGCAAAATTATAGTTATATATAAAGAATTATGCATAAAAAACAAGAAACAAGGTTAAGCAAAAAAAAAGTAAAATTAACTACTCTTAGGGAAGGGAGATAAAAATAAGTGACAGGGGGGTGTCGAGTTTTGTGTTCACACAGTACCTCGGGTGGCAGCACCGTCGCTCGCTTAGCTTCCTCTTGTCGCGGCTCGTGCGATGTCCAAGGCGTCCTTTCCGTCCTCAAGTTGCCGCTTGAGGGATACTTCTCAGACGTCTTTCCGTCCACAAGACGCTGCTTGTAGGATACTTCTCAGACGTCTTTCCGTCCACAAGACTCTGCTTGTAGGATACTTCTCCGACGTCTTTCCGTCCACAAGACGCTGCTTGTAGGATATTTCTCAGGCGCGTCTGCTCCGCCTGGTCCGCTGCTGCTAACTAAAAAAAGAAGATGACGCCACATGGCCCGCACGGGGCTCGCAGAACAACCAAACACATTCCAGATGTCCACTTGACTTTTCCTCCCCGGGCATCGATCGACCTTTGTCCTGGGGCTCGCAGCTGGGAGTTTCCCCGACCATGTAGATGTTCTGACCCTTTCTTTCAACTTTTCCCCTCGTCTCCCTTCACCTAAGTCTTTCATTCTATGTACAAAAGTAAGGCTCGGTAAAATAGTTTTAACATTCTCCCACAAAATTTTGCTCTGAAAGAAGTCAAAATTAAGTATAAGACAAAAGAGCATATAAATACACAATACACACAAGAGTATATATGCCTATTACATTACATAAAATACACAAAAAAGAATACACATATTACACTTTTTTTTTTCATACAGGTACTTTCACTAGTCCTTCGAGTCATACCTTGCCGGCTTTCTGATTACCCTACCATATCTATTTCTAGAGTCCCTGGATTCAATATTGGGTCTATTTCCTAAAAATGCATCAGATTGGGGTTCGGTATTTGAATTGTCCATTTGAATCGTCTTAACATTCGAGGATATTTCAAGAGGGTGTAAGCGTTGTAGAGCCCTGATCAAGGTTCCTGTGGCTGTTTTAACATGGGCCACTCTCACTATTCCATCTTTTCCTGGTATGAGATTTACTATTCGCCCTTTAGGCCAAAACGTTCTTTTAAGATTTTCTTGCCTGATCAGTACGTCTCCTACTTTCAACTGTCTTCTATCAATATTTTCGGATTTCTGAATCAGCGCGCCTAAATATTCCTTTAAGAATCTCTGCTTCAATTCTCTCTTCAGTTGACCTAACACTCTGTATCTAGTGTGCAACATTTCTGGCTTTAAATTTTCAAATTCAGGAAAGCTAGACTCTGGACCATTTTGTAAAAACTCATTAGGAGTTAACGGTTTTAGATCATTGTCGTCTTCAGAGACATAAGTGAGGGGTCGATTATTAATGATAGATTCGATTTCACAAAGGGCAGTCTGCAGTTGTACATATTTCAGCTTCCTGTGACCTAGCATCTTTATCAACATTTCCTTTATTGTCCTAACCATTCTTTCCCAGAATCCTCCCCACCAAGGAGCAGAAGGAGGGATAAAAATCCATTGTATCCTTTTAATTGAGGTTTCCCTTTCAATTCTAGTCCAATCCAATCTCTTGAATATTCTATTAAGTTTTGCGAAATTGGTGCCATTGTCGCTATATATTTTCTCGGGGCGCCCTCTCCGACAAATAAACCTATGGAGGGCCATCATGAAGACTCCTGTCTCTAAACTCTTCACCAACTCCAGATGAATAGCGCGATAGACGGCGCAAGTAAAGGCGGCTACCCACACTTTCCCACCTTCTTTCAAATGAAGAGGGCCTAATAAATCAACTCCTGTAATTTGGAAGGGTTTGCCCAGTCCAATTCTGTTTTCTGGCAAAGCTGCCATTGGTCTTTGCAGAGACTTTTCTTTAAGTCTCTTGCAAGCAATGCACTTACTGATAATATTCGTTATCGTTTTACTTCCCCTGATTATCCAAAATTTCTCTCTCAGCTTTGATAAAATGAATTGCACCCCTACATGTCCATCCTTCAGGTGCACTTCCCATATAAGTTGCTCTACGAAGGGATGGTCGCCTGGTAGAATGATAGGAGTTTTAAATTCTTCTGGGACCTGTCCATGTAAAAGTTTGCTTTCTACACACCAAAGTCCGTCAGTGTTTTTTAATATTTTAAAACTCTTGGTTGCATTCGATTTCTCTATGGAGACTTTCTCCTGAATCATTCGGATAAGCTTTTTTTCTGCCAACTCTAATTCTGAAACTTTCAAAGGTCCTGTTTCAGTTGACTGTTTTTTAAGTTTCCCTAAAAATCTTAAAACATAGGACATTACCCTGATGTTGAGAGAGTAATTAGACCTCCTTGTCAGTATCCAGTCTTTATAATCGATGTTCAAATTAATGTTGGTTTTCATAATGTTTTCTTCAACATTTATTTCTTTTGGATTTATCGAGAACTCTGAATTGGGCCAGAATTCTTTAGGTTTTTTCAACCATTCGGGGCCCTCCCACCATCTGCTTTGCACAAACTGGCTTGGAGAGCAACCTCGAGACAGAAGATCGGCCGGGTTCAACTGACTAGGAACGAACCTCCAATCGTTCAAATTGGTAGTGGCCTGTATTTCTCTGACTCGGTTTCTCACGAAAACTCTCCACTCAATTTCTCTCTTTATCCAACTTAAGCGCGGTAGTAGAGTCAGACCAAAGAGTTGTTTCACATTTTCTCTTCAAGGCAGCTTGGATTGCATTGGCTAGTCTAGCTCCTAGTACCATGGCCATTAATTCCAAGCGAGGGATCGTAATACTCTTCATAGGAGCTAATCTGACTTTGCTCCAAATCAAAGTTAGAGTATTTTCTCGTCCCGTTTCGCTCCTTAAATAGGCTACAGCTCCATAGCCTATTTGACTAGCGTCACAAAAGATATGAACTTCTGTAGGGAAAATGAGATCATTCCACATATATCTCGGTATCTTTATTAACTCTATGAATTTTATTTGATCCAACCAGGTTCGAAATTCCTGGGCCATACTTTCGGGTAGAGGTGTATCCCAACTTAGTTTCAGCCCCCATGATCGCTGCAGTAACAACTTTGGTGGCAAGAATACTGGAGCGCAAAATCCAAGTGGATCAAATATCCGCTGAACCATGGACAGTACCAGCCTTTTCGTTAATTTGGGTTGAAGACTCAAATTGTCAGGGAGTTCGCATTTTAATGAATCTTCCATTTTATTCCAAACAACACCCAATATTTTTGTACAAGTCCCCTTTTCAGGGTTTTCCTCCAGAGAATATTCCCACTCTCGTAAGTCCATTTTAGCCCTGTCCATAATTTCAATTGCGGCCTTTTGAAATTCTTGCACTTCCTGCTTTGTTTCCAGCGAGGTAATACAATTGTCCATGTAGAAGGATTGAGCTAAAATCTTTGCCCATTGAACAAGTGGGCCTCTTATTGATTGAAGATGGTATTCTATTATGGCGTTCCGCACAAAAGGACTACAGTTTAAGCCAAATACAAGTCTCTTATGCCTGTAAGCTATTAGTTCTCTATCGCTCTCCTTTTCCCACCAAAGGAATCTAAGGTAGTTCCGTTCAGATTCTTCAATCGCCACCATCTGGAATGCTTTTCTTATATCTGCCGTGACTCCAAATTTATTTTCCCGAAATCTTATCATCATTTCAGGGATTCTTTCCAATAAATTCGGTCCCTTTTCTAAACATTGATTCAAAGATAGTCCATTATGACCTAGACAAGAAGCATCGAAAACCGGACGTATGGGCGTCGTTTTAGATTCCATCTTGTACACAGGGCGGTGAGGTAAATAGTAGCCTCTTCTCTCGAGAGGATTTTCCTCGACTCTTTCAATGAGTCCTTCAGTCAGCCAGTCTCTAAAGATCTGACTATATTCGGTCAACTTATTCTGTGAGGTCATTTTCTTAGTGCTTATATCTAACCTTTTTATCGCTATGTCAAGATTGCTGGGGATTGACTCCTTTTCTACCTTCCAAGGTAGACCTACAGAATATCTCTGATCAATTTGTCTTTGAATTTTTGTTATAAACTTTTCTTTTATTTCCTGGTATCTGGTCTCTTTGGAGCAAGTTTCAGCAGGATCCCTAATGCCTAGTACTTCTAGATCCCACAAATCCTTTAAATCGCATCGCGTTGTTAGCAGATTCAAAGTCTGCTGCACATTGTCATTGCTATCAATAATTGGCGAATTGCCCATTAGTGTCCAACCTAATTTCGTTTCCACCGCAGTTAAATCTGCTTCAACTTGAACTATTTTTCCTGTCAAAACATACCTAGATAGTTAGCACCAATCAATATATCAATCTCTTGTCCTTTAAAATTGTCCTGAGACAATATTATGCCCTTAATCTTCAATTTTTCTAACCAGTCTCCTTTTGGCAAAGGTGGTATGGCGTCGCAAATTTTACGTTGATCCAGCGCCTCAATATGGATCACATCTCTTTTATTACCTAAATTCTCCAATTCTAACATAAATTTACCGTGCTTTTCTTCACCAATCTTATTACCTCCAAAAATACTTTTAGCTATGGTTATTTCGCCTTTTCTTTCTATTCCTATACTCCAGACTAACGACTGTTTGATATACGAAAACTGACTTCCACTGTCGAGGAGAATTCTAACCCTCCTAGAGGCATTTGGGCCTCTTAACAGTGCTACCGTGGTCATCAGCAAGACCTGACCTGTGCAGTCTTGACTAGAAAGCGATGCAATGGGTTCAGGTGCATTTTCCTTTAGATTTTCTCTTCCTGGTTTCGTTAACCGGTTAGAAGAATTTCCTTCACATAAAACTTCCAAGTGGTTTCTCCCACAGTTTTTGCACTCCAATTGTTCTCGGCACTGACTCTGTATGTGTCCCTTTCTTAAGCATTTGAAACATAGATGGGCACTACATATTTTATCATTTCTCTCTCCCGGAGACATTTTCATTATGGAACGGCATTGATGACTCGCATGATTTGTTCTTTCACAAAAGAAGCATTTTATATTAGTTCGCCCTCCGAACAGACTAGACACAGTGGCGGGTCTGAAATTGCTCCTTGTTCTGGTCCCATCATTGTAAGACCTTTTATAGGGTTCCTCCTGCTTAAAGCCTTTTTCCACAAATTTCAGCCGTTGAGCACTCCTTACTTCGGCTTTTAGAAAGTCCAATAATAACCTTAGCCTTTCTTGAGCTCCTCCAACCCCTTTATCTGACTCTTCCCGTTTTGCTAACTCCAGACCATAACCCGAAGAAGGATGCCTGTGCCATATTTTCAAAATATCCAAAGGTAATGAAGACTCGACAAGAGGGTATAAAAAAATACCCGACAACTGGGGATCAATGCCCAATGTCTCTAACGACCGGAGGTGACTGCTCAGTTCGTCGTACAGACTGCTTAAATTTCTATTTTCTTTCTTTACATTAGATATAACCGAATTCAATAGACGTCTGACATACAGTTCAGTCAGTATATTCGGGTCACCGAATCGCTCCTGTAGGGCTTGTACCGCCAAAGCATAGTTGGCGCCTGTAACGGGATAGCTTGCTACAACACGATAGGCTTCTGAATTTGGTACAATTGCTTGACGCAAATATAAAAACCGGTCGCTATTGGATAAATTCTTATTTTCGTGAATTTTCGAAAACTGCGCCCACCAAGGCAACCAACCTTCCAGAGAGCCATCATAGGCTTTTAGGGCTAACTCTGGTAATTTCACATTTATTACAGTGTCCTCGCTAGCAATCGGGATTGTTTCTTCTTTTTCGGGATTCCGTAATACACTGACTTTCTGTTGAATATCAAACTTTTCCTCTTCATATTTATCGCATTCTTGCCATTCCCTATCAATACTTTCCTCTGTAATCCCTTCTTTCACTACCAATAAAGCCTGATATTTTTCGTTTAGATCTACAAGTTTCGTGTAATAAGACTCTAGTCTATTAAACTTAGAATAAATATCATTCCTATCAATTTGAGACTTTTCAAATTCCCCATTTATTTCATTGATAATTCTAGTGAAAGTACCTCTTATGGCTTTTCTGCGCTTTTTTATTGCATCCATTTGCTCCATATCTCCTTTAAATCGATCACGTCCGGCTCACCAAAATGTTCGTGTTCGTTTAAAAAAAAAGAAAAGGGTGATCGACTGAAAGGAAAAACAATGGGGGAAATAAATGCACACTTGCACAGTATAATAAAAGGTTTTATTTAAAAATTAAAAGGGGCAAAAAACTATTATACTTATATATAAAGAATTATGCATGAAAAACAAGAAAAAGGTTAAGCAAAATTATAGTTATATATAAAGAATTATGCATAAAAAACAAGAAACAAGGTTAAGCAAAAAAAAGTAAAATTAACTACTCTTAGGGAAGGGAGATAAAAATAAGTGACAGGGGGGTGTCGAGTTTTGTGTTCACACAGTACCTCGGGTGGCAGCACCGTCGCTCGCTTAGCTTCCTCTTGTCGCGGCTCGTGCGATGTCCAAGGCGTCCTTTCCGTCCTCAAGTTGCCGCTTGAGGGATACTTCTCAGACGTCTTTCCGTCCACAAGACGCTGCTTGTAGGATACTTCTCAGACGTCTTTCCGTCCACAAGACTCTGCTTGTAGGATACTTCTCCGACGTCTTTCCGTCCACAAGACGCTGCTTGTAGGATATTTCTCAGGCGCGTCTGCTCCGCCTGGTCCGCTGCTGCTAACTAAAAAAAGAAGATGACGCCACATGGCCCGCACGGGGCTCGCAGAACAACCAAACACATTCCAGACGTCCACTTGACTTTTCCTCCCCGGGCATCGATCGACCTTTGTCCTGGGCTCGCAGCTGGGAGTTTCCCCGACCATGTAGATGTTCTGACCCTTTCTTTCAACTTTTCTCCTCGTCTCCCTTCACCTAAGTCTTTCATTCTATGTACAAAAGTAAGGCTCGGTAAAATAGTTTTAACATATATGTTAAATGTCCAGCACTGTATCCTGACGAAGTTCCGATAGGAAGGCGTGCTGAATCAAACCAGGTCAAGACAAAGTACACGATATCATGAAAGGCGTAAGAGAGATTAGCCTACAATTGACAGTATTTTTTTTTTTTGAACCAACGTGTAGTGAACAAGAGTTCGGGCTGGAATGGGGAAAGGAACAATAAGATGGAAAGTTGCATAAGAAACAGTCATTTCATAAAAATTCATTATGTATTAAATGGGAAAGATAAAATTGAGCAGAAAATTTTTTTTTAGAATTTTTCTTTATGACACCTTAAAATTTGAAATCTTATGTTAAAATTTTCAGAGCTACTCATGTCAATGCATATTGCAGGTGTAGACAATCATCATTGTTTAATATTAACAATTAGGTGTAACCCATTTGATACAAATGTTCGAGTTATAGGGCAACTGACTTTTGTACATGCATATATCTCCAATTCCCATGACAAGGCTGCCCTTTCTAATTTGGTTGAAGCAAACTGTTTATCTAACTTTATTGCGTTTTAACTGGCCTATAGTGTTGTGGGTTTTCTTTCTGTTGTTAACAAGATAACTACCTAGCCCAGTGTGTATAAAGGATTAAAGATCATAGACTGTCAGGATGCTATTACACTAGTAATGATTAATAGTTCATTCTGATATACAGTAAAGGCAGAGAGGACAGCGCCTTTATCAATAGGCTGCCTTAGCTAGCTAGTTCAATACACCCAGGAAGAGCTTATCTCCTCGAAGGGGAGATTAGGGGGTGTAAACAGGTTCTCAGGAATTTCCTCGAGACTTCGCGGTAGCTTTCGCCTTGAACGAATGTCAGACTTTAGCATGGAGCTGGCAGGGGAGGGGATAGTATACCAGAATAGCGGCAAAATGAAGAATAATAATAGATCGGGATCCAATTCCCGATGACGGGTTTCAGGGAGACTCAGAGGGATGAAAAGGCGTTGAAGTGTGTTAAAAATAGATGAGAAAGAGATAGAAAGATGCAGAAAGATGTTGAAGAAGAAAGAATTGAGGATTGATAAAGAGTTTGTAAATAGAAGATATATAGAAAGACGGTGGGAAGATGATAGAAGAAAGTACATTCAATGTGTAAAGCGTAGCTGTCGACCGCAATATCGCCTCGATAGAACTATTTTTTTGGCTCTTCACCACTTAGTGTTAATAGATAATTTGTTTTAGACTAGAGGCCAATATCTGTAAATAGTACATATTATGCACTGAGAGTTTGTGTAAGCTGATTTACCTAAATTTCAGCAACTGTATACACTAATTTATATACATAGGTCTATATTAGTTATAATATTAGGTTATATTGAATAACAAATATATATTCTCCTTTTAAGAAGCAGTTTTTTTGGCTGCAATTTTGGTTTTAGTATTGTTATATGATTTCTTAAGAGTTACTCAGTTTTTTTTTACAACGCTTTGTTCTTAGTGATAGGCTGTGATTTAAAGAGTTTCAGCTTTCTTTTATTTTTCTAGCTACGAGTTTGTTTTAGCGTTGTAATGAATCTTGAAGTTTCAGTTTTCTTTTTTTTTTTAGCTACATCTTGTCCTAGTGTGATGATGAACTTTAAAGAGTTTTCAAAAGCCTTGTTTTAGTGTTAGTATGTCATCTTTAAAAATTTGTCACAACCTGTTTTAGTGTTTATGTGTCATTGTAGGGAGTTTCACAACCGTGTTTTAATGATAGTCCGTCGTTGAGAGGGGTTTTTCACAACCTTGTTTTAGTGTTGGTATATAAATTTAAAGAGTTACTCAGTTTTTTTTTTACAACACTTTGTTTTTAATGTTAGGATGCGACTTAAAGAGTTTTCAGTCCTCCTTATGTATTTTTTTAGCTAGTTTGTCTTAGTATCATGATGAATTTTAAAGAATTTTCAGCTTACTTTTTATTTTATGCTACAACTTTGTCCTAAGGTTATGATGATTTTAAGGAGTTTTCAGTTTTTTTTTTTAATTTTAATTTTAGTCACAATATGTGCTTTAGTGTTAAAGGATCATCGTTAAGTTTTTTTTGTCATTTTAAAGTGTTGTCACAACATTGTTTTAGTGTTAATACACCATGGTAAAGAAAATCTCTCTTTCCCCCCCCCCCCCTTTCCACTTCGTATTCCCCACTTTGCCCACCACTATGGGGCATAATACTACCGTTACGGTTGAGGTGGAATCTAATGCATAGTTCCCGTAGATCCAACAACTGAGGACCATGCCTGCTGATAAAGAGAATGCCGCAGCTAGCCAAGCCCAGCTGCCCTCCATGCTGTACAACCTGGAGAAGTTTGAAGGGAAGGGCATAGTCCCCTTCACAAAATTCATGAAGGACTTTGAGCTCGTCTACGACCTAAGGGCCCTGGACGACGCCAGGAAAAGAATCCTCTTGGACAACCACCTCCGGGGGGCTGCGAGGGAGTTTGCCCTACAATCCCAGCAAATCCGCCTCGGGTACGAAGAGTTGAAGGAGAGTCTAGAAGGGCGGTTCCGAAAGAGGGTCTCTACAAGGGAGATGAGGAGCCAGTTCTTCTCATGTAGACAGGGAGCCGGGGAGAAAGTACGGGACTTCGCCGCGCGGGTGAGCGACCTTGCAGCGGGAGCAGAGTCGGATGGCCTGAAGATAGGCATCTCGGAGGTCGCGGAGGTTTTCATCGACGGACTCTGCCCCAGCCTGTGGGAAAAGGCTCACCTATACCAAGGCGAACCCTGGGAGACCCTAGTTACCAAGCTACAGTGGCTGGAACAAAGAGAGGAGGACTACAGGGAGGCGCAGCGCTCCAGCGCCGACAGGAACGGTCAGAGGCTGGGTGGCATGGGCAACAAATTGGCCGAGCTGGAGAAGAAAATGGAGGCACTAGAAATCGAGAATGCAACCCTTAGAAGACAAAGAGGGAGTACCAATAGTACAAGTAACGGAGGAGGAAGGTGGCCATCACACCCCGCAGGAAGAAGGGATTACGGAGATAACACCGAAGATAACAGGAGCGGAGCTCCCTTCAGGAACTGGCAAAGGAGACCTGCACAACAACCATCCAGACAACAGCAGGATCCACCTCCACCTAGACAAGAAAGGAGAAACCCTAACGGTGAAAGGGAGGAGAACCCTGGAGTGGAGTATAAGAAACAAGATGTAAGGAGGCCACCACCCAAGTGTTACAGGTGCGGTGAACCAGGGCACCTCATCAGGGATTGCCAGCAGACACAGAGAAAAAACTAGGTCCGGCATGCCTCTAGGCAGGAGGGGGATTTGCGGCCAGTTTGCCTGCCATAAATGTATATATATTAAATAAGGGAAGGTCTCTGAGTGAAAGAACTCTAAAATTTATCATAGACTCGAGCTCAGAGGCCAATATTGTAAATATCGATAATTTAAATTTATGCACTGAGGGATTAAACAAACCAATTTACCTTAAGGGTATAACAGGAAAATCTTTAAGGTCATTAGGGAGTGAGGTGTTAGAGATAGGGGCAATGGTAAACGGTAAGCCCATTAGGGAGGTAAGGACGACCTTCGAGTATTGACACATGGGGGAAATAGGACTTGATGGCATACTCGGATTACCAGGTTTCCGAGCTCTAAAGCTGCACCTCAGCTACGACGGTAGTATTAGATCCGATTACGAAAGGAAGGAAGATCCGACCAAGTCGGCCTTTCTTTCCTCATTATAAACGATAGAAATGTCTCCTCAACCACCCAGGATACCCTTAAACGAAATCCACACAGGCGAAGATATTTTCAGGGCTTTCAGCCATTGTTTCTGTAGGGACATAAGAGATATGGGGAATGGCTCCACCATCACAGCCCCTAAACTGAGGTGCTGACTAGCAAACCAGTATATAGGAGGCAATATCCGAACCTGAACAGATTAGTCTCAAAGGTGAAAACGTTAGTAGACGAACTGGAGGAAGTAGGGATAATAGAAGGGAGCACCTCTCTGTGGAATTCCCCTATATTCCCGGTTGCCAAAACTGATGGTAGTGTTCGCATCACCATGGATCTACGTATGATCAATGAGGCAACTGAATTCTTCCCGTTCCCGATACCCCGTGTTGAAGACAATCTGCGCGCATTTGAGGGCGCAAAAGCTTCAGCACATTAGATCTGACTTCTGGATTCTTCCAGATTCACATCCCAGAGAGTGACAGAGATTATTTTACCTTCTCTCTGCCCTGGGGGAGATACCGCTTCACGCGTTTTCCACAAGGAGCTAAAAACTCAGCACAGGTCTTCCAGTGGGCCATGAACTTGGTCCTGGGTGACTTGTTGTTCAAGTGCGTTCGCCTGTACATCGATGACGTCATTGTCTACAGCGACTCTCACGAGCAGCATGTAGCGGACCTTGCCGCTGTACTCGAACGCCTGAGTAAGTTCGGCTTGAAGGCCAAATACGGGAAGAGCTATCTCTTCAGGGACTCAGTAGAGTACCTGGGTCATGTAATCGACCAAAATGGGATCAAACCCATGTGGGATAATGTCGCCGCTCTCAGGGATTTGAAACGACCTCATAACATCAAGGCAGTCAGAAGTCTATTGGGTACAGTTAACTACTACCGACGCTTTATTCCCAACGCAGGTGAGGTCCTGGCTCCACTGAGCAACCTATTAAGGAAGGGACATAGATTTGCTTGGGGTATGATAGAGCAGTCAGCCTTTGAAACGGTGAAGGGAATATTAACCAGAGAGCCACTACAAATTCACCCAACAATTGGGATACCTTTCATCCTGAACACTGACGCCAGTGGGATAGCGGTAGGCGCTTGCCTCCAACAGGAGGTCAATGGGACAGTGAGGCCAATTGCTTATTATAGCAAGAGACTGACTGGTCCTGAGATCCGCTATTCTACAATAGAAAAGGATGCTTATGCAGTAGTGTTGTCTCTACAACACTTTAAACACCTCCTGGCGGGCAGTAGGGTAGAAGTACATACTGACCATAAACCGATTAATTATAATAAGGGGTCTGATTATAAGAACGCCCGACTGTCTAGGTGGGCAGAGATCATCCAAGACTTCAACGTTACATTCATTTATGTCCCGGGGAAGGAAAACACGGTAGCCGACTTCCTTAGTAGGTTCCCGTGCGAGGATGATCCAAACCTATCACAAGATCGGAGGGTGGTGGCCGCGGTTGTAAGAGACCGTCGGCCCCCCTTATTAAATAGTAATCAGATATGGGAAGGCTTGCTTCAAGAGAAAGGATGGGCCCCAGTAATAAATAGGTTATTGAAACTAAAATCGGGAAGTATAGAAAGGTATAATAGCCGAGAGTATAGGCTACAAGACAATTACCTCGTTGCAAAGAATGAAAAGGGTACCTGGGTGGAGGTGGTTCCTACAGGTTTTAGGGAAACAGTGATCAGCTATCATCATGACATCCCTACTGGAGGTCATTTCGGAGTTAGAAAGGTTATGAGAAGGCTGAAGGGTGACTATTACTGGCCTGGTATGAGGACTCAAGTCCGGAAATATATACGCAGATGCGAGAGCTGTCAGCTATCAAATCAAGGCGTAACCAAAGCCGCTAGTGCTCCCCACCTTAGACCCGAAAAACCCCTTGAGCACCTAGCTCTCGACTTCATGGGACCATTGGAAACAACCCCAAGAGGTTATTCGAGTATTTTGACTATTGTGGATCTATTTACTAAGTTCCCAATTCTGATTCCTACTAAAGACCAGTGTGCCAATACAGTGGTTAGGGCCTTGTTGGAGAGGATAATCACTACCTTTGGAGTACCAAAAACGATACTCTCTGACCGAGGTTCAGCATTCATGAGTTGCGAATTCAAGGGAGTTTGCTAGGCTATGGGGGTTGGGGCAGTAAATACCACAGCCTGGAGACCTCAGAGTAATGGCGCCGTAGAAAGGCTCAATAGGACGGTAATAGAATCTCTACACAGGGGTGTACAGCGGGGAACAATTGGGATACCACCTTACCAATGGTAGCCTCGCTATCAGGACCACTGTACATTCTAGTACTGGGTTTACTCCAGCGAAACTGGTCTTCAGACATGAGCTGAGGCTTCCACAACCTTTCCAGGAAGAGGATCTTAATCCTGTATGCGAAGATTCAATTACCGAAATGGCGGCCTTCTATGAGCGGGAATTGGTGGAGGAGGTTGAAAAAGCGAGAGAGATGGTGAGGCAAACTTACTTGAAGGAGCAACAAGAAGCCAGGGCTGAGTTTGAAGCTAGAGAGTTAAGGACCTTTGAGACAGGGGATCTAGCTTTGGTAAAGAGAATGCATGAGACGAAAGGATGTCATAAATTTGAGCCATGGTACAGAGGACCATATGAGGTATTACAAAGGACGGGCGACACTGTTTACCTTTTGAAGGATTTGGAGACGGGAAACTTAGATAAGATCCACATAGACAGAATGAAGGCCTATCATGCCCCGGTAAAGACTTACCTTACGGGGGACGAAAACGTACAAGAACAAATAGATGGTGTCATTGATGATGAGGATCACTGGGTACATCCAACGTATCCTATATATTCCCATAGAACTGTAGAACCAGAGGAACCACGAGAGACGGCAATCTTAGGAAACCCGCTAGAGGTAGTGAATAGGACAATTGGTGGCAATATTGGCGGCTCTGAAATACGCCGTTTGACCAGGGTCAAGAAGCCCACTGAGTGCAGATCGTGCCCAGGTTGCCAATGAGTAAACCTATAGAATGTGTACTAGAGTTTAGTTAAATTTTGATCATAGTATGAAGTGTTAGAACGTGAGTTAAAGGCCCTAGAATGTGGTCTTAAAGAATCTTCAGTTTTTTTTCCTTTTCGCTACAACCTTGTGTTTGTGTTAAATGTTCATTGTAAGGAGTTTTCAGTTTTTTTTTAATTGAAGAAGCTATTCTGTATTAATAGCAAGTTGTGATTTAAGTCTTGAGTTCAACAGTATATTTTGTTTTGATTTTTTTTATTGAAGGTTCTGAACAGTGGTTCGACTTTAAAAATAATTAAGGAACTTAGACGCATTAGATATCTGCTGTGCTTGTAATATATTCTCTATGGGGTGGCTCGGAATATGCGTTGGGTTAAATGGGGTAAATTTGACAATGGGTTAAAATACAGCCCAAAGAGAATTTCTAATGAGAGTATGTAAGGCAGTTGTGGTCTAAGAGTTGATATGTTAGGATAGCAAGTGATCTCTGTTATTAATCTCCAGAACGGGTTGGGTAATGAAAGCCCTATAATTCCAAAGAAAGAGTTTAGCTGAATAGCAGAGAAAGAAAAATGCCAATAACCTATGTAGGAAGTAGGGTTGGCAAAACACTTGTAGATCTATCATATCTGGTAAATGATGTAAAAGCTTGAGGTTCAATTCGCTCCAATTTAAGTGCTAGTTTGATGATTCGTTTTATTTAAGACACCACGTGTCAAGATAAGAAGAAGGTTTTCAAACTGTTAGACGCATACTTTTAAAGATAGGTTAGATTTCAGCATTTGATTGTTAACAATCAATTTTATTAATTTGTTTAAGTATAAATAATGTTTATCTACGTATAGATAATTGATATATAGAGTTTGTATGAGGCAATTCTTTTAAGTAAATAGGGCTTTAGTCCTCAATTTGTTTTAATTAGGTATATTTTATTTGATTTCACATCTGTCCTGGAAGATTCCATTATTGTTAAGGCTTATTGAGAATGATAATCGAGTACTTTGGCTTCTATAGCAGCTTTGAACTTTAGGATGAATGCCCTCAGTGACTGGATTTTTTTTTGTATGAATGTGAGGAGGAATAGATGTGTAAAAAGTTTAAAAACACTTATATAATTAGACCAAAGGTACTTTAGAATAGGATTAGGGAACATAATAGGTTCGATTTTGATTTTGATTTCTTTATTTGTTAGGATCGACAGCCTCACAGGACTGTACAACTCTATTAATAGGAAGGTATTCGCTCCATTTTGTTAGGTCTCCTTCTAAGGTAGCATAAGTATGATTTCTTTTATTAGGGTAATCAATTACTCTATTTCATTATACCAACTTGAATTCTAAGAGTCGTAGATAATGACCATGTCTCGATTCTCAGACTGGGGGATTGTGGGAGGTCACAGTCAGACCAAAAGCCTACAAATCCCCTCCTCACTAGAGGGAACGGAGAGGTATCAGGCGAACTTTGTGCTAGGTGGGGGGATTTAGTTGCCGACGTCGCAAACTAAGTGTACAGCGACAAACCTCGGATAACCGATCTGACATCGTAGTTTACGACGCGTTAAGCGTGGCTGAGATGAGGGTGATTCAGTTGGGAGGTTGGGAAGGATCGGCACGTTGGAAGCTCTTTTATATATTGCGCAGCCTGGAACCAATCCCCTATGGACAGATTTGGAACATGTGGTGGGTAAAGAAATCGAATTCCCTATAACTCCTTGTCCCTAAGTCAGAGTCTAAAGGGGTTTTCTAATGAGGGTTAACAATGAGAGCGTGCAAGAGACAAAGTTACGATTAGACGAGGCGATTCCGTCTACAGATTTTAGGTACCAATTAGCAAAGTGACAGATGGACTGTCCAGATTCTTTGCGTTTTATATCGCCCCAGGCTAGCAAAAGTAAATCACCTAATTAAAGACTATGTCTGCCATACGTTAGTTAGAACGATTTCAAGTTTAAATACCAGTTAGTAAGTAGAATTTTTTTTTAACGAGGGTAACTCATTATGAGGAACGATAAATTTTTGAATTAGTAGGACACCTAAATGAACTTTTGAAGCAGATTGCCAGAACAAGCCAATATAGCGTTCCAGATTTAAAAAGGAAGAATTTTTTTTTCAAGGAAGATCGAGTATCAATTTCTGTTTTAGCAACAAAATGGCCTAGAACAATGAGTTAATTTTATTTTATTTTGGACATAGAGTCAAAATTTTTCAGAGAGATATTAAGAACTCGAGTGGGAAGATGTATCACAAAGTATGAGTTAGACCTAGGTTGTTAATCATCATAATTTATTTTCAGGGTTAATTTTTTTAGTGGATTTGTTGGTCAAAAATATGAGTACACATTCTATAGATAATCAAAACAATGTATAGTAGAGGTTAACTACAGTGTCCAGCTAAAGAACAAAGATAGGTGAGATTGTCATCACGATAAGGTAATTTGGAAATAATCTGGTTTAGAGAAGTAATTGACTACCAAGATTTCCTTTCCTATAAATTTTCTCTTGGATTGAGAGGGACGGGGAACACGCCAGACAAACACTCCCAGTGACGAGTTGGTAAGAATAAAGTTTTAAGATATTACATATGTGTGTGTGAATTTTGAAATACTAGTGAGATGACCTAGACCCTCAGTGCATATCTATTCGTTTTATTATTTTATATACTCATTATTACCATATATCATGTATCATTCCTTTATTATATTCATGTATATTTGTATATATAGAAAGCACGATTCGAATTATAGATGTGTGACATTTTGGTAGCAGTGTTGTTACCATCTTCAGGAAAAATGCACTAAACAAGCTTTAACCACTGAATATATATATTTTGTTTATTTACCATAATATATTCCCATATCAATGTTATTTCCCCCCTATATATCATATTTTTCAAGAAGTTTGGCATATTTACTATACAGAGGTAATATTTACTCATTTAATGTATCACCCACCATGTTTACCCTTCTTCCTTAATTATCAGCATGTATATTCATATATAGATAAGTCACAGTTTGAGCTTTAGACTACAAAAAGATAAGAGAATGAGACCGATTCCAGAACAAATAATTGATATGTGTGACATTTTGGTAGTAGCATTGTTACCATCTTTGGACAAATGTACCGAATGAAGATTTTAATCACAATTTATATATTCATTTGTTTACCATAGTATATCCTATATATATATATATATCAAACCATTCCCTTTCTACTTCTAGTGAATATCCATTTTAAGATTTTTTTTATTTAACATCGCGTATATCTACATTGCGCCATTTTGGCATACATCGTATCCGTGCAACTTTATTATGTATATTCACTTCCCACGTTTCTGTTTTGCCCTATTATTGATGTCATTGATAGGAGTTGCAATTTTAGTTTCTTTTTTTTATTATCATTATCATTGTGACCATGTATAGTCATTCCTTTACTGTCATATGTTTCATATAGAGTTAATAAAGTTTTATTTATTTTTTTAGATGTGTTTTAGGAATTGGGCATATCTACAATACACGCACAATTCCTTGGCGCCCGTAATTATTATGTTTATCCCGAATGGCCTAAGAATCTGTTTGCACAGAATCTGTGCATAGACCACCCCATCTCCACCCACAGGGACTGCGGCCGGGAATGTGTGGATTCGACTCACATCTGGGCCAAGACTCCCTGGAATGCAGACAGCGAAAGGATGGGCTTAGTACTTTGCCCATTAAATGGTAGGATAGAATTTCCTTCAATAATCACGATGAGTTAACCCGTCCCAGGTTTCATGACCCGTGTGTTCCTCCTTTGCCCGAGTGTCAGTGATTGCATACTCGTATCATAAAAGAATGCATTTCTCCCAATTTCATATTTCTCATAGAGTATGAACAGATATGAATTAGAATAAACACATTCTTTCACTCTGGCAGGGGAGGAATTGTTGGGCCAGGTTTTCCACCAAACAGACCCAACAAAGATGTAAACATTTACATCATATATATATATATACGCAGTGTCTTGCCGGAGTGTTTGATGTCTAGATGGAAGTCCCACGACAAAGGCCGACGGTGTATCCCAAGATCTGCAAGGGAAGGACACAGCCCTGGACGCGTATCCCAAGATCTGCTGTAGGAAGATGACATCGGCCCTGTTCAAGCAGCCAGATGCCCGATGCAAACAGAACCAGAGGAAGACCAGGAACCGGGAAGATACCCAGTCGGAGATGACACTGGCCCTGTCCATACCGACCAACCCTCCACAGAAGGACAACGACGAGGTCGATTAAGAGATGAAGAAATGGGATTAGCTCTAGGCGTGTATCCCAAAGCCCGCTGCAGAAGGGCCGAGACGAAGAATGTACAAAGAGCACATGTACAAATGTATATAAATTATTCCTTCCTTTATATGCAAGAAGAGGGGTCTAAAGTCTTATTACCATTTCGAAAATTTCTAAATTTAATTTTATTCAAAAAGAATAAAATTAATTATATATATAGTTTAGATAAATTAGGTATATATTTTGATAGCAATATAAAAATACTAGTTCGAAAAATTCTAAATTTTATTTTATTCAAAAAGAATAAAATTAATTATATATATAATTCAGATAAATTAGGTATATTTTTTGATAATATAAAAAAATATATATTTTTTTTAAAGAAGAATTTACTAAAGAAAATTTTCAAGGAATAAACCTATTATATTTTATTGTTTTATTATTAATTCAAATTTTCTTTTACTAAAAAAAGGAAAGGAATTATATTTTACTTTTTTATTCTTTGAATATATCTGCGAAATTAAATGAACTTTCTTCTTACTCTGTAAGATGATGATAATTTTTTTGGGAGGGCGCCACATTTAAAAAAAATTCGGTTAGTAACGAGAAGACAGGCGTACAGACGGGGGGAGGTCCTGGAGAGACGGTGCGTGTAGAGAGACAATGGTAGGTTAAATTTTTTAATTCTTTATGTATGGGCCCAAAAAGGGCTCGTTTATATGTCAGAAGACATATGCATAGTTCTTAATAGGTAGAAAAAAATTTGTGGTAAAGATCACTATATGATACATATAGTGAATATAAATCTTAAATTTTTTTTATTTCGACAATATAGGATATTGAAGAAATGTCTTTAATAATAAAAAAGGGAAACCCGTCTTGCATATAATATCTATCTTCAATTTTTATTACATGCAGTATTTTAATCGTAATAAATTTCCTATGTATTTTAATTTTCACATTTGCATATTTTTATTTATTTCACCAAAACAAACAGTCAAAATCGTATCACTCTCTTGTTGGCAAGATTTTCTTGGTTAGCCTATTTGAGGCTTGCCCCTTTGGTACTATGTAATAATGAGGTTGAAACTTGTTTAGATTAGTGTTTAAGCAGTAGCCGTGGCGAAATTTTATAAAAGAAAATTTCTTTTTATGAGTTTAGGATATTGTCTAATATTCAACATTGGATACAACCATTAAACATAAAAACAATCTTACATATATAATTATATTCTTGGGGTTCAATTTAGAGATATTTTATGTTTGAAAAAATAGGAATAATAAAATTAAGGTAAAGAGATTATTTTAATTTTGATTTCGCAAGCTTTCGAGCAAAGGTTCTGCTCTTCAATGGACAAATACTTCTATGTACAATATAAAGTTGATTTTTATACAAAAATAATTGAAAAATGTGTTATTAGCATGTGCTCTCGTGGGCGCGCATCAGACTGTTTATAGCTAAAATAATAGATATTATAACTGGTTGAAATATATATTAATTTATAGATAATTTGTCAAAGATATTGCCATATTGGGTTAGGAGTGTTGGAAAAAAGAAGGAAAATGTTTTAAAATAATAAATCAATGATATTAAAATACTTTTAGGCTGACAACACTGTAATATAAAAAGAAGAGTGAACGAGTGATATTTTTGTTTATATAATTAATAAGTGTAATTGTTAAATGTTTTCCCCCCCTCTCTCTCTCTCTCACACGCTTATTCGGCGTACACGCTTGTTCGGCGGTACATATACTAAAATTGGAACGATACAGAGAAGATTAGCATGGCCCCTGCGCAAGGATGACACGCAAAATCGTGAAGCGTTCTCTCTCTCTCTCTCTCTCTCTTCTCTCTCTCTCTCTCTCTCTCTCTCTTTCTCTCTTTGTGTGTGTGTGAAAATATTAAATTTAAAATACTGTGGTGAAGAAATATTTTATTATTTAATTTAATATTATTCAATGAAAATACAAGGTATGTCCCATAAGTTCCCGGACTGGGTCCATAAAAAAAAAAAAAGATTTTTTAAAATTTTTTTTATTAAAACTTTTCGAAGTAATCCCCCCTTGCTTCAACGCACCAGCGCCATCGTTTCTCCCAATTGTCGCAACAGTTTTTATAAGCCTCTTTTGGAATGCTCTTCAATGCTAACGGCGATTTTTCTATTATGTCATCCCTGGGGTCAAAATGTCTTCCTTTTAGAACTGCTTTAAGTTTGGGGAACAGGAAAAAGTCATTTGGTGCGATGTCTGGGAAATAGGGTGGTTGAAGTAGGATTTGTGTCCCGTTTTTCGCCAAAAAGCTAGTCATCAAGTGCGCTGTGTGAGGGCGAGCATTGTCATGGTGTAGGATCCAGCCACCATTAGTCCATTTTTCTGGCCGTTTTTTTTTCGAATCGCTTCCCTTAGACGGCGAAGAATGCCCAAATACATTTCCTTAATAACTGTTCGGCCTGCAGGAAGATACTCGTGATGAACAATGCTCTTGTTATCCGAAAAAGCGACCAGCAACACCTTGTTTCTGGATTTTTTGGGTCTAGGCTCACCCTAACCTCTCCACTCGGCAGATTGGGGTTTGGTTTCAGGGTCATAGCCATAGACCCATGTCTCGTCGCCTGTGATTATCTTGTCTTTCCATTCTGGATCCATTCTTGTCATTTCCATCATGTCCTCACAGGTTGCAAGCCGACACAGTTTTTGCTCATTGGTGAGGAATCTTGGGATGAATTTTGCAGGAGTCTTTTTGAGCTTCAATTCTTCGGTTACGATCCTTCCAATCGTTGTTTTAGAGATGCCTGTGTCTTGCTCTAGCTCCAGCAAAGTGGTTCGAGAATTTTCTTTTATCAAATCGGTGATTCTTTGCACATTTTCATCAGTCCTTTGAAATTTTGGGCGTCCTTGACGAGGATCATCTTCAATGAAAATTCTTCCAGCTTTAAATCTAGAATGCCATTCAAAAACAGTTGTTCTTTTTGGGGGGGTCATTGGGGAATGCTTTATTAAGCATTTCAAAAGTTTCGGTTGCTGATATTTGAAGTTTCACACAAAATTCTATGCAAATCCTCTGCTTCAATTTTTGTTCCATCGTAAAATCGCCGCAGCGCTAGGTGTGACCTTTAAATAAATTAGAATAACCTTGGCGCGCGCGCAAGTACCGCCTCGATATTGGTACCACCGTGTAGCTAGATATTTTTTTCTATAATAAACAGTCAAATTCATTTACATTTTTCATTTATTTATTTTTTTATGGACCCAGTCCGGGAACTTATGGGACATACCTTGTATATTCAACAGATTATAAAAATATATATTAATCTGTATTTGTGAAATCATCTTTTAAATATTTCTTTGCTTACTTGCTTAAGATTCCCTAGCTGTAAATAGTTGGGCTGACTTGTTAATAATTGTCGACTCGTCGCTGTGACGTCATCAATAAATACTTTTACATCTTAGGATAATTCAAGGCTTGATTTCTACGCTACAACTGGTGAAGAATCTGGAACGATACCCATTAAGAAATAAAAGAAAAATTGATTCTGTTGAACCAGAAGAAACTTCTATGAATGTAAAGACGGAAGCAGGTACACAGGTAAGCAACTACGTTGTTCAACATCTGCCAAGGAACCCTTCCATTTTCTCCGGGGACGATGGTGAAGATCTCCAAAAATGGTTAAAAGGGTATGCACGTGTGGCAAAGTACAACCATTGGGACGAAACCCTTTGTCTTACTAAAGTTTATTTTTATCTGTCTGGAACTGCTCTCAAATGGTTTGAGAACAACGAAGAAAGCATCCAGACTTGGAAGGAATTCACATCTCAATTAGAGAATGTGTTCGGAAAAAAAGAAAATTCAAAATTGCAAGCGGAGAAGAAACTTAAAACACGGGCACAATTAAAAGGCGAAAGTACCGAATTTTACATCCAGGATGTCCTGTGCTTGTGCAAAGAGGCTGATCTTCAAATGAGCGAGGAAGATAAAATCTCGCACCTCATGAAGGGGATAGCTGAGGAGCTTTATCAAGCACTCCTACCGAGGGATGTACAGAGCACCGAGCAATTCATTACAGAATGTCGCCGTGTTGAAGCGCTCCGTTGTAGGCGAGTTACCCCAACCAAGTACGAGCGCCTACCAAATGTAGCCTCTCTCTGTGACCAGGATTACGGAGAAGATCTGTCATCGCTGATCCGAAAAAATTGTTCGTGAAGAGATAAAGCAAGTATTGGACTCTCCTCATGAGGAGCCTAAAATCGCTGTCATTGAAGATTTAGTGAGGGAAGAGATTGTAAAGACTTTTGGCACCTAGATCAAAGCCTACAATAATTCCCCCTCAAGCAACCAGGCCGGAACCAAATACCAAATACTAGATACGAGGCCCAAACGATACGACCGCATCCCGAACCTCATTACCGAAAGCAAGGAAGAAGATGTGACACCAATGAATGGCGGACAACTGAGGGAAAGCCAAGCTGTTTCTACTGCGGACGCCCAGGTCACGTCGTCCGCTATTGCCGCGACTGGAAGAGACACAATGAGGAAAGGAGAAATAAATATTTCCAAAGAAAGCAAGACGCAATGGAATTCTACAACTCTCAAACCAAATCTCAGGAACCCAACGATGAATCATCGAGGAAAAATTTCAGTCGTTACCGAATCCCTACCCCATATACCGGTCGAAACAGACAAAATTTCTCACCTGCTAGAAGATCTAGCTGGTCGCCCCTGTGATGTAATTGTACATATTCAGATGTAAATATGTAAATATGGTTTTGCATATAGACGCTCGAGTTAGGTTATAAATAGAGATAATTGTAAGTTGTCAGTTAGTTAGTAAGTTCCGTTCTTAAATAAAGAAGTGTTCACCATCGTAGCTCGATTCCTTGAAGAAACGAAACATGGTGGCAGCGTAAAAGCGGCAAAAGCGTAAAAGCGGTAAAAGCGTAAAAGCAATTTTCAAAATTATAAAGTTGAAATATAAGAATTTTTTTTTAAGAAAAGGAAAAAAAATGGCTAATTATATACAAGTAGCTGCTCCAGAAGGATTCAATTTCGGCAAACCTAATGAATGGCCGATATGGTTCAAAAGATTTCAAAGATACAGAATCGCTTCAGAACTTTCAGAGAAAAGTGAAAGTGAGCAAGTAAATGCTCTGATTTACATAATGGGCGATAAAGCAGAAGAAATCTTGATCTTATTTAATTTAAGTGAAGCGCAAATTAATGACTATAACTAGTGGTGTCCAAATTTCAGGACTATTTCATAGGAAAAAGAAATGTTATTTATGAAAGAGCAAATTTCAATAGAAGAAGCCAGGGGAAGCCCATCGATTCTCTGTGCTTAGAAGACTTCAAGGAATCCGAAGACGACGATGGAGAGTACAGTTCATCGGCATATATGGAATGGCCAGAAATCTTGAAGAAAGAAGTCTTAAGACCCGAAGCTTTAGAAAAGGCAGTCAATCTGGAAGATTCTGAGAAGGCGGCAGAAAGTCAACAACTCTCCAAAGAACATTTAGAGAAATCGAACAAACAAGGCTCATGCATAAAAGCTGAATTAAAAACTTGGGAAGATCCTATTGAATCCAACTTAGTAGCTGCAGAGTCTGATAATCCGGCAGTTTCCGAGGAAGAGCTGGCCGGCGAATCTGAAAATCTCAGCCAAGATTCACCTCAATCAGATGCTCCAAGGGAAGCTGAAAATTCTAGCAAGGAGTTAGCCGAAGGATTTAATTTTGATGACGTTTCAAATGGAATTCTTGAATTACTCAATATTGAAGTAGGAAAGGTGAAATACAAGGATACGAAATATTGTAGAAAATGCAAGTTAAACAAGGAAGAAATTGGTTTGCCATGTCACAGGCTATGTAAGACCTGCTGGATCGGTCATGTGAGTGAACATCTTTCTTCTGAGAAACTTGAAGATCCTATAACGTGTCCAAATGAAGAATGCAAAGAAACTTTGAATTCTGAACAATGAAAATTGTACAAAAGTGAAAATTGTACAAAAGTGAAAATTGTACAAAAGTAAAATTGTACAAAAGTAAAATTGTACAAAAGTAAAATTGTACAAAAGTGAAATAGTACAAAAGTAAAATTGTACAAAAGTGTAATTGTACAAAAGTGTAATTGTACAAAAGTGTAATTGTACAAAAGTGTAATTGTACAAAAGTAAAATTGTACAAAAGTAAAATTGTACAAAAGTGGAAATTGTACAAAAGTGAAAATTGTACAAAAGTGAAATAGTACAAAAGTAAAATTGTACAAAAGTAAAATTGTACAAAAGTAAAATTGTACAAAAGTGAAATAGTACAAAAGTAAAATTGTACAAAAGTGTAATTGTACAAAAGTGTAATTGTACAAAAGTGTAATTGTACAAAAGTAAAATTGTACAAAAGTAAAATTGTACAAAAGTGTAATTGTACAAAAGTGTAATTGTACAAAAGTGAAATAGTACAAAAGTAAAATTGTACAAAAGTGTAATTGTACAAAAGTGTAATTGTACAAAAGTGAAATAGTACAAAAGTAAAATTGTACAAAAGTAAAATTGTACAAAAGTAAAATTGTACAAAAGTGAAATAGTACAAAAGTAAAATTGTGGTTCCTGTGGGATTCCTTTGAAGGTGCGGAGTGACAATTCGGATCACTATGGAAAATCAAAGGAAGCTTGTTCTGCTCCCTCTATAATAGGTGTTGTGAATGCTATTGATGAAAAGGAGTAAAGGATTCTGAAGCGAAGCCAAAGGGCGACGGATTAAAGGATTCTGATGCGAAGCCTAAGGGCGCAGGAGTACGAGAACTGCCTCCATTGGAAGTAAATGATCTAGTTTGGCTGACGGACCTTAACGGGGAGCCATATGTAAATTACCCAGAGGCCAACCCACACTTCGGATGCTGCTGCGGATGTGGCCGATTCATCAACATCTCCTGGAAGAACAGTTCGTCCGCCCAGACGTTTTGGAGAGGACTAGAGCTAATCTCTAAGAGGGGAGATGTGATGTAATTGTACATATTCAGATGTAAATATGTAAATATGGTTTTGCATATAGACGCTCGAGTTAGGTTATAAATAGAGATAATTGTAAGTTGTCAGTTAGTTAGTAAGTTCCGTTCTTAAACGGAAGTATAAATAAGAAAAAACTACATTGACGTAAATATAGAACTGCCAAGCCCTCAGGAAGAAGTTATCTTAACTGAAAGAAGACATCCACCACAGTCACCTGAAAATATCCCTGGCCCTAGTACTATGTAGTTATTGAGACTGACGACGTAAGTCTCCTTCTGAGCATCGGGTCGATGCTCTTTATAGGAGGAGGCTATGTGGCGAAGAAATATTTTATTATTTAATTTAATATTATTCAATGAAAATATATTCAACAGATTATAAAAATATATATTAATCTGTATTTGTGGAATCATCTTTAAAATATTTCTTTGCTTGCTTGCTTAAGATTCCCTAGCTGTAAATAGTTGGGCTGACTTGTTAATAATTGCCGACTCGTCGCTGTGACGTCATCAATAAATACTTTTACATCTTAGGATATTTCAAGGCTTAATTTCTACGCTACAATACTTTCTTAAAAAATCTCACCAGTTCTCATGTCTCTCTCTCACTCTCTCTCTCTCTGCTGAAGCAAGCCATCGTAAGTCGGTCTCCCTTTGTTCGCGGACTGTCTCTGGTGGGTCGTGCCCCCGCGGCCAACTACTTGGTCCTGGATTCCATCCTGCACCACCTCCACTGCTACGTTCCACCTAAAACCACCATCGGCCGGTTGCAGGCGCGGCTGGCGCGCTTCGTGTGGAGTATGAGCCGAGTCTCGTGGTTCCCTGGGTGCATTCTGGCTCGCCCAGTCTCCGAGGGTGGCGTCGGCCTGCTTGACATCACGGGCCAGCTTAGGCTTGACTGCCTGAAGGGCGTTCAGGCTTCTCTGCGCGGCGCCGCCAACGGCAACTCTTGGCTGGTCCGTAGCCGGACGTGGATGACATCGCCGGCTCCTGACATCTGGCTCTCACCGAGGAGGAGGAGGAGGCTGCTGAGCCTCTGGGAATCCGTGTCCAGTATTCTTGAGCTGAACCACCGAATTCTCCATCCTGCCAGCCTGAGGTCTCTGCGACTTCGAGGCGACAGCAGGTTCCTGCTGCCGCCAGACCTGCTGGCTCCCGACCGCTGGCTTCAGACGACTGTCGGGAACTTCTCAGATGGCTCCCCTGCTCTTGTACGCTCTGCGCTGCTGGACGCACAGCACCTCGGGATCTTCTGCCAGCGACTCCTGCAGGAAAATGCCAGCTCCAGATATCATGCGGAGTACGAGGCGGAGGCCATCGTTCTGAGGGGCTCAACAACGCCCGTTACCCGCCTAAACAGCCAAAGCGCGCGCCGGGCACTGGATGCGGCACGGCTCCAGGCCCATCCTGCTGCAGAGCTGGCTGCGCGGTGGGATCCTACCGTAGATGTGCCCCGCTCCATCTCCTGGGCTGACCTGCGTCGCAATTGCTTCTCGGGGCACGACGCAGATGTCGCTCTACGATTGGCCCTCCACGCGCTGCCACATCCTGACCATCCTGCCTCGAGGCGTGCCGCCTGTGGGTCTATCGACGGGTCGCTGGCCCACAGATATTGGAGTTGCCGTGCCGTGCGACCCCTGCTCCGGGAGATGTTCGCCTCCTGCGAAATGCCCCTGGATCTGCAGGCCTGGCTCTTCGGCGTCGGCCTCCATCCCGAGGGAATGAAGATCACAAGTGTGACGAAGGCTACTATCTTCAATTACCATCTTGGTCTTGAGGTGGGCAACGCCAGCCAACACCTAGACCTGCCCACTCTGTGGGAAAGAACTCTCGCTGTCCACCGTTGGCGGAGTCGTTCCCGCGGTTGGCGACATCAATAAAGACCTTGTATATATTTCTGTATATATGTATCTTTATCAATTATTTTATATATTTACATTTATTTATTCATATATTTTATCATATTTATGTATTTAGCCTTATATAATCATATATGAGCGATGTAAATAAAGAAGTTTCAATCTCAATCTATCTCTCCCCCGATCTGGACCTTAATTGCTTAGTCAATGACTTCTCAATCCGCGTTCAGAACGCCATGGCAGCGTCAAATATGCGGATAACGGTTAGACCTGGCCACCTTAAATCAAAACCCAGGTTTGACAAAGAATGTTATCTGGCCAAAAAAACTGATGAAGGCAAGTCTTACTATCTTCCGGGAAATGAATACTGTGTCAGACCGTAATGTTTACATATCAATCAGAAAAAAATATTTAACTCTTATAAATTTTGCCAAAAATATATATATTTTCATGAAAAGCAAAAACTCAAAAGCTTCCGTGATTCTGCTGGTTTCTGAAAGACTATTTCTTCGTTAAAAGACCGAAACAGTATACAAAGAAATATAACAATTTCAAAATGGCAAAATTTTTACAAAAATTGACTCTCGATCAGACAATGACGATAAGTATTTTGCCCTCTATCCCAATAATCGAGCCGGAACTCATCGGCGAAATCTCCATGATAGAAATAATTAAAGAAGTATCTTGCCTAGCAAACAAAAAAGCCAGTTGTATCGACGAAATACCGAACGAAGCAATAAAGACTTTGCCAATAGAACATCTGGCTACTTTAAGAAATATACTTAATAAAATTCTTGATTCTGGCACATTTCACTCAACCTAGTCAACATCCATTATTCACCCGATCTTTAAAGGTGGTGACCGTGACAATCCATCAAATTACCGTGGCATTGCTCTCATCAGTAACCTTTCAAAACTTTTTTCATCAATACTAAAAAATAGATTAAACAATTGGATCGAAAAAACACAATCAGACCAGAGAACCAAGCTGGATTCAGAAAAGGTTACTCTTGCCAAGACCAAATATTTACCCTGGTTTCTTTGATGCAGATGACACTCAGACACAAAAGGCGAAAATTTAACACTTTTTTTTGTCGATTTAAAAAAAAGCCTTTGACACCGTTCCTCATTCACTTTTGTGGTTAAAACTGATTAAACTAGACCTGAGCTTCCGTTTTATAGACCTAATAAAAAACTACTATGAACAAATGACTGCGATGGTGAGATGGAATGGTCAATTTACTGAACCTATTAAAATCAGCTCAGGAGTAATGCAAGGGGAACCCTTATCACCTTATCTGTTCATACTTTTCCTAACGGATTTAATCAAAATTTTTAACGAATATAACCTACCTGGCATATATCTACCCAACTTTGGAACTATCCCTCTCCTGCTATATACGGATTGTTGAATATATGAATTCAATTTTAGACTTTGATATCTTATAAAATATTAATTAATAATTATTTATTTTAAAATGTTTTAAAATATATATTTTGTCACACTGCTGTAAAATTAAAAATGTAAATAACTCTGAGGTATAAGTTAAAACTTTTGTTTTGTGCTTTAAATTTTTAATAAACTATTTTTCAATTACTAAAATCGTATGTATTAATTTCTAAAATAAAATAAAACCTAAAACCATTCTAACAGTGGCAGCAGAGCGTGGTTATAACTTAAAATCTAAAATCGTAAAAATAAAAATGGCTGCTGTTATGGAAGATATTTCGATTATAGATAAACTAGCGGAGGTACCCGGCTTCGCCCGGGTTTTACCCTAGTGAAAGTTTACCTAACCAGTATTTGATAAAAATTATTTTTCGAGCATATACATCCACTCTCTACATAAACTTTTTATAAAGATAAGCTGTACCCGTTCAACGTTGCTGTGTTTGTACAAAAAGGCAGTTTTGATACCTCAAACATAATTTATTTATGATAAAATGTATCCCATACATCAAAATGAAAATTAATAATGAAATTATCCCTACATGAAAGTCATTTGAATATAACATATGTACAAAACATAGATATACATAGTTAATGGTAGAATAAACATGCTTCTTCATTTGTGATATTAAACAATATTGCAAACGAATTTCAATTGAACAACAATTTTGTAATTATTAAATATTATCATGAAATATGAATTATATTTGATTATTGATGGTGAACTTTATCTTAGTAGTGCTTGTAAATATACAATATCTTTTGTTTTCTTATCTGGTGTAAGAACAAATAAAGTTGATGGTTTTCCAACTCGTGAACACCCAACGTACAGCTGTCCATGTGAGAAGCATGGATTTATCAAATTTAGTCCACATGCTTGCAATGATTGTCCCTGTGCTTTGTTAATGGTCATTGCAAAGGCTAGTCGTACAGGAAACTGTAAACGTTTGAATTCAAATGGAGTATCCATTGGTATCATAGGAATGCGCGGTAGCAATACATGTTCCCCTTGATATTTTCCATTTAAAATGGTTGCCTAAATTATGTTATTCATTATTTTTTTTTACTGATAGCCTAGTCCCATTGCATAGTCGCGGTGGATTTATATTTCGTAGAAGGATGATTGGGGGGAACCAATTTTCAAAGATAAAATATACGGTGGCATTCCTGGTAGATCCAATGAATTAAAAAAATCTATTGGATAATTAACTGATTCATCGGGATTGACAACAGTATCTATGGATTTATATGTTGTTTCTTCTCCAGGTATTTTATTTTGAATTGTGCAGTTAATTAAATTCACATCAATGTTTTTGGCTGACAATATAGCACGCTCACTAACCCAATGATTATTTTTATAATTCTGCGATAAATTTGGAAAAAAATTGGCAATAAATTCATCAGTGGATTTTACAAAGCGACAAAAGTTTTCTTGTAATGTAATACAGTGTGTGGATTCGTCCATTTCTATTTTACCATTCCCAATATCAAACAATTGTTTTGCAAATCGTTCAGAAGATTCATCTTGTTGTAATTGAACACGCGCATATTAGTCTTTAAAGATATTTTATCCACATACCGCTTTAACACTGATGATTTTAGATATGCATTCAATTCATATGCAGGTGTTGAACGTGGTATAACTGGTAGAATTTGTCGAAAATCACCAGCTAGCAAAATGAGTGCACCACCAAAGAGTTGCTCATTTCCTCTCAAATCTTTTAATGTACGATTGAGTGCTCCCAAAGATTTCTTGTGTGCCATGGTGCATTCATCCCATATTATAAGCTGACATGATCTTAGTACTTTTCCCATCCCAGAATATTTGCTAATATTACATGTTGGAGTTTCAATTACCTGCATATTTAATGGCAATTTCAACGCTGAATGTGCTGTTCGACCACCGTCCAAAAGAGTTGCTGCAATACCAGATGATGCAATAGCCACCGTGACGTCACGACCAATGAGAAGGCAAGTTCCACATTCGGCCAAGTATCTCCCCGTCTCCCGTGTTTCCTTTTAGATTTTAACAAATTAACTTACGTGAATAAATGAAAATATTATTGATTTCTAGCTGAAGAAAATAATTGGAATAACGTTTTATTTAACCCCACAATTATTTAATCTTTTTAAAATGAAGTACACTACTTAAATGAAAATATGTTTCTTATACAATCTAAAATTATGAAATAAACTTTTAAATCGGTAACCTTTATGAGTACCTTTAATTATATCATCTATATAGATAATACCGTAACAGAGTTTTCCATTGTAAAGTCCTGAGCTATCTCCTCCGAAGATTCTGAACTACACATAACAATCTATATACCAAAATTTTCGTTATTTTTTCTTCATATGATAGGCCTGTTTTTATTTTCCTAATGTTAACAGTTATTTTTATTTTTTAATTTAATCTATTTTACAATCGTAGATTTTTTGCATTTATCATCATCAATTCATTTGTTTTGAAATGCGTAAAAATGTGTTTTGAAATAATATATATTTCTGATTCATTTGATTATGTAAGTACTTTGTTATAGTTTTTCATTTAAATATATAAATTTTTCGAATTGTAGATTGAATTATTACTTTTATTCTATAATAATTATCTTTTATAAGTGTTTGTTATAGTTTTTCATTTGAATTTAGCACAATTTTTGTATCTGGTTATCTTTTTTGGCATCTTTTCATCTCTCTTTGGCATCTTTTTTTTTCTCATTAATAAGACCTAATCCAAATAATTTAATAGTGTGTGACGTTTCAGCAACAGCATCAGACAGAAGAATAAATGAACTAAAGAATAAAATCTCATTTTTTCTTTTGTCTGATGATGGTGGCATTTGGATTAGGTCTTATTTTTTTTTATTAATTTGTTATAGTTTTTCATTTGAATTTAGCTCCATTTTTGTGTCTTATTTCTTCTTTATATTAAAACTTAGAATTAAGCTTTGCTTTTTTATATACATGTTTATTATACATTTAGCAATACTTTTTCTTTATATTTGCTCTTATTTACTCATTTTTTTACTCTTTCACAATCAGATTTTGAAAATGGCTAAATGGCTTCACTTCTCCCTATTTGCTTTTGTAGCTTTTCTTATAAAAAAAATATTAGAACTTAGAATTAAGCTTTGCTTTTTTATATACATGTTTGTTACACATTTAGCAATATATATACCAAAATATTTTTTTGAATACTTACCTCTTTTAGTGAATTTTTGTCAGGGGGGCTGCAAAAGTGCCGTACTTATGCAGTATTTTGATGCTTTTCCTGTGAAAAGGATAATGAAATTTAAAATTAAGCTTTGCTTTTTTATATACATGTTATTTACACATTTAGCAATATATACACAGAAATATTTTTGGAATATTTAACTTTTTTGGTGAATTTTTGTCAGGGAAGCTATGGACTGCCGTAATCATGCATTATGTTGATGTTCTTCTCATAAAAAAAATATTTGGGTGGGCTTTGCTTTTTGTATACATGTTTTTTACATATTTAGCAATTTACACACAGAAAAATTTTGGAATATTTAACTTTCTTGGTGAATTTTTGTCAGGGAAGCTATGGACTGCCGTAATCATGCGGCTGCAAAAGTGCCGTACTTATGCAGTATTTTGATGCTTTTCCTGTGAAAAGGATAATGAAATTTAAAATTAAGCTTTGCTTTTTTATATACATGTTATTTACACATTTAGCAATATATACACAGAAATATTTTTGGAATATTTAACTTTTTTGGTGAATTTTTGTCAGGGAAGCTATGGACTGCCGTAATCATGCATTATGTTGATGTTCTTCTCATAAAAAAAATATTTGGGTTTGGAATTGGGCTTTGCTTTTTTGTATACATGTTTTCACATATTTAGCAATTTACACACAGAAAAATTTTGGAATATTTAACTTTCTTGGTGAATTTTTGTCAGGGAAGCTATGGACTGCCGTAATCATGCGGCTGCAAAAGTGCCGTACTTATGCAGTATTTTGATGCTTTTCCTGTAAAAAGGATAATGAAATTTAAAATTAAGCTTTGCTTTTTTATATACATGTTATTTACACATTTAGCAATATATACACAGAAATATTTTTGGAATATTTAACTTTTTTGGTGAATTTTTGTCAGGGAAGCTATGGACTGCCGTAATCATGCATTATGTTGATGTTCTTCTCATAAAAAAAATATTTGGGTTTGGAATTGGGCTTTGCTTTTTTGTATACATGTTTTTTACATATTTAGCAATTTACACACAGAAAAATTTTGGAATATTTTTCTTTCTTGGTGAATTTTTGTCAGGGAAGCTATGGACTGCCGTAATCATGCAATATGTTGATGTTCTTCTCATAAAAAAAATATTTGGGTTTAGAATTGGGCTTTGCTTTTTTATATACATACTAGCCGAGTGACCCGGGCAACGCCCCGGGTTTACCCGAAGGACCCGCAGGTGAGAAACTATAGAAGAAAAATTTTAACAAATCAGAAAATGAAATTGCAAACAACAGAACTACACTACTTCAAGGACATGAGAGCACATGCACTGTATCACCATACGTGTACCATTTTCAAAGACCCTGCTTAGGATTAAAACTTCTCAGAAGCATAACAATAGTACCAACCTAGAGGTTAACTGGTGTGGATGCATTCCTCTGGGAGTGAGACTATTGAGAAATTCAGTAGGGAGTTATTTTGCTTCTCCGCATTCTAACACTCCAACTGTTAACACTGTGGAAACACTGACTCATGTTTGGTAAGCAATTTCAGGGAAGAAACCATAGACATTGGATTAAATAAATTATTAATTAAATTGCATTAAATAAATATTATTAGAGTGAAAAAAAAAGAAAGAAATTAACAAATTAGAAAATAAAATTTCGAAAAATACAACTATATTGCAGATAAGATAAGAGGACCTTATTAAAAAATACATAAACAAACTGTAATTCGACACTCGATAATTCGACACTTTCGATAATTCGACACTTTCGATAATTCGACCATTTTAAAAATCAAATTTACAAGGTTGATTGTTGTTTAAATACAACTTTGCTTTTGCATGCATAAACACAGGCTCTTGTAGCAAGAACCCAAATATTATTTATAGTCATAGCAAAAGCCAACTTTAGTGAAAACTGATGCCTCTTCAGAATGAATGGAAGACTGAAATCTGAAGGAGCAGAAGATATGGGTCATTTATACTTTCACCAATGCCTTTAGGATCTTTGCGATGGAACGCGTATGGTGTTTCAGCGCATGTGCTCTCATGTCCTTGAAGCACATATACTGACAGTGCCCAAAGTTGAACACACTGTATAGTGTCTGAAATATCTTTGGCCCCTTCGGATACCAACCTTCGCTTCATTCTAGAGAGGCGTTAGTTTTCATGTCATATCTGTAATATAGTTTTGTTGTTTGCAATTTTCTTTTTTTTTTTCCTTTCAAATATGTATCCACTCTGAAATATAGTTTGTAAATTTTTATTCCAATTTATTTTCTTATATATATATGTTTTTTTTTTTCATTTCCAAAATATTTATTTATACTTTCACCAATGCCTTTAGGATCTTTGCGATGGAACACGTATGGTGTTTCAGCGCATGTGCTCTCATGTCCTTGAAGCACATATACTGACAGTGCCCAAAGTTGAACACACTGTATAGTGTCTGAAATATCTTTGGCCCCTTCGGATACCAACCTTCGCTTCATTCTAGAGAGGCGTTAGTTTTCACTAAGGTTGGCTTTTGCTATGACTATAAATAAGGCTCAAGGCCAAACCTTGGCTACAAGAGCCTGTGTTTACGCACGGACAACTTTATATGTGGCTTTTTCAAGTGTGCGAACATTGGATAGCATACATGTAAAGATGACCCATATCTTCTGCTCCTTCAGATTTCAGTCTTCCATTCATTCTGAAGAGGCATCAGTTTTCACTAAAGTTGGCTTTTGCTATGACTATAAATAGTATTTGGGTTCTTGCTACAAGAGCCTGTGTTTATGCATGCAAAATCAAAGTTGTATTTAAACAACAATCAACCTTGTAAATTTGATTTTTAAAATGGTCGAATTATCGAAAGTGTCGAATTATCGAAAGTGTCGAATTATCGATAGTGTCGAATTACAGTTTGTTTATTTATTTTTTAATAAGGTCCTCTTATCTTATCTGCAATATAGTTGTATTTTTCAAAATTTTATTTTCTAATTTGTTAATTTTTTCTTTTTTTTTTTCACTCTAATAATATTTATTTAAATCTAATAATTTTTATTTAATGCAATTTAATTAATAATTTATTTAATCCAATGTCTATAGTTTCTTCCCTGAAATTGCTTACCAAACATGAGTCAGTGTTTCCACAGTGTTAACAGTTGGAGTGTTAGAATGCGGAGAAGCAAAATAACTCCCTACTGAATTTCTCAATAGTCTTACTCCCAGAGGAATGCATCCACACCAGTTAACCTCTAGGTTGGTACTATTGTTATGCTTCTGAGAAGTTTTAATCCTAAGCAGGGTCTTTGAAAATGGTACACGTATGGTGATACAGTGCATGTGCTCTCATGTCCTTAAAGAAGTGTAGTTCTGTTGTTTGCAATTTCATTTTTCTGATTTGTTAAAATTTTTCTTCTATAGTTTCTCACCTGCGGGTCCTTCGGGTAAACCCGGGGCGTTGCCCGGGTCACTCGGCTAGTATATATATATTGTAAAATCTTTGTTTACGTAATATAGTTAGCAAACGTATTATAAGATTTATTTATTGGGGTATTAGATATATTTATTTACTTACAGGATTGTTGTTAGTATTAGATAGCGTTAGTTCTTTTATTTACATTCTATATCGAACTCAACTGTGTTGCCGAGTGCGATATTAACTATATTACATCTCTCCTTTTTTATAAATCCATTCTTTTTGGTGGCTTCACCTGGCGACCGCTTCTTGTGAACTTCCGCACCTCTCTGGTCTCCTCCTCTCCAGCTGGATTATCAGTTTCCGACTGCAGCTCCATCCTGTCAGAACCTTTAGGCTGAGTTTCTTGATCTTGCTCCATAGTTGAACAAGCACTTCCACTGGGTTCTTGCTCAAGGATGCTTTCATGGTCTCTTTGGGATTGGTTAATTTTAATATGTGACTGGTTTCTTCTGTAGAGTCCTTTGTTGTTCTGGACTGTATAGGACCTTGGACCATCTTCTCGAACTATTGTGGCTGGTTTCCAGTTTCTTCTGTTTTCTCTTAGATAAACTTCTTGTCCGATCTTGAAAGTTGGTTCGTCTCTTGATTCTTTGTCATAGTAGAATTTCTGCTTGTTTCTGGATCTTCTTAGCTTTAAAGTGACATCTTTTTGGATGCAAGGTCTTAACAATTCTTTGCTGATTGGCAAGATTGTCTTTGTTCTTCTTGAAAGTAGTCTTTGTGCTGGTGATCCCATGTCTTCTCTTGGAGTATTTCTATAGTTGAGTAATGCAATCTGGAAATCATCTCCACTTTGTTTGCATTTTCTAAGAATGTTCTTTGTTATTTGCACAGCTCTTTCAGCCAGTCCATTTGATTTAGGGTAATGTGGACTTGAAGTCTTGTGATTAAACTTCCATTTGTTGCTGAATTCATTAAACTCTCTTGAAGCATATTTACACAGATTATACTATATACAACATATATATATTTAATTATATATAAGTATCTTTAATCGATAATCTTTATAAGAATAAATTATTTAATTCATTAAATAGAAATTTAATTTTTAGTATCGCATTTAAATTTATTCGAATTTTATATTTGAACGATACTCATTATTTGTTTTGATTTTGATATATCGTATATATCGTCTTGCACAATTATTTAAACTTTTTAAAATAAAGTACAATACTTAAAATAAAATATGTTTCTTATACAATCTAAAATTAGAAAATAAACTTTTAAATCGGTAACCTCAAGGAGATAGCCATTATAAAGCACTAATATTTGAATTAGTTTTACTTAATATATTAGCCCTGAAAGACCCAAGGTCATCAGGCGTGGACCAAAACCTAAGCCTATCTCCGTCGCAATGGTGGCGCTTCTTGCGAGTTAAAGCTACAAATCTGCAAATAACTCTAAGGATATTCAAGATATTCAAGAAATTATTTTTCGAAAACCTTTCCGGCGATATACCTAATAATATGCCAAAATTTCACGGCGATTGGATGTATGGTTTTTGAATCTATAGAGTACACACAGACAGACATCCATTTATATATATATATAGATTGAAAGACTCTGAAATTTTTGATATTTTGAAATTTCAAATTAACATTATTTTTAAAGCTAATAATTTAATTGAAATAATAAATGGTAAATTGTCTTTTAAAGATCAAAAGGATGAAAAAGAAAAAAAAACGTATGGATAATAAAAGATGCAAAAGCCCAAAATATATTATTTTGAGCATTGATAAAACGATATTAACACACATAATACATTGTGAAAATGCCAAATCAATGTATGACACCATATGCAGAATATTTGAACGAGATGATGAACAATTAAAATGTAAGCTGCTACAAGAATTTCACACTTATAAATTTGCTAAAAATGTAGACCTTGTAGCCAACATAAGTAATTTAAGAAATTTGGCTTTCAAACTCAATAATCTAAAACAGAACTTTGATGACAATATTGTTATCTCAAAGATTCTAACAATTTTGACAGAAGAATATAATTATTTTTGTACTGCTTGGGAGTCAACTGGAAAAGATGAAAAAACTATTGAAAATCTAATATCAAGATTGACCATTGAAGAAATAAGAAGAAATAGACAGAGCCAACCAGAAGAACGAGTGGCTATGAATGCAACAAAACAAAAGGTATGTTTTACTTGTAATAAACCAGGACATATATCTAAAAATTGCACCCAAAGAAAATTCTGCAAATTTTGTAAAAAAACTAACCATGAAGAAAAGGACTTTTTCTTTAAGAACAACATTAAACCTGCTGCTAAAGTAAACAAAGAACAATGCAGAATATGTAAAAAGTTTAATCATAAAGAAAAAGACTGCTATTTCAGGAACAAAGAAAAGCAACCTCCCATTGCTTTCATTGCTGAACAAAGAGAAGAATATGATAAGAGATCATCAGTCACTTTCATTGTTGATAGCGGATCCACCTGTCACATGATTAATGAAGAAAAGTTGCTTGATCATCAAAAAAAGTGTGATGTGAACATCAATGTTGCCAAAAAAGAAGAAGGTATGAGAGCAAAAAGTTCAGGACAATTTAAGGGGAGACAATGTAACCTAAATGAAGTAATATTTGTGCCTGAATTATCAAAAAAACCTTTTGTCAGTGAGCTCAATTGTTAACAACGGAGGAGAAGTGAATTTTAAAGGTGATAAAGTGACAATTTTGAAAGGTGGAAAAAAAGTTCTAGAAGGAGATCAACTTTTGAAAATGGACTTTATGCTGTAAATATTGAACAACATTTTTCAAAGCAAAATGACTCAAACCTTACCTTACCAAGCGAAAACAAAACCCAAGAATGGCACAGAAAATTGGGACACATTGGAATGCAGAATCTAAGAAAACTTGAAAGTTTGGTTGATGGTATGGAGCTTAACAAATTGGAAAAACAGGAAAATGATGTGTGCGAAATTTGCATCATGGCAAAGCAAACTAGGAAGTAATTTGGAAATGAAAGATCTAGAGCTACCCGACCTTTGGAAATTGTTCATACTGATTTGTGCGGCCCAATAGAACCCTTAACACATGATAATAAGAAATATATAATGACAATTTTGGATGATTATACACATTTCTGTTATGTGTATTTGCTCAGCAATAAATATGAAGCAAAATAATATATTAAAGAATACGTAAATGAAATGGAAAGATTTTTAAATGCGAAAGTATCGAAATTAAGGTGTGATAATGGCGGTGAATATGCCAATACGCAAGTTAAAGAATGGTGCGAAATGAAAGGAATAATACTTGATTTTACAATTCCATATACTCCACAATTGAATGGGAAAGCAGAAAAGTTGAATCGAACTCTGATTGAAAAAACCAGAGCACTTTTGCTGGATTCCAAATTAAATAAGGAAATGTGGGGAGAGAGAGAGAGAGAGAGAGAGAGAGGCCACAAGAGTCGCTGCCTATTTAATCAACAGAAGCCCTTCAAATACAGTACAAACAACACCAGCACAGATGTGGTTTGGAAGAAAGCCTAATCTTTCTAATGTAAAATTATTCGGGAGTGAAGTGTATGTCAAAAAATTAGGAAATCTAAAAAATTGAATAGTAGAAGTGAAAAATATTCACTTATCGGATACAGTGGAAATGGATACAGATTGTGGGATATGCAGAAAAGAAGGATTCCAATTGCAAGAGATAAGGTGTTTACAGGAAAACTAACAAATGAAATGACCAGTGTCATTCCGCCAAGATACAGAGAAAATTTGGATTCTGAAATAGAGGAAAGTCAAGACACTAAAATGGAATTGGATACCCATGATAAACCACAGAACTCAACCAATTCAAAATATATGTTAAGAAATAGAGAAAATATCAATAGACCTGAAAGACTAAAATATTATGAAGTGTTGAATTCTGTTTCTGAAGAAATAGGATTGTTAACATACAATGAAGCTGTAACCGGAGTAGACAAAGAAAACTGGATAAAAGCAATACAGGAAGAAAAAGATTTATTGAAGAAAAATGAAACTTGGGATTTTGTAAATGCTGAAGAAGTTAATGGAAAGAAGATACTCAGTTCTAGATGGATATTCAAGATAAAGGATGGTGGACATTATAAAGCAATACTTGTTGCTAGAGGAAATGAACAAAAAGGACTTGATTTTGATTAAACCTTTAGTCCGGGAGTGAGTACAATTTTTCTTTAAGAATGTTGTTATCCTTAAGTGTTAAGAAAAATCTAAAGTTCAAAACTTTTGATGTCAAAACTGCATTTCTCTATGGATATTTGGATGAAGAAATATTCATGTATTTACCCGAAGGATATGAAGATAACAAAATATGTCGACTAAAGAAGGCACTTTATGGACTACGACAAGCACCTTAAAAGTGGAATAAAAGATTTGAAGCCTTTTTGAAAACAAAAGGACTGGAGCAATCAAAATTAGAAAATTGCATTTTCAAAAACCAAAATGGAAGCTTAATTTTGGCTTTATATGTTGATGATGGAATGTTGTTTGGAAGTGATGAAGAAGAAATGGACAATTTGTTGGAAGAACTGGCATAAGAATTTGAAATAAGAATAAGTAATAATCCTGAAATGTTTGTTGGCATGAATATCATGAATAAAGATGAGGGCCTAATACTTTCTCAACATGAATATATAGAATGTGTTCTAAAAGAATACAACATGATGGATGCAAAGCCGGTGACAACTCCAATTGTAGAAGGAGCTGTGAAAATTGATCCTATATTAGAAAACAAATCTGAAGGTAATTTTCTATATATAGAGAAGCTGTTGGAAGTCTCCTATATTTAGCAAACAAAACCAGACCAGATGTTGCTTATGCAGTTGGTTATGAAAGTTGTTCGATGCATGAACCGACAAACCAGGATATACAAAATGTTTAAAGAACTATGAGATATTTGAAACAAACCAAAACTTTTGGACTTCACTATAGTAAACAAGATAAAGATAAGGAACTTAATGCATTTTGTGACTCAGGCTTTGCTGGAGACATGAAAACAAGAAAAAGTACATCCGGATATACAATTTTGTTTGGTAAAGGACCAATAAGCTGGAGTTCTAGAAAACAACCAATTGTAGCCTTATCCACTACTGAGGCAGAATATATTGCTGCAGCTGAATGTGTGAAAGAACTCATTTATATAAAAGCACTAATTGAAGAACTTACAAATGAAACCATACTTGCTAAACTAAATATTGACAACCAAAGTGCAATGGCTTTAATGAAGACAGGACAAATGAACAGAAAGACAAAACATATAGATGTTCGATATCATTTTTTGAAAGATCAGATAAGAGAAAATGTTGATGTTCAGTTTTGCCCAACCCAAGACCAAGTTGCTGATATCCTAACCAAGCCTCTGCCAAAGGGAAACTTTTGAAAAACACAGATCTTCACTGCTGCAGATGATGTTTTGATGAAGTAATTAAAACTCTAAAACATGAATTCAAGAAGGAGTGTTGAATATATGAATTCAATTTTTGACTTTGATATTGTGACGAAGAAATATTTTATTATTTAATTTAATATTATTCAATGAAAATATATTCAACAGAAAAAAAATATATTAATCTGTATTTGTGAAATCATCTTTAAAATATTTCTTTGCTTGCTTGCTTAAGATTCGCTAGCTGTAAATAGTTTGGCTGACTTGTTAATAATTGTCGACTCGTCGCTGTGACGTCATCAATAAATACTTTTACATCTTAGGATATTTCAAGGCTTGATTTCTACGCTACAACTGGTGGAGAGACTGGACCGATACCCATTAAGAAATAAAAGAAAAATTGATTCTGTTGAACCAGAAGAAACTTCTATGAATGTAAAGAAAGAAGGTACTCAGGTAAGCAACTACGTTGTTCAACATCTGCCAAGGAACCCTTCCATTTTCTCCGGGGAGGATGGTGAAGATCTCCAAAAATGGTTAAAAGGGTATGCAAGTGTGGCAAAGTACAACCATTGGGACGAAACCCTTTGTCTTACTAAAGTTTATTTTTATCTGTCTGGAACTGCTCTCAAATGGTTTGAGAACAACGAAGAAAGCATCCAGACTTGGAAGGAATTCACATCTCAATTAGAGAATGTGTTCGGAAAAAAAGAAAATTCAAAATTGCAAGCGGAGAAGAAACTTAAAACACGGGCACAATTAAAAGGCGAAAGTACCGAATTTTACATCCAGGATCTCCTGTGCTTGTGCAAAGAGGTTGATCCTCAAATGAGCGAGGAAGATAAAATCTCGCACCTCATGAAGGGGATAGCTGAGGAGCTTTATCAAGCACTCCTACCGAGGGATGTACAGAGCACCGAGCAATTCATTACAGAATGTCGCCGTGTCGAAGCACTCCGTTGTAGGCGAGTTACCCCAACCAGGTACGAGCGCCTACCAAATGTAGCCTCTCTCTGTGACCAGGATGACGGAGAAGATCTGTCATCTTTGATTAGGCAAATTGTTCGTGAGGAGGTACAGCGGGCATTAGGCTCTCCTCGGGAGGAACCAAAAAATGCTACAATCGAAGAAATTGTAAAGGAGGAGATTGGAAGAACCCTGGCGCCAATCTCATGGTCTAGGAGAAGTCTCCCTCATAAGGAAAGACCCCGACAGTTTTTAAATACTAGATATGAGGCCGAAACGATAAGACCGCACCCTGAACCTCGATACCCAAAACAAGGAGGAAGACGCGACACCAATGATTGGCGTACAACTGAGGGAAGGCCAATCTGTTTCTACTGCGGACGCCCAGGTCACGTCGTCCGCTATTGCCGTGACAGGAAGAGACACAATGAGGAAAGGAGAAATGTTTATTTCCAAAGAAAGCAAGACGCAATGGTATCCTACAACTCTCGAGCTGAATCTCAGGACCCCAATGACGAATCATCGAGGAAAACTTTCACTCGCTACCGAAGCCCTACTTCATATCGCCGTCGAAACAGACAACTTTTCTCACCTGCTAGAAGATCTAGCTGGACGCCCCGCCATTAAAACTAGATGATAGACCACATTGGAGGTGAGGCCGCAAAGTTATAAAATCCCTCCTTACCGACCACAGTAGAAATGAGAAAAAGCTACCTTGACGTAAACATAGACCTACCAAGTCCTCATGAAGAAGATATCTCAACTGAAAGAAGACATCCACTGCAGTCACCTGAAAATATCCCTGGCCCTATTACTAGTTCTTAAGACTGACGACGTAAGTCTCCTGCTGAGCATCGGGTCGATGCTCTTTATAGGAGGAGGCTATGTGACGAAGAAATATTTTATTATTTAATTTAATATTATTCAATGAAAATATATTCAACAGATTAAAAAATATATATTAATCTGTATTTGTGAAATCATCTTTAAAATATTTCTTTGCTTGCTTGCTTAAGATTCTCTAGCTGTAAATAGTTTGGCTGACTTGTTAATAATTGTCGACTCGTCGCTGTGACGTCATCAATAAATACTTTTACATCTTAGGATATTTCAAGACTTGATTTCTACGCTACAATATTTTATAAAATATTAATTAATAATTATTTATTTTAAAATATATATCTTGTCACACTGCTGTAAAATAATGAATGTAAATAACTCTAAGGTATAAGTTAAACCTTTTGTTTTGTTCTTTTAATTTTTAATAAACTATTTTTCAATTACTAAAATCGTATGTATTAATTTCTAAAATAAAATAAAACCTAAAATCATTCTAACACGGATGATATAGTCCTTATAGGCGAATCGAAGATAAATTTACAGGAAAAGATCAATAGGCTGAAGACTTACTTTGATGCAAATTATTTAACCCTGAACGAGACTACGTTCAAGATAATGGTTTTCCGAAATGGCGGCCGCCCTGTACGATCTGACAAATGGTTTTGGGGAAATCAACCATTGACTGGGGTGTCGAAATATCTTTATCTTGGTTATCCCCTCACGATAACAAACTCATTTAGCTATGTCGCTTCACACTTTAAGGGCAAAGCGCTAGAGGCTACTGGCGCGGTGTGGAAAATTTTAGAGAAATCAAAAATGAATTCATTCAGGACAACAATGAAATTATTGGATTCGATTGTTCTCTCTACACTGATGTACGCTGCTCCAATTTGGGCAGCCGGTCAAAACAAAATTTCAGATCAAATCCAGGATAATTTTCTACTGCGATTGTTAAATCTACCAAAAACCACACCAGGCTATATACTACGCATGGAAACTGGACGCTTTTCATTAGGAGTCACAGTAACTAAACTGATTTTGAAATTTTGGCTCAGAATATTAAATATGGAAAAAAATAGACTGCTTAATCAATTTGCTTAAAATATTTATGGGAAATATCCTCAGTATCGGGAAAATCTATAGGATTCTCAAAAATCCTGTCTGCAATATTGAATGCTACTGGATTTTCATGGGTAAATTATTGCTCAAAACCTAACATTCTTCAAAAAGAAATACCAGCAATCATTAAGATCTCACTGGAACACCCCATACAATCCGACCTCGCAAGAATAGACAACTCGAAGTTATACCCCCACTACAAGTATTTGTATAAATCATTTGTTACAGAAAATTATCTACTCGTTATCTTCCACTACCAGTTAAACGCTTCTTAGCAGAACTAAGAATTATTTTCGTCTTCTACAGAGAAATTATATAAAAAACTTAAAATCAGAAGATATTTATTGTGCACTATGTAAAAGCATAACCAAGGCAGAACTAGAACACTACATGTTGGAATGTTCGTTTCTTGACTTAGAAAGAGACTTGCTTCTCCCGGGAATTGCTCAGGCACGCCCCTCATTATATTATTTAACTAGCCGAGTGACCCGGGCAACGCCCAGGGTTTACCCAAAGGGCCTGCAGAGACTTTAAAAGTATAGATGGTGGCTTAAAAATCGCAATGGGTATATTCAGATTTCCTAGAAGCAGCATTTCAAGTAAGGATAAGTAAAAATACTTTCTAAGTATAAATTCGTTAATTCGACCATGTTTTGATTTCCAGAACCTATGAAATTACAAACAGTAATTCGACAATACCGATAATTCGACCCCTTGCGATAATTCGACCTTGATTTGATTTCCCAATCTCTGGCCTATCAAATAACAAACGGTAATTCGACAATATTAATTATTCACCACTTCTGATAATTCAACCATTTTAAAATGCAAATTTCGACGATTGATGTTTACTTACAACTTTACTAAAAAAAAGGTATTATAGATGCGAGCAACGAAACATTTTGAACCCATATAATGCAAATTCATATCCTCACTTATAGGGTGTCAAGCCTAAAGGATGCGAATTCATGTCCCTGATTTCTAAAAATTAACATAAAATTGTAGGCTACCAACGCGAATTCGCGTCTACTGGGATCTTTTCCCATACCTTCTTGCCTATTTATCAGTGGGTTGGGTGGGGGGGGGGAATGTCAGCTGTCCCAATGTACCTGTAAAATGTCACATGCGACCGAGTTCAAGCAGCCATTATTTTTATTTATTTCAAGCTATATAGATTACATTAAAAGAAAATATCATTTTTTAAACATGTTATTATATGAACAACTCGATTTTCATACGGCCCACTGGACCATGTAACTCTGGAATCATAAGTGCAAAAACAGACATCCCTAAAGGACTCCTTTAAAATATCTTTATGATTCTTTTTTAATAATATTCTTAAACATTTTTAATTTTTTTTTCATATTTATTAACTTTTCAATATAGAAAATAAGATAACATAAAAGGGATAAATTCATTTAATGGACCTCACTAAAAACTGCATTTCTAGCCGAGTGACCTGGGCAAAGCCCCAGGTTTACCCTAAAGGCCTGTGAATGGGCAGGATAACCATATGTGTGCCATTGCAAAGATCCTAAATCAATGTATAGAGCACTGGGGAAAATAGGTTTTTTTTTTGCTTATCCCTAGTACACGTGGTACAGGCCATGATAATCATGGTGGGTAGTTAGCGACTGCTTTTACTGTAAGCGCACCACATGTCTACACATGTGAAAAGCAGTTTGACTTTGCACTTACAAATGCCAGAGCCCCGTTCGGTTACTTGCACTCGCTGGTGGGGTTGGACTTTTGCAAGAATCGGGGGCCATTGGAGCATTTTTTTTTTTTTTTAAACAGAAAAAAGTGCCCAATGCGGGAATCGAACCCGGGTCCTAGTGGTCGAAAACCAAACGGTTTACCCAGCCTTCCACCGACCAAAAGTCAAAATAATAATAAATATTTTATGAATGAACAAATAATACAAAAAATTGCTTTCAGGTGAGAAACTATAGGCATTGGTGAAAACTTTAAAAAATTATATTGAAAAATAAAAAGAAAACAAATATTAAAAGAAAATTCAATACAACACAACTATATAGCAAATACAGCCATTATTTCTAGCCGAGTGACCCGGCAACGCCCCGGGTTTAGCCTAAAAACATGTGAAGCGCTAGATAACCATATGTGAGACATTGCATAGATCCTGAATCAATGTATAGAGCACTGGGGAAAATAGGTAAATAAAGACCAAAAATCAAAATACTTAATTATAAATATTTTATTAGTGAACAACTAATACAAAAAAATCCTTTCAGGTGAGAAACTATGTTGTTGATGTTTCTTATCCCCTTGTGTAAAGATTACACGAATTCCATGATCTCATGGAATGGGGTATAGGGGTGCAGCTTTCGTTGATCATGGCACCATGATCCAGGCACACTTTGGTGAAAGTCTGACTTTGCCTGTGATTTGAGGCCATTCCAAATATGGAAGCCTTTGTTTCTGACTCTAACATGAGCACAGACGCAGCTCCTCCGTATCCCTGGAGTGGAACCATTGCTGAGGTCCATCAACTGGGTCAGTTGAACTCAGGATTTTTAAAGAGGGAGTGTCCCTCCTGGTTACAGCATCAAGTCTACCAGAACAAGACTTGATACAATCGTGTAGAGAGTTTACTGTACCTCCCAACAATGTCCACTGCACCACAGGCCAGTTACAGAAGGGTAAGCATGGGAGGTGTGAGAAACTATAGGCATTGGTTGATGAGGCACAATTTGGATTGTAGATTATAAACAAAAGGTAATAAGACCAAATCCAAATATATAAATAGTGTGTGACGTTTCGGTAACAGCGTTGTTACCATCTTCAGACAAAAGTACTGAATGGAAAAAAGGAGCCTACAGCACCCGGTGTTCCCAGGTGGTCACCCTCCCAAGTACTGACCGAGCCCGACGTTGCTTAACTTCGGTGATCGGACGAGAACCGGTGTTTTCAACGTGGTATGGCCGTAGGCCATAGTACTTTTGTCTGAAGATGGTAACAACGCTGTTACCGAAACGTCACACACTATTTATTTATTTGGATTTGGTCTTATTACCTTTTGTTTATAGACATTGGTGAAACTTTAAACAAATTTTTTGGAAATGAAACAAAAAGTAAAAGAAAACAAATCTTAAAAGAAAATTAAATACAACACAACAATAAACCAAATTAGACAACATAAAAGGCATACATTCATTTATTTGAAATGAAAAAAAAAATTAAAAGAAAACAAATCTGAAAATAAAATTGAATACAACACAACTATATAGCAGATAAGACAACATAAAAAGGAAAAATTCATTTAAAGGACCTCATTAAAATCTATATTTCTAGTTTTATAAATACGTGGGTTCAACTTTACCCGTATGCTATTCAAAGTTCGCACACGTGAAAAAGCCACATAGAGCTGTCCATGAGTAAACACGGGCTCATGTAGCAAGAGACCCACTCTAGCAAAGGTTTGGCCTTGAGCCTTATTAATAGTCATGGCAAAAGCCAACCTTAGTGGAAACTGACGCCTCTTCAGAATGAAGGGAAGGTTGGTATCTGAAGGAGCCAAAGATATTTTTGGCACCAATACAGTTTGTCCAACTTTGGTCCCTGTCAGTATTTGTGCTTCTAGGACATGAGAGCGCATGCGCTGGATAACCATACGTGTGCCATTGCAGAGACCCTGCTTAGGATTCAAATTTCTAAGGAGCATAACAATAGCACCAATCTTAAGGTTTAACCGGTGTGGAGGCATTCCTGTGGGAGTAAGGCTATTAAGGAATTCAGTAGGGTAGTTATTTTGTTCCTCCACATTCTCACACTCGACACTGTCAACACTGAGAAAACACTGACTCCTGTTTGGTAAGCGATCCAAAACTTTTTCATTAATCTCTAACGAATCTGTGTTTTTTGGCGTTAAAATCACAGACTGGCTAAGGGCGGTAATATCACCATAGGAAGAACCAAATATTTCCTGCACCAGGTCAACCCCATGAAAGATACAGCTTTCTGGAAGAGAAATGAGGCCCTGTTGGTCTGTAGGTAGATCACCATCACCAACTTTAAGTAACCATTGAGAGAAGCTCTGTGCATCAATACCTGCTCGCATATTCTGAGTAAGGCGCAAGATCACAAACAATGGCCATAGCTTGCTTTGCTTAATGCAAGCAGCAATGTCGTGTCCCTTATATACATACTTGAAAAGATATTTGACACTTTTCACAGAGGCACAGACCTCCACATTAATGTGAGCATTGAACCTAACCAGCAGATAGGGGTTATAGGGAACAACCCAGCGGTTATCCACCTCGTGAGTGCCCACAACTAATGTCTGGCCGTCATCTCGACGTCTGTAGCGAGGATAGCCATTATTGTTAGCCTCAGTCAGCTGCAGGAATGATTTAGGGAAGTCTTTAGTACACTTGCCATCAGACATGCATGGTGAGTGAAGATTGAAGTTTCCACAAGGACCATGGATCATATGTTTACGAACCATGTCATACAGCTGAACCTGCATAGTAGGGCTAGGAATTTCTGCACAAACCAACATGTCAATGGCATCCCTGTCTCTAGGCTTGTCTTCTTCTCTAAGCATAAACAGCATGTGGGCATGCGGTAAACCGCGTTTTTGGAACTCAACAACATGCACCCGAGCAATGACCACTCCCAATACATGCTGACTAACAATCTCGTGCAGTAATTGTTGTAACTTGAGATTGAAAACTCTAGCCACCAGATCCGGTCTATCAGAAGGATTCTGGTTAGGAAGAAGATTTTCAACAATGTCAGTCCAACGTGGGTTACAGGTAAATGTCACGAATAGGTCAGGTCTTCCAAACTTTCTAACAATGGCCATTGCATCCTGATAGTTTTGTTGCATGGCCCGGGAACTCCCAGGAAAGGAAGATGGAAGAATAAAAATACGGCCTATTCGCACACCCCGAGAATGTTCCTGCTCATGGATATAATCCAGCAGACCTTGATATAACTCCACCCTAAGCAGGGACTGATTTTGGCGAATATAGTTCAGGCGATTGCCCTCTGTTTTAACATAGGCATCAACAACATATTGCTGAAATAGTCTCCTGCCATAGTGAATGGGCGAAAAGCCAGGTCTGATGGCCAACCTATAACTATAGAACTGAAGCATGGTAACATGGTTTCTAGTGCTTGTGCGCATGTTTTCTTCATGTAAGATTCCTATTGCCCAACCAGGATCACCGGCAGGAAATAAAAGAGGGTATGTCATTGGGTCACAGTTAGGATTAAGTGGAGAAATACGCACTAAACCACAATCATGCGGAAAAAACAGCAATATCTCTGTTAGAAGGTACATGGCCATCTTGATCAACAAAAATGGCCGCAACTTCACTTACACTTGGGGCATTATATCGGCGAAGATCTCTACAATGATTTTGCCGGATGAGCATCTGAACCTGACACATTTGCCGGTTCTCAATGCGAGCCCGGTGTTCCTCAGCTAGTTCCACCTGGTGCATCTGCCTATAAGCAGAAGTATACGGATTCACACGCCTAAGCACAGAATCCAAAAGAGTCAATATACCAGGATGGCATTCCAAAGGCCTAGATGCTGCAATGCGTGTATTATTCGCAGCCTCAGAATCCAAAATATAAAGTTGGGCATAAGACGGGGCTCTGTTTCCATGAGGATGAAGGGGCCCAGTCAAATGATAGATCTGTCCATGGATTCTATAACAAAAAGGCCCCTGTCCAGAAAAGACATCAACCTGCGCACCCATGGAGGCAAATGCCAAAGAGCTGTTGTAGCTCCGAATGTTGGTCTGGAAGTACTTAGCCTCCACACTGTTTGAAGTCATCAATTCCATCATTTCATATGGAAAGGAGGACAAAGTAGGAAGAATAACTTTCCCTTTGTGGCAGCAGGAGCTACCAACAGTTTCGCCAGGGAAATGAAGGGCTGAGCAGTAAGGGCAGACTATATCAAGGCCCCCAATATTATATTCAGTGGGAACAGGAGAAATAGGATTAGGGGCGTTGTTCCCGTGGCGAGTCCTATAAGCGAATCTTCCACGGCCTCTGCGAGGCATGATACAGAAGCCGCTGAAAAAAAAAAGCTAAACTAAAAACCAAGTTGAGCAAATACATGTTAAAATAAATTTAATGTAAAAGATCTCAATATAAACAACATATTAAATTGCACAGTGCAAAAATGTAGAAAATTGTATGTATCATATAACATTTTATCATATAACAAATTAAGTAATCAACAATTGATTATACAAATAAATAATTAGCCTCTTATTGAGAAAAATAAAGATGCCAAAGACATTATGAAAGATACTGCAAAAAAGAATTATGAAAGATACGGCAAAAAAGAAAACCAGACACAAAAAATTGAGCAAAATGTAAAATTAAAAACTATAACAAAGAACCCGCAAATTAATTTAATCAGAAATACAAAAAAGACGCTGAAAAAAAAAGGTAAAATAAGAACCAAGCAGAGGAAAACTATAAAACTGAAAGCCAGGACAGGCATAAAAAGAAAATCCCAAGTAAGTGAGGAAACAATTGATGAAAAAAAAAAATGTGCAAATAATATGTATAAAAAAAGCAAAGCGCAATTCTAAACCCAAATATTTTTTTTATGAGAAGAACATCAACATATTGAATGATTATGGCAGTCCATAGCTTCCCTGACAAAAATTCACCAAAAAAGTTAAATATTCCAAAATAAGTAAGGCACTTTTGCAGCCCCCCTGACAAAAATTCACTAAAAGAGTTAAGTATCCAAAAAAATATTTTGGTATATATATTGCTAAATGTGTAACAAACATGTATATGAAAAAGCAAAGCTTAATTCTAAGTTTTAATATTTTTTTCAATATACAGAAGAAATAAGACACAAAAATGGAGCTAAATTCAAATGAAAAACTATAACAAACAGTTATAAAAGATAATTATTATAGAATAAAGTAATAATAATTCAATCTACAAATAGAAAAATGTATATATTTAAATGAAAAACTAAGTTTCAATATTTTTTTTAATATACAGAAGAAATAAGACAAAAATGGAGCTAAATTCAAATGAAAAACTATAACAAACAGTTATAAAAGATAATTATTATAGAATAAAGTAATAATTCAATCTACAAATCGAAAAATGTATATATTTAAATAAAAAACTATAACAAAGTACTTACATAATCAAATTAATCAGATATATATATTATTTCAAAACACTTTCTACGGAATTTCAAAACAAATGATTGATGATGATAAATGCAAAAAATCTACGATTGTAAAATAGATTAAATTAAAAATAAAAATAACTGTTAACATTAGGAAAATAAAAACAGGCCTATGACACGAAGAAAAAAATAACGAAAATTTTGGTATATAGATTGTTATGTGTAGTTCAGAATCTTCGGAGGAGATAGCTCAGGACTTTACAATGGAAAACTCTGTTACGGTATTATCTATATAGATATCCAACCTGTCAGATAATAGGTCATTCACATTAAATGTATATAAATTTTACATGAAGGCCTTGAAATTCAAAGACATCTCTAATTAACTGGATCTTTCTTAAATTTCTTTTTTTTTACTTATGTAATACCCCTACTCATATAATGGAGAATCTGTATGAGACCAGTCTCAATAAAGGCTTTGTGTGTGTATAAATACTTTCTTAAAAGGTAAAATCGCCTTATTATTTAAAACCATTTTTTTCAGCTGTAAGTGAACTTATTATTTATAGTTTCATCGTCTAAACCAGGGGTGGCGAACCTTTTTATATTAGATGGCCAATTTTCATTTTACCATTTTTGAGAAGGCCGCATCCATATATGTACGATTTAATTAAAGGGATTTATATACAAAATTAAAATACATAATTTTCTTTGCAATTAAATAGTTTATTTTTTCAAAATGACATACAATTAATAAATTCCAAAAAATTTGACATTTAATTTTACAATCCAGAAAATTTAATGGGATTTCTGTGGTTATTTATTGGATGACAAAAAAAGAAATATTTGGTTCAATTGACGTGGTATGTAATTTAAGTTGATCTTCCAAATGAACATCATTTATTTGACTTCTTAGGCGGGTTTTAATTTGAGTCATGTATGAAAATGTTGCCTCGCAGCAATATGTATTTCCAAAACATGAAAGAATTCTTCGTGCGTGTTGTCTTAGACGAGGATAAATAGCTGCAGTCTTCCATATTTCATTAGGATCTTTTTTTGAATCGAATTGTGATTTAAAGATATTATCTTCTCCTATATCAAATAATTTCATTTGATATACTTTGTGCGCTACGTCGATATCAACAAGGTGTGGTTCGAAAGTTAATTTAAGTGTGAGAACATGTTTTTCAAAATCTGAGAACCTTTTATTATATTCTTCAATTAATATATCCAGAACAGAAACATACTCATCCAAATTTTGAGGGGAATAATTTTGCTCCATCATAATTTCCGATAACTGTGGGAAATGTTATTTAGAAATTTCTAATCGACCTAGTAAAAATTTAAAGAATAAACATTTTTTTTTCGAAAAGCTTGATTTTTTTGCCACATTTCGTATATATATTTAGTGTTTCCTTGCAAGTTTAAATTCAATTCATTTTGCTTCATTGTCATGTCACATAAAAAGGCTGCATTTATACAAAATTCTTTATCTGATAAATCGCAATATTTATTTTGTTCTCAAAAAAAATAATTATTTGTTGACGCAGGGTGAATATTTTTTAGCAAAACTTGTCCTCTTGATAACCAACGTAATTTGCTATGATATAGTAAGTTTCCATTGAATGTGTCATTATCTGACATTATTATATCTCGAAATTGACGATGACGCATTGAATTTGATCGAATAAAATTTACAATACCAATAATTTTTTCTAAAGTATCGTTCAAACTAGCCGACTTAGCACATAGGTTTTGTTGGTGCAAAATACAATGAAAAGAAATCAAGTTTTCTAAATTAGCATATTCTTTTTTTAATAACGAAATGAAACCTTCTCGCTTTCCTACCATGGCTGGTGCACCATCGGAACACACACTTACTAAATTATTTATATTTAACCCTGCTTCACAAATTTTTATTTTGAAGTTCTCCAAGATGTATTTTCCTCGTGTCCTGCCTGAAAGTGTTCCTAAAGCAAGTAACTCTTCGAAACGTCGAAAATCCTCAGTAAGAGCTCGAATAAAAAATAGAACCTGTGCTGAATCGGTATTGTCTGTGGATTCATCCAATGCTATGGAGAAATATATATTTTCTTATTTAATAATCTTTTTGTGTGTGTTGTGCAGAACTGTTGTTTTATATTTGTAGCTAATTCGTGTTGTCGTTCGGTGATGGTTCCTCTTGAAAGAGGTAATTGTTTGTATTTATCTACTTTTTCTGGATGTAAGCATTTGACCACTTCCACAATACATTCTTTAATCATTTCAACGTCGCTAAATGGTTTTCCATGGCATTATTATTTTGTTGAAAGAACTTATTGAAAGTTTGTTGCCGGTGAAGCTTTTCATTTTTAAGTTGATGTAATATAGTTTTACGTGCCTCTCCTTCAAGAATTGCATATTTATGATTCGAATGAGCCATGTAATGTTGATTAGCATTATACTTTTTAATTGTAGTTATAACTGTACTACATAACAAACAAACCATTTTATCTTTGGAACTAATTAAGAAGTATTGCAATTCCCATTCTTCATTAAATAATCGATTCTCGTCCTATAGAGTCCTTTTTTTATTTTTAGACATGATTCTAAAATTAAAAGATATATAAAAGTTTATACATAAAAGACCATGCCGCACATAAAATTGTATTTTGAAAATACGGGAGAAATGGACTGAAATCAAAATCCATATTTTTTTACATAAGTTTGCTTTCACAGAAAATTAATTATTTTAATAATTGTTCAACTGATAAAAATTTTTAAATTAGGCAATGATTATTAAATTTTAAAATTAATTTACCCGTATTTTACTACAATACAATAGAAAACATTGTTCGATGTTTTTAATATGTATTATCTTACAACTTACCCCCCTTATTAAAAAATAAACAACCATTTAGTAAAGTTGATACAGTTACACACCGGCAATTACGTTGCCTCGACGTTACTTGGATGTTACGTTTAGTTTTAGTACTAGTGTTGACCGCAAATCGGCGCTGTCGATATAATGGTATAGTTATGTACTTCATTTTTAACACGACACTTGAATTACTTTTAGAAATTTAAATACTTAACATTTACTATATTATATATATTATATTATACTAGACGCCGACCCGGGCTTCGCCCCGGGATTGACCCGTGTGCATATCTACCCGAGTGATATATATTTAGATAAGATTTTTTTTAAATAATTGTTTTTACTCGAGGGAATGTTTGTAGTCTAGTACGTTGATATAATCAATCTATCTGAATATTAGGAAAGGTCAGGTAATTTTTTTGTAGGGTGATGCTCTGAAAAAGAACGCTATACCACTTTATCACTAAACAAATTGGCGAGTCAAAAATAAGCAACCTAAACAATCCATTAGCTTTGCAAGATAAGAACAGAAATAGAGAAATGCATTCAAAATTTTCAACACAAATCAAAATCTTTAATCCTCATTATTTTTTTATTTTTATTTTTTTGCTTATCCCTAGTACACGTGGTACAGGCCATGATAAGCATGGTGGGTAGTTAGCGACTGCTTTTTACTGTAAGCGCACCACATGTCTACACATGTGAAAGCAGTTCGACTTTGCACTTACAAATGTGCCAGAGCCCCGTTTGGTTACTTGCACTCGCTGGTGGGGTTGGACTTTTGCAAGAATAGGGGGGCCATTGGAGCATTTTTTTTTAAAACAGAAAAAAGTGTCCAATGCGGTGATCGAACCCGGGTCGTAGTGGTCGTAAACCAAACGGTTTAACCAGCCTTCCACCGACCCCCCTTCCTCATCATCAATGTATATTAGGTAGGATGAGGTTTATTTTGTTTCTATTACATTACATGGAATAGTTTTTTTTTTTTTTCTAATAAAATTTACTGACCTCTTTGTTCACTGAAACCTAAACAATGTGTATGTTAGACCACTCTTTGTTCAACCTTACACATTGTTTAGGTCTCTTATTAGGTGCAAGATGTATACTTATGCTAAAATGGTAATTTGGGTAAACATAGGTAAATTCATGTTGGGCCAGTATTGTTCAGCAAGCCAACACAGATATAACATTACGGTATGAAGCAAGTTGTGCTAAAACTAATATTTCCAATCAAATTATCAAAAAATAACACATACTATGTAATATAAACACATGTATGTAAAATAAACACAATAAAATAACCAATAATTAAAAACCATAAATTTTTCTAACACAGTATACTTCTTAAGTAAGAATACCTTACCATGAAGGTTTAAAACCCTACACATTGAAACATGTGAAAAATGTAGCATGTGTGGTGTATGATGGGCTTGAAGAGAAAATATTTAAAAAATATATTTATTGAAACTTTTGTAATACCACACAAAATATGCATATTTACAGTTACAACTTGTCTAGCACCAAAAGATGTCATTTGGAATATAGAGTTATATCTACGGATATGCAGCAATAAGGACTTCGATAGAGGATGTAGGCCAGAGAGCAAAGAGAAAATAGGTTCTGGAGGGGACTCAATAGCAGGTAGAGAAACTCTACCTTGTTTACAACAGAGGCCAAAGGGTTCATCTCTAAATCTCAAAGCAGAGCAAAACTGGCATACCCGAGACATTTGGCCTATATCGACAGATGAATCAGCTTTATAATCAATATGGGTATTATACTGCAAACCTGAAAACGGCTTATGAGTCCAAAGCTGAATACGCTGAACAGGAACTTGCATAGTTTGTGCAGCTGCGACGCGGGCTTCAGAATACCTAAGACGGCGAAGCGCACGACGCGTCTCACTTTGAAGTGGTGTCTCAATAGCTATAGCATTCCTATATCTCCTGGAAGCAGCCGTATTCCTACCAATTAAAGGTCGGCTGCGGCGAGGCATATTCTGAAAAAAAATATTGAGATTAATAACAAAAGCTTAAAAACCAGCAATTTATAAACAAAGCATAAAAAATACCTGTCTTTTTAAGGTAAAAATCAAAATTCCTAAATTTTTTCTTCAAAATAACCTTCCAGATATGTTAAAAAGATTATAAAAAAACTAAAACCATATTATTAAAAAAAAAAGCTAAAAAATTAATGTACAAAACCATTTATCATTAAAAAGCCTCAAAATAGACCAACCGCAGGACACGGCAATGAAAAAGCATGCTTTTTTGAGGAAAAAAATAGAAATAATTTTCTAAAATACAAAATACAACCCCTATATGTTAAAAAAAAAACTATAAATAATCTAAATATAAAATACTTAATCAAATAAATTAAAATATCTTAAATAAAATTTTGAAAAAGGACCTCAAAAAGACAAATAAATGAATCTGTTAAAGAAATCCCTCGCTTATTTAAAAATATAAATAACCTATTTTTTAGATACAACCCATATATGTAGAAAATATAATAAATAAACTGTATTTAAAAGATAAAAGCAATATGTCGCGACAATAGGAACTTTTTTGGACCAACCGAACAGTGGCAACACGGCCGGCGGCCGCCGCCCGCGCATGCGCGAGCAAGAACAAAAGACTTAGCCCTAAAACTTCCGGTAAACAAAGGCTGCTTTTCGACTTAACGTTTGGTTTTGACGGGCCAGAAAAGGAACTATCCCTTCGTAAATTTTAATAATTGTTTTTGAATAACATTTGTATTGATATTAATTTGTGTGATTTTTTAAAATAAATATTTCTTTCAATAAGCATTAATTCTTCATCACTGTTTACTAACTTAGGCCTCGTCATTCAACGTTGTGACACTTCTGATCCCTGCAACATAGGTATTGATTTACCAATTTATAATTTTCAAATCAGTTTCCAGCATTACTGTAAAGCTAGGAACGTTTAGTTCAGGTTAAGCCATCGGGACCTTGTATTGTCTTTCTTTTTTTCAAATCTAAGATAAAGACATCATTTTGGCGCAGTCGACAGGATAAAGATTTAAGAATTACTGATTACACAAAGGTGCAACTGTGAACCAGTGATTACTTCTCAGGATGGCTGACCAACCAGTTAGTAGTGCTGAACTGAAAAAGCTTAGGACGCCAGTGCGTGCAATGTTCACCAAGGCGTTCAATGAGCTCGAAACAGAGATCAAGAAGAAGGAAGTCAAGAAAGCAGATGTAGAGAAAATCCTCCGCCGACTCCAGACCCACCATGAAAAGCTTTTAATATTGAACATGAGGATGGAAGAAACTCTGCTACGAGAATCAGCGTCTGAAGACATTTTCACTGCTGAGTACGAATCCGTTTGTGAGTACGAAGATAATTTCAGTAACATTATGACTGATTACGAGGCTCTTGCGGAAGAGGATGACGTTAGTACTAGTACAATCAGCGGCACAGCAGCAATGAACTATCGACTACCGAAGCTGGAGTTCAAGAAGTTTGGGGGAGAACCAAGAGAATGGATTACATTCTGGAGTCAGTTCAGCACGATTGACCGGGATCCACAGATGCCTCCAGAAACTAAGTTTCAGTATCTCTTTCAAGCCACTGCCGAGAACTCCGAGGCAAGAGAAGCAGTCGAAAGTTTTCCACCGAGTGCCGACAACTACCCTAAAGTCATCGAGTATATCAAATCACGTTTTGGAGAGGATGAAATGCTTGTTGAAATTTATGTGCGTGACCTGCTTCAGAATGTGCTTCAGAATGTGAGAGCCGAAGGTAAGATGTCTGTAGTGAAGCTTTACGATAGACTGGAGACACAACTGCGAGCATTAGAAACATTGGGCGTCGCTCGTGACAAGTTTGCGGCTATGCTGTACCCACTCGTCGAATCAGCGCTACCAGAGGACACCCTGAGAGTATGGGAACGAAGTCAATATACGGTGAGCGGAAGAGGAGTACAGGATAAGTTGACACAACTCATGACGTTTTTGAAGACAGAGGTGAAGGGCGAGAGTCGAGTGAATATGGCCAAAGCAGCGTTCAAGATCGACAACAATCAAGATGCGAAGGATGATCGATCAAACAGGAAATCTCTTTCTAAGAAGAATCCTGGAAGTAAAATGCCGTCAGCTACTGACCTCGCCAACACCACTCAGATCGCCAACACCACTCGGATGCGAAACAACTGCATCTTTTGTGGGAATGGTCACCCGAGTCAAGAATGCTACAGTGGACAGCGGATGCATCTACCAGAGAAGAAAGATAAGGCTAAAGGGAAGAATGTTTGTTTTTGGTGCCTGCTTCCTGGCCACGCATTCAAGAAATGCCGGATTAAGCCACGTTGTCCTGTCTGCGGAGGGAAGCATTACGCCATTATGTGTCCTACTTTGGAAGCCCAGAAGACTTCTCAACTTCAAAAAGCGGAACTAAAGGTTTCAGGGGAAAGTCCTGCAACAGAGCAAGAGACCGCCAATCAATTCACGTCAACAACTTTGAACAATGCTACCGTGGGAGGAGTCTATCTACAAACTCTGATAGTCAAGATAAGCGGACCAAAGGGGAAACATAATGTTCGAGTGTTGCTTGACTGTGGATCCCAGCGGTCCTATATTTCAAAGAGAATGGTGGACGCACTGGGCCTAAAGAGAGTGCAGCAAGTTACACTTACCCACAATCTGTTTGGAGGCGGAGAAATTCGTCAAAAGAAGCACAATGTGTACAAAGTAAATGTTTCCAGCCTCAACAACGAATACATGGATGATCTCAAATTCTTGGATCAGGAAGTAATTTGCGGACACATCAGTCAAGTACAGGATCATATTATACTCAATGAGTTAAAAGCTCGAGGGATCAACTTGACTGACGTATACCAAGGCGAAGAGAGACCGATCCACATGTTAATTGGTTCGGACTTGCTCAGCAGCATTCTGACAGGCAGAATGAAAATATTGCAAAGTGGAGTTGTGGCGACAGAAACCAAGCTGGGGTGGACAGTAATGGGACCAGCAATAGGGAACGACATGGAAGATTCATGCCTGATCGTGACTTCACTTCACATTAATAGTTTTGACGTACAGGATTTATGGAAATTAGATGTGCTTGGTATCATGGATGCAGCAGAAACAAAATCTAGGAAAGATTTAATCGAAGCCTCCAACACTCATTTCAAGGAGACTGTGAAACGAGACGAAAGCGGAAGGTATATCGTGTCACTACCATGGATAGCTGGACATCCACCAGTTCCAGTCAATCGCCGAACTACAGAAAATAGATTGCTGACTACAACAAGGAATGTCCAGGGCAAGATGCTGTATGAGAAGTATGATACTATTTTTGAGGAGTGGGAAAAAGAGAAAATCATCGAGGAAGTTGAGGATAAATGGGAGGAGTGCAATTATCTCCCTCATCGCCCAGTGCTCAAGGATAGTCACACCACTCCTATTCGTCCAGTATTCGACGCAAGTTGCAAGAAAAAGGGGCTCCCATCATTAAATCAATGTCTGGAAAAAGGAGACAACCTGATTGAGCTCATTCCTGATTTGCTCTTGCGGTTTAGACTTGGAAAGTATGGCATCATTGCAGACATACGAAAAGCTTTTCTCCAGATTCAGGTTCGAGAAGAAGATCGTGAATTCCTTCGGTTCCTTTGGTGGAAAAAGGACCAGAAGACACTAAAATTTTACAGGCATTGCCGAGTAGTCTTTGGCCTTACCTCAAGTCCTTTTCTACTAGCTGCAACCATTAAGTATCATTTGAGCCTCCCGCAGTTTCAAGATAATAGGTGCGCAGAACTTCTTGCCCGAAGTTTTTACGTCGACAACTGCATTCTTAGTTTGTCATCTACACATGATGTCAAAAAATTTATCAAGGAATCCTCCGACATCATGATGCAAGCCAAATTTGAGTTACGAGACTGGATGTGGAATGAACCTGGAATCACAGAACAAGATCCAGCCTCTATTTTGGGTATGAAATGGCACCTTCAGACTGACACTATTGCCATTAATGTGCAGTCATTGAAAAATATAGATGAAGAAAAATCAATCACAAAGAGAAGTATCTTGTCAGCCTGCCATCGGATTTTTGATCCGATTCAATTTACCTGTCCAGCTACAATCAAGATTAAGAAGATGGTTCAAGATGCTTGGAAGGAGAATAAATCATGGGATGAACCGCTGAACGAAGACAGACGGGTCGAGTTCATAAAATGGAGGAAGCAAGCTTTAGAATTGGATCAGATCAAGATACCTCGATGGATCTTACCTATCAAAGGAAGAACAACATTGCACGTGTTTTGTGACGCTTCAGCTATAGCGTACGCAACGGTGATCTTCATGCGAATAGAGAATGCGTCAGTCATAGTAGTGCGATTCGTTGAAGCAAGAAATCGACTGGCAACTATTAAGAGGATCACGATTCCACGACTGGAACTATTAGCCTGTTTGATTGGAGCACGACTGTTGGTGCATGTTCTGGAAAATTTAGAAGAAAGTCCGGAGAAGATTCAATGTTGGACAGACTCCAGTCCTGCCCTATACTGGATACAACAACAAGAGAATTGGGCTCAGTTCGTTTCCAACCGTGTCAAGGAGATCACAACACTTACGAAGAATGAAGATTGGAACCATGTCGCAGGGGAACACAATCCAGCAGATCTTCCATCCCGTGGTGAATCCCCATCGAAATTCATAAAATCCGGATGGTGGGAGGGACCAAAATGGCTTCAGGAAAAGAAAGAAGACTGGCCAGTATCAAAAGTACAGTATGATCTGGAAGCCATTGAAGAAGAGAGGAGGAAGACTGTGGTGGCTGGATTTGTAGCCAAAAAGCCCGAGGAGAATCCATGGTATCTGAATCTATACGAGGGAAAACGTGAAGTGACTCTAACACAAATACTGAGAGTAATCGCGTGGATGCTACGTTTCAAGCCCTCTGAATACAAAGGAGATGTCATCTCACAAGAGGAGCTAGACAGTGCTGAAAAGTCCCTAGTTAAGATAATACAGAGTGAATCGATCGGTGAGGAAGATCCCAAGATGAAGCAGCTACACGCGTTCCAAGATAAAGAAGGATTATGGAGAGTGAAAACGAGGATAGTGAATCGAAATGACGATGAACTGTTCCGATTGCCAATTTTGATCCCAACGAATCATCCGGTCACAGAGCTAATTGTGAAATCAGTCCACCAGAAAATGTACCACTGTGGAGCCCAGACGCTGCGATCAGTACTAAGAGAGAAGTTCTGGATTCCAAAAGCTCGACAACTAGTTCGTCATGTAATTCATAAATGTCCTCGCTGTCGACGATTTGAAACCAAGCGAGTCGACGTACCAGAAGCATCGTTGCCTCAACATCGTGTACGAGATGTTGTGGTTTTTGAGGTGACAGGAATTGACCTCGGAGGACCTTTATATCTGGAAGATGGACAGAAGGTTTGGTTCGTCATCTTCACCTGTGGCGTATACCGTGCGGTCCACCTCGAACTGGTAACTTCCTTATCGACGGAAGCATTGGTGGGAGCAGTAGAGAGGTTCGTAGCAAGACGAGGTTGCCCTGCAGTCATCTACTCAGATAATGGGACGAATCTAGTTGGACTCCGGAACGAGCTTTATCGAGTTAATTTTGGAGTGAAATGGAAGCTAAATCCTCCAGCAGCACCGTGGTGGGGAGGTTGGATCGAGAGAATTGTTGGACTCACCAAAAAACTGCTTCGAAGATTGCTGGGAAAACGTGTTGTCAACTACGAAGAAATGGTGACGATCCTCGAAAACTGTGAACGAGTTATCAACGCGCGACCACTCACCTACATTGCTGAGGACAATGATGATCTTGTGCCATTAACCCCAGAGATGTTTCTTCGAGAACCAAGAGCTGAAGGAGAGATTGATCTAAATGAATTCAGGTGTAATTTTGGGAAGAACTATGAGAAACGCAAACGACTCCTGAAGGATTTCCGTAAGAGGTTCAGAAGCGAGTACCTAGGATTGTTGGTGCATCACGACAATCGCAAGAAACAACGACAGTTAAAAGTTGGAGATATCGTCCTTGTGGAGGTTGAAAACAGGAAGCAAATAAACTGGCCTATGGGAAAGATTACGAAGGTGTTTCCTGGAACTGACAATGTGCGAAGACTTGTGGAAGTTAAGACTAAGTCTGGATTCATGAAGCGTGCAGTGCAACGATTGTTCCCACTTGAAGTACCATCTGAGGACGTAGAGCAAGGCGACGGGGAGCTTAAGCCAGCGGAGGATGAGATCGTCAGGGAGAAAACATCCGGTGTGGAGTCCGTGTCAGTGCAAGAGAAAACTACTCCAGTAAAAGTAGGGAAAGTTTACACGCGTTCTGGAAGAGAAGTCAAGTTACCGATTAGGTTTAATTAAAGTTTGAGAGAAAATTTAATCATAAAACATTCTGTTAGATTTGAGATAATTCCTTCTTTGTTTTTTTAATTAGTATTGACCTTATAGCAAAGTTCAAAAGGTCAAGGTGGGAGAGTGTCGCGACAATAGGAACTTTTTTGGACCAACCGAACAGTGGCAACACGGCCGGCGGCCGCCGCCCGCGCATGCGCGAGCAAGAACAAAAGACTTAGCCCTAAAACTTCCGGTAAACAAAGGCTGCTTTTCGACTTAACGTTTGGTTTTGACGGGCCAGAAAAGGAACTATCCCTTCGTAAATTTTAATAATTGTTTTTGAATAACATTTGTATTGATATTAATTTGTGTGATTTTTTAAAATAAATATTTCTTTCAATAAGCATTAATTCTTCATCACTGTTTACTAACTTAGGCCTCGTCATTCAACGTTGTGACACTTCTGATCCCTGCAACATAGGTATTGATTTACCAATTTATAATTTTCAAATCAGTTTCCAGCATTACTGTAAAGCTAGGAACGTTTAGTTCAGGTTAAGCCATCGGGACCTTGTATTGTCTTTCTTTTTTTCAAATCTAAGATAAAGACATCATTATTAAAAAACTCCATAAGAAAATTTAAAAAAGGACTTCAATAAATAAATACCAAATATTTCGAATTAGAGCAGTTATTTTAAACGGCGAATTAGATCAGTTATATCTAAAAATGAAAATATATATAAATAAATAAAACATACAAAATATTTCAAGAGCAGTTATTAAGCTACGCTTGGCATCATAAATGTTCGCATGTAAAGCTATTTCAGGCCTTACATATTTCTAACAACCTTTTTGAAATAGGTTTTTGAAACATGGAAATTATAATACTTCAAATAAATAGAAATAGAGTGAACACAAATAAAACATACCAAATATTTCGAATTAGAGCAGTTATTTTAAACGGCGAATTAGATCAGTTATATCTAAAAATGAAAATATATATAAATAAATAAAACATACCAAATATTTCGAGAGAAGTTATTTTAAACGACGAATTAGATCAGTTATATCTAAAAATGAAAATATATAAATAAATAAAACCTACCAAATATTTCAAATTAGAGCAGTTAGCAAGAAGCGGAAAGTAAACACTTTTGAAAGTATAAATTCTTTTACTCTGTTGAATTTTTTTGTATTTTATCGATAACAGCAAAGTTATGTATTTTAAAGTTAGGAAAAATATTTTGATGTTAAGCAAAACCTGCTCCATCTCGTTTTACATAAATGTTGAAAATTTGGTTGATATTGATGCATTGTAACGAAAGTTTATAGTGATGTACTCTTATGAAATTTGCATTTTATTAATATAGATATACATGTAGTATATTTTGACATAGATAGATCACAGCCTTCTTCTAATATTAATTATAACACCATATCTATATAAAAATATGTATCAAACTTGTAATAATAAAAGTGACAAATAAAATAAAGGGGTAAAGGTAGACCAAGACGACACCATGGACCAGACGACAAAGGCCAGACGTGATAAACAACCCAGGCGAACAGGTGTTTATGTTAATGAGTTCAATTACCCCGTCAACAGGTGGCCAGACGTGATAAATAACCCAGCGCTTGACAGGTGGCGTGATTTCTGGGAACCAATCAAAACGCGCCACCACATGCCAGAGTCCAGTATATAAAGAGCCCAGAAATGGGACAAAGTTGGTTAGTTGTTTTCAGAGCGACGCCGTCATACGGTCGGGTCTCTCACCCCTATCCGCGATGTAGGTCTTGGGAATCCGTGGCGCCCGTGGTTCGACTTGCCTTCGTCCGTGGTCTACCTCTACCTTCTTGGAGTTACCATCTAGACCTGCCTCTGTCTCTTGCTGTCCCAGTGCGGGAATCCCATCACGCACCCACTACCACGACTGCCCAGCACATTCCACTTCGGGATTACTACAGAACCCGTTAAAGTCGACAGGATAACTGAGGACAGCAACATGCAGAGGATGACGGAGGCCGAAGACGAATACGTCGCGGATGCCCTCACCAACATGCAACACCACTGCGAATACCTAGTAAGCCGCCTGAAAGACGCCATGCGAGGACTAGCTGCGCCTCGCACCGAGAAGGTCATCATCGCCCCCATCAACATCTCCTGCGCCGCGAACAGCTTCCTCCATCAGCTCGAACAGGCAGACAAGAATCATCACGAAATCCTGGCATTGCCCCGCCAACCAGCATCGACGATGTCCCATGGCAACCACCGCAAAAAAGATCACCAAGCCTCATCGCAGCCCACTCCACAAGACCCATTCAAGACATCCATCTGGTAGGAGAATTTTCTCTACAGAACTATTTAATGTAACACTATCTCCGTTTGCTCTGAATTAATTATTCGATACCATTTTAATAGCAATAACATTATTATTATAAATCCATAAAGTTCATTATTTTACCATTTTTATAGCATTTAAATTCAAATATTAAGTCTTATACACCCTCATTTATCAATTTTTACTTTATTTTAAGCAACTTTTAAATTCATTAATTTCAATTTACATAAAAAAATCATATTATATTTTAATTACTCGAATCATATTTTCTAAACTTATTTGTGCTTTTTTAATACCTTATTTATGGCCATAATATTAATAATTAAATTTATTACGCTCTTTATTTTACTTGACTTATTACTATTCCAATTGATATTTCTCAATATTTAAAAGTTTTAAAAACTAGTCCTAGATTTGTATTTTTATAAATATCAATTTTAAATCATCTCATCTCAAAATGTGCCTCCCATTTTCCCCAAAGTTACAAATACAACTATAAATGCAATATGCGAAAACTAAATACCATACCATAAAATTTCCATACCCCATTGCATTTCATTCCTGCCCGTTAGATTCGCCTGTTCAAACATACATTTTTATTTCGCACTTTCTACATTGTTCACATCAATTTTAATTCCTCTCGCATATCCCATATCCCATTAACACATTTCGCATAATCATAACACATTTATTTATACACTAGTTAATTAATTAATTCTTTTATAGCCTACCTTTTCCCAATTATTCACACCCACGATTTCAACATTACAGATTAAATTTAATATCCTTCTAACAGAGGAACCTGCCAGATTGAAACGGATAGGAAAATTATATAAAAATCCTTTTATACCAAATCTTAATTTTATAATGTTATAGGATAGTTTATAATTTTGTCAACCCCGTTTAAAATTTAGGTCCCCACCATCTCTCAAAATCGATCCTGTACATGACACCATATGAGACGTCATCTTGGCCTACATTAAAGAACAATTAATCCCAATCTTCATCCCAACGACAAACAAATCAAGGACACACTGAACTCCCCCCTAATTGTTTTTTCCTTCTACTTCGTCTTTCCCTCCCTACTTCTAAAGGGGTGGAATGACCTTGTACTCACCATTAGCAGATAGCCCTTCTTACTTCAACACTCTTACCTGTCAATCATTCAATTATAGGCCTCCCATACTTCTCTCGTCTCTTGATCATTTTCCATTGGCCTTCTATGCCTTCGTTCTAACCACCCCTCGTCCATCGCAGAGTTCCTGTTTGCCGACTTTATTTACTCCCAGGTCGCCGTCCCAGCATTCTTTATTTCATTCTTTTTTCCTCAAACCCGGGTTCGATCAATCAATGGCAACAGTGGAACCCTGTTTTCACAATCTACCTCCACCCACTAACCTCTTCAACAGTTCCTGAGATTCCTGCTCGTCAACCTTTTTTAATTTTTATTTTTTAATGATTCATCGACCTGGTACACTCTTCCTCCCCATGTTAACTCTACACGGAGAGCTTGGGTAACCAGCGAGATTTTTTTTTCTCTAATGCTCGACCCAGGCCATCACAGCACGATGCGCCCACTCATTTTTCGTTTACTTTTATTTTTCATCTGGTCGAGCTCAATCACCGACAGCAGCGCAGCTCTTGAGACACCATCTCTTTTTAACCTCTCTCAGAAAAAAATTCTTTCCCATATTCTCCCATTACCTACCTCTCCTTCGATCTTCACACCTTTTGCCAATCTGATCTAATGCTACTTACAGAACATCTTGAGATTGCTGAACCCTGAAAACAATACTTCGCTTCTAAGCTCGTATTGCAGGGCAGGACTCCTGAGATGTCCTTTGCAGAAACCAATTCAGACCTTCTTCCTTTATTCCTCACTGCGTCACTACCTATCGCAAACCTTTTGCTTAAGTCAATTTTCTTTTATATTTTATTTTACTTTTATCATCTCTACTTCTCCTCCTTCCTGTATTACATCCCCGAAACTATGTTGTAAATACTTAAGGCACTATAAGTAACAAAAAACTATAATTAGTATACCAACTTTCCCAAATATTTATTTTCGCTATTGTGTGTGTTTACTTTAAATTTATCCTTCCTATGTACGCCTCTTATATATTTTTTTGTAGTTTTATAATATTATATCAATGTGTCACCACTACTCCCCATTATCTTTATTTTTATTCTAGTAACTAATTTGTGCCCCAAATTATTTCCCAATTAATAGGTTTGCTAGCTTTTCTCTCATTTATTATCAATAGACTTACAGTTTACCTAGTTTTGTGGTGTTGGACTTTGTTTTTTAACTTACAGATGTAGATAAAGCATTTCACTATTAATCGATAATATCATTTTGTTTATTAATCAACATTAACGCCTTAAACTACCAATCAACCCTTTATATATTATTACCTTTAATATTTTTATTTTCTCTTTTTCTCATCATGTTCAGACTTAGCATTTTACAACTTCAACTATTTTAGGCACCATTTTAAAAAACCTACACCTAACAATATTTATAATATTTCTTTAACAGATAAAACATTTATCATTTTATTTTTCTTTGTAGATTTCAAAATGTTATTTTTGACGCTTCCCTTACAACCTCTAACTCTATCCCATGAACCTTTCCTCCCAACTTTTTACAGCCATCAAGAGATTATTGTTCGTCAACCATTTTCTTTTTTTTATTGATTAAACTAACTAGAAGACCCTTCCTCGCTGTACATTTCCCAACAGCGAGCTCAGGGGACCCAGTTAGATTTTTTTTTTTCTCTCATCGTCCGGCTCATCATTTTTTCATTTTTCAACTTTTTCTTTTCACCACACAAGCCGGACACAATCAAAATTGACAGCAATAATTCTCTTACACCCACCTCTCCTTTTCCGCATCCTTAAAACCTCCAACCTTCCAAGGGATTCCAGTTCGCCGAACATTTTTGTTTTTTTTTCATTGATTAATCCGACTGGAACAATCCTTCCTCGCTATACCATTCCCGATAATGAGTTCAGGATATCCAGCGCGATATTTTTTTTTTCTCATCGCCCGACGACGCATCATATCAATTCATCATTTTTTCAACTTTTCACTTTTTTTTCACAATTCAACCGGGCACAATCATTATGGACAACAGGGATCCCTCTTACCTCTACCTCTCCCTTTTACCTCCATCAATCTTCCCACCTCTTTTCGCTGTCTGAGCTAATGATGCAGACGGAATATCTTAGGCCTTCTGTTAATGAAAACAATGCCTCACTTAAACAAGTTCGCATTGCATTGCAGGATGTTTGGGATACTACTTTTGCAGAAACATGCTCAGATACCCCCTTTCCCTTTTTCAACCTTAGCGTCACATTATACGTTCAGTTAATAAACTAACTAAATATTTTTTTCCTCTCATCTTTTATGCAATAAGATATTATTTTCCTTGTACGATTCATTTTAACATATTTACCATTTTGTATTATATACTTTCTCTTAATCTTTTATCATTCATTTTGTTCGTTTTTATTTTTATAACCTTGATTTTTATTTCATTGATACACCACCATTACAACATCTTTCTCTGTTTAACCTGTAGCTTAATAATAATTTTAACTAATTTGTATACAAATTATTTCTTTTATTTTTTATAATAGGTTTGTTAGGTTATCATTCATTACATGTCATTCCCCCAACCAAACCTTCATCACCAGGGACACATTCTGTAGTATATTTTGACATAGATAGATCACAGCCTTCTTCTAATATTAATTATAACACCATATCTATATAAAAATATGTATCAAACTTGTAATAATAGAAGTGACAAATAAAATAAAGGGGTAAAGGTAGACCAAGACGACACCATGGACCAGACGACAAAGGCCAGACGTGATAAACAACCCAGGCGAACAGGTGTTTATGTTAATGAGTTCAATTACCCCGTCAACAGGTGGCCAGACGTGATAAATAACCCAGCGCTTGACAGGTGGCGTGATTTCTGGGAACCAATTAAAACGCGCCACCACATGCCAGAGTCCAGTATGTAAAGAGCCCAGAAATGGGACAAAGTTGGTTAGTTGTTTTCAGAGCGACGCCGTCATACGGTCGGGTCTCTCACCCCTATCCGCGATGTAGGCTTTGGGCATCCGTGGCGCCCGTGGTTCGACTTGCCTTCGTCCGTGGTCTACCTCTACCTTCTTGGAGTTACCATCTAGACCTGCCTCTGTCTCTTGCTGTCCCAGTGCGGGAATCCCATCACGCACCCACTACCACGACTGCCCAGCACATTCCACTTCGGGATTACTACATATATATATATATTTTATAAATATACAAGGTATGTCCCATAAGTTCCCGGACTGGGTCCATAAAAAAAATAAATAAATGAAAAATGTAAATGAATTTGACTGTTTATTATAGAAAAAATATCTGGCTACACGGTGGTACCAATATCGAGGCGGTACTTGCGCGCGCGCCAAGGTTATTCTAATTTATTTAAAGGTCACACCTAGCGCTGCGGCGATTTTACGATGGAACAAAAATTGAAGCAGAGGATTTGCATAGAATTTTGTGTGAAACTTCAAATATCAGCAACCGAAACTTTTGAAATGCTTAATAAAGCATTCCCCAATGACGCCCCAAAGAGAACAACTGTTTTTGAATGGCATTCTAGATTTAAAGCTGGCAGAATTTCCATTGAAGATGATCCTCGTCAAGGACGCCCAAAATTTCAAAGGACTGATGAAAATGTGCAAAAAATCACCGATTTGATAAAAGAAAATCCTCGAACCACTTTGCTGGAGCTAGAGCAAGACACAGGCATCTCTAAAACAACGATTGGAAGGATCGTAACCGAAGATTTGAAGCTCAAAAAGACTCCTGCAAAATTCATCCCAAGATTCCTCACCAATGAGCAAAAACTGTGTCGGCTTGTAACCTGTGAGGACATGATGGAAATGACAAGAACGGATCAGAATGGAAAGACAAGATAATCACAGGCGACTAGACATGGGTCTATGGCTATGACCCTGAAACCAAACCTCAATCTGCCGAGTGGAGAGGTTAGGGTGAGCCTAGACCCAAAAAATCCAGAAACAAGGTGTTGCTGGTCGCTTTTTCGGATAACAAGGGCATTGTTCATCACAAGTATCTTCCTGCAGGCCAAACAGTTATTAAGGAAATGTATTTGGGCATTCTTCGCCGTCTAAGGGAAGCGATTCGAAAAAAAAGGCCAGAAAAATGGACTAATGGTGGCTGGATCCTACACCATGACAATGCTCGCCCTCACACAGCGCACTTGATGACTAGCTTTTTGACGAAAAACGGGACATAAATCCTACTTCAACCACCCTATTTCCCAGACATCGCACCAAATGACTTTTTCCTGTTCCCCAAATTTAAAGCAGATCTAAAAGGAAGACATTTTGACACCAGGGATGACATAATAGAAAAATCGCCGTTAGCATTGAAGAGCATTCCAAAAGAGTCTTATAAAAACTGTTTCGACAATTGGGAGAAACGATGGCGCTGGTGCGTTGAGGCAAGGGGGGATTACTTTGAAAAGTTTTAATAAAAAATTTTTAAAGAAATCTTACCTTTTTTTTTTATGGACCCAGTCCGGGAACTTATGGGACATACCTTGTATGTCATAATATACACTCTTCCTGTAATAATAAAACGGACCTACAGTCGACCCAGAGAGGGATGGGCAGCTGAAGGGTGTTACTTTAGACATCAGGACATTCCAAGGGGCTCCTGGGGTCCGTCATTTGGCACCTCGGAACCTTGGAGACAGTTGGGTGATTGTGTGCGACACGAACGGCCGCTCAGCAGTGGCAGCCCCCTCGCTCCCCCTCTCTCTCTCGGATGGCCTTCCAAATTCCTCTACCAATTTATGGTGTGATTATTTCTCTTTCCCCACATTCTTTTGCAGGCTTTCCAACTTGATTCCAGCCACAAAACGGTCTCGCAACATGGTTCCCAGCATATCGCCGAAATTAAAATTTATTGCTAAATGTTTCAATTCTCTAAGATATTCCGAAATTGATTCTCTTTCCTGTTGAATTCTCTTCAAAAATCTGCATAGCTGTGGTATCACTTTCTTTTTTGGATCCAAATGCAGCTTAATTCTTTGAATGGTAGTATCATAGGGTTGATCTTTCATTAGACCAGGAAGAAAATGTCGTTTCCCTGCTTCAAAGTTTCAGAATCTGGTAGCGAGTTAAAAAAATCAGCATTTTAATCTCCTCCTTCAGATGCCAAAAAGAAAGCCTCAAATTTTTGTACAAAAAGATCGAAGTGTCCTCCACTGGGCTATAGCATCTAAAAGGTACTATTAAATTTGAACTTGTCATGCTGAACTTTTCTACCCCTTTGTTTTCTTGATCCAGATAGTTTAAAAGATGTAGTTGTTATACTTGCATAGGCGCCGTTTTCCTCAGCTTTTTACTGGCTTTGTAGACCGCGCATCCTCGTCGCCACTTTTGTTGTGTCGTAATTAGACATACAAGAGCTCAAACTTGACCATGGCCAACAACAAATGTCCAATTTATATATACATATATTTTTACATACTGAGGCTTTAAATAATACAAATAATATTACTCTATTTACATAAACAACAGTTAATATATAGCGAGAAGAGTAGAGGACTGAGCACAGATCCCTGAGGTACATCAGCCCATGTTCTTCGGTCCTTGGAAAATGTTCCATTGACCCGAACCTTTATCCTTCTTCCCCTTAAGAAGTCTGCAATCCAGATAAAGGTTTTTCCTCTTACTCCGATGCTGTGCAGCCTTTCAAATAATTTCTACACTCGATCAAAAGCTGAGGTCATATCCAGGAATACGGCCGTTGTCTTCTTTGGCGGTTTTTCCTAGAAATCCATTATTGATTGACAGAAGTAGAACAGTTTATCTGTTGTACAGTGTCTGGATCTTTAGGCAGTTTGGTAGAAGTTTATTTTATTATTGTTAGTGAGCCAGACTCTGAGCCTAGAGTGAATAATTCATTCTGTTATTTTACAAAGTATGCTGGTAAGAGCAATTGGCCGATAGTTCTTGCATTCCTTGGCATCTTTGTTTGGTTTCAGTATTGGCACTATAATTGATATCTTCCAATTCTTTGGTAGCTTACCAGTTTGCCATGAAATATTCAGTATTCGTAGGAGTTGATTTTTAGCTTTGTCTCCAAAGTGTTTAATCATTTGACCAAAGACTAGAGCATCTCCAGGTGACATATTGGATTTAACTTTCCTATTGATGAGTTTAGCTCATTCAGTGTGAAGTCTCTCGAGTAAATATCTTGTTGATAGTAATTTCGTGCTTGTTTAACTAACCTGTTTATATTATTTTTTAGAGTCCTGCCTTCATTCGTATAGCTGATTCTGGAAGTGCTTGAAAGATATTCAGCAATTATTTCAGCCATCTGTTTGTTCGTTTTCGCTATTTATATCGGTTAGAGTATTGGAGGATTAGTGTTGGTTTTGATTGTTTTATAACAATAATTATATTCCAGTGATGGCCTTCCTTTTTTGGATCCATTTCTTTCGCAGAATTCTTGCCATTTCTCTCTCTCTCTTGTTTGAATATCCAAATTTCTTGTTCTATTTTGTGACTAATTTCAATGAGTTCCTTTATGATTTCTTTTGTTTTATTTGTTTTAAGAAGTTCATTGATATTGTCTCTCTCTCTCTGCAATCATTGCCTCGATATTGTGGTCCTTCCAGTAAAGTATTCACAGGTTTTTATGTCTACCTCTAGGTATCGATACTTTTGCAGCTTTGGATATGTTCGAAGAGAACTTTTCAATTTTTTTGTCAATCGTTATGTGATTTAATTCTTCGTTGCACAGTTCTACAAGCTTTTCTGTGAATTTTTTTCCAGTGTTCTTTTATTCTGTTGGAAATTCCCAATTTTGAATTTTAGGGTTGTTAAAATTGGTCTGTGGTCACTGATTGCACCTTTCAGAATTTTCCATTGTGTTGTGGGTGCGATGTTGTAATTTATCGCTGTGATGACTATTGCGGATTCTGTGCCTGTGGACTTGGATAGATAGGTGTTCTTTTCGTTATTTAACGGTGTAAGGTCGAGGTCGGTTAGCATGTCCTCAACCTGCTGACCTTTATTATCCTGGAGAGGTGATCCCCAAGTTGGTCTTTCGGTGAATGATTGCGATAAACGAAGACGCTTCACTTAATGTCTCTATCAGGCCTGTATTGATGCTAGTATTATCGTGGTGATAAACATTTATGATTGGAATTGTTTTATGTGTAAGATAGATTTCTATTGCCTGAGCTTCTGTTGTGCTTTCTCTAGGCTTACTCTGATTATAGGCGATTTCCTTAAATTTGATTTCTAGAGTTTTAATCAAAACGGCAAGTCCTCCTCCGAATTTTCCCGGTCTGTCCTTTCGTAGTGTTGTATAATCTTTGATATTGAATCTCAGATTCTGAATCAATTTTGTCTCCTGAGGACAAGTAATATGTACATTGTTGTCACAGAGAAGACAAGCCAGCTCTTTATTTTCCTCTGGGTACCATTTATATTGAGTTGTAGTAGATTGAATTGTGTCCTCGTAGTAGATTTCTCATAATGAGCTCGAGCTGCAGCTCCTGACGCGGCGGTTACCCCGGACGCGGTAGCATTACTGGGAGATATCAGTTTTGCTCTTCATTTGAAAATGGGTGCCGTTGCAACGTTAGTCATCTTGGAAACGAACCAGAATTTGTTCAAATATTCCAAGGGTCCGGGGGGGACCGCAAGGAGGTGTGGTCGGACTTCTCCCCTTCCCCCTGGAATGCCGTCACTACAGGATAAAGCACTCTTGGTGAATTTTTTAAATTGTGATTCAGAATCTGCCACTGAAGCTTTACGAGCGTTTCGTTCCTTTAAAGATATTCGAAGCGGTAAAGGACCAATGAGTTGCTACTCTCTAAAGCGATTGATTAAAAGTTTTGAGGAAACTGGATCTCTGGAAGCAAAACCTCGGAGCGGAAGACCATCGACATGCAAGTCAGTGGGTGTTACGGTTTTGCAGAATGCTGAAGCTATTGAAACGTTATCCACGTATGGAGAAGTAAGTGCTAGACAAGTTTCTCGACAAACAGGGATTTCGTATGGAACAGTTTGGAGAGAACACACAGTTATAATTTTTCTATAAAAATACCCTAACAAAATTCAAAGTTTTCACGAGTTGAAAGTCAGCGATTTTGAGAAGCGTCAAGAATTCGCTGCATGGGTTTTCCGGCAAATTGATATTGATGAAAACTGGCTGTCAAATGTTCTAAGAACAGGTGATGCTCACTTTTATCTAAAGGGAGAATTTAACATTCAAAACTGCCTCATTTTGGTAACAGAAAACCCTAGGATTTTCACAGAAATACCACTTCATCAGCACAGAGTTACAGTTTTGTGTGGGTTCACTTCTTCTTTTATTATTAGGCCATTTTTCTTTGAAAAAATCAATGGAAGAACTTTTGAAATCGTTTTTGTAACTGGTGAACGTTATGTTCAACCTTTGAGAGAAAAGGTTAATCCCATATTGCAGGACAGACAAGCCCTAAGCGAAATAAAATTCATGCAAGATGGAAGACCTCCTCATATCTCCCGCGGTGCCAAACAATTGCTGAAGGATACGTTCGGTGAAATTCGTTGATAAGTCGCCACTTTATATACCAGTGGCCTCCAATATCACCAGACCTGACACCTTTCAATTTCGGTTATGAGGATACATTAAGTCGCGTTTTTATCGATGCCGGCCTACCACATTGGCCATGTTGAAGGCTTCTATCAGATGGCACGTTTTATAAATTTCAACTATTTAATTGTGACCATTCTGTCATCTATCGTCTGCAGGCGGTGTTTGAGAATGAAGGGCGCCACATTGAGCAAGGATTGTGACCTAATACAAGAAAGAAGGCAGTTACCTCATGTGTTATATTTTGCAGCTCTTTGTTTTAGGTTATGGGAATAATAAATGCTGTCCTCAAATCTTGACTCTTTTTTTTCTGTGAACAGTAACTTTTTTGTTTGTCATTTGCCCACATCTTATATTATGTCGTGCAGGCCAAAGTGTTATAACTTCTCGAATAACACTGGTATACACAATTTTACCCCTTATGTTTAGTTTATCGCTTTTCGCTCATTAAAAGAAATAGCATAAGGAATATTCTCTGTATCCCCCCCTCCAACCTTAGAAATTTTGCGCAAAAAATAATACAGAATGATTTTACTACCACGTTTTTCAACGCAAAAGGTCGATTTAAAAAGGATTTTTTTTAGGGGATACATTTTCAAAATTATGTACAGTATAATAAACAATGATAACATTTGACAAACCCATAGGATATTTGGAATAAAGTACAACAAATATATTTTGTCACTCTCCCCTCTATATTTCATTTTTGGATCATGACAAATATCCACTTAAATAGTCAAGTGTCGCCAATTAGTCAAGAAACTATACATTCCTTATAGCACGAAATCCTATTAGTGCCATCATAATTTTTGGTACTATATTAACATTTCAAAAATAGTGTATTGATATCAGTAGTTATTTTCAAACATTCAATCTATTTCACAAAACTCCATCTAAAATATAAATATTTTTGCTACATGTTTTAATTTGCATATACCTATTTTACATATCTCAGATTGTATTTAAAAATCGTCAACCAATTCTTCTTAATATTGGCGAAATGGTGTTTTATTAATTTATCATTTGATATTATTAGGGTTCTTTCCTGGTATTCAAAAAGGAAAAATATGGGTCGTTCAGTTATATTTTTCAATTTATCAAACAATTTGGCCGCTGAATCTCTGATTCTGATAGAGCGCCATCTCTAGCGAATAAAGTTGTAACTAAAATCAATTTCGAAATTTTCATTATTTGCCATAAAAAATCCCATTGCACCCTGAACACAATGGTGTTTACCGCATTGCTCTAGCGCAAATATTCGCGGAATTATTAATTTTTAAATTTGTGCGGGACTTTTGGATCACCCTGTACTTTTGTTATATAGCATGAAGTTGACTAAATGAATCCTCTGTATGTCCACCTAGATATATGAAGTTATAAACGACTTAAGGACGTCAAAGACTAGTGCTCAAATGCAAAATGAAATTGTCGAAACCTTTCAAGTTTGTCGGTGGGTTTTGCTTAAGAGAAATGCTCAAGTATTTTAAAATGTAAAAAATAATGTTAAATACAAAAATAATATATTAATACGGAAATACAGAAGAAACCCTTTGAAATATATATCCATAATTTTAACCTAAGTAAGAATAGAGGGGTATGGGTCATTCAAGTTCAGGTTTCGAGATATATCTCAAGGTCAACCCGCATTTCATTGATAGTGTTGGGTCCATTTTGGACTTTGACCCAACAATCAACATTATTAGTGTGAATCTGAGGAAACAAGGTTCTCGGCGGGATGTTGGATGTGCAGGATACCCTGTGAAAACTGTTAAAGGTCTTCCAAAGTGCAGAGAGGTACTGGAAAACTCTCCACGCCCTGACTGTCCCTCTCGGTTACTACAGGTTTGACCCTCGGTTACCACAGCTATAGCGAGAGTCGACAGGATGACCACAACGAAGAAGGTAAGAAGCCTGTCCTGATAGAAGCGACAAAGAGCAAAGATGGAGGAACCAACCCGCCATTCCAACAAAACGACCAAGCAATCTCCCCCTAACAACACAGCCGAAAATCTCGCAAAATAAGTCGGTGAGAAGTTCCCCACCTTCGGCCTTACAACGCAACCATCTTCCAGGCGACATGCCGCCGTCACCAAACAGAAGTTACAAGCTTCTACAAGATCTACATGGAGCTTCTTCCGCGTCATCAGGACAACAACTAAAGACCAAGTCTCCTGACTGAACAATCCTCAAAACTGTGAGTTTTAAAAACCTACGTAACTTTCTCCTCATGCTCATAACGTGATTCTCCATAAATTTAATGTTTATTTTCATTGTAATTATTTTAAAATCAATTTTTACCATTTTTATATCATTTCAATTCAATTTATTTTCCAATTATTTATCATTTTATCAATCATTTATCAATTTTTACTTTATTTTAAGCAAATTATAAATTTCAATCCATTACTTTCAATTTTACATAAGAAAAAAAAATCATTTTTAAAAAATTACTCGAATCATAATTCTAAACTTATTTGTGTGTTTTTATTAATATCTTATTTTTATACCAAAACATCAATTCCTTAATCAAATACTCGAAACTTTGCAGAAATCATCATTATGTTCACTATTTTATGTAAACGCACCATTCAAATTATAAGTCACTATCACGCCATTGCCCTTTTACAAGGATAATTTTCGCACTACCATAATCAACGATTTAAAAAATATATTCAAATTTTAATAAACATAGGTCAAACGCATTTTTTTTAAATTGCAAAAATCGAAAGATACAATATCTTCAAAATCACAACTAGAAAAGTAACTGTTCTTCCCCAAAACAAGTTAAAAATCCAACATAGTTTCACTCCCCCGTCCTTCCCTTTTACATGCATAATTATTAATTATCCACACATCTCTCACAACAAATTTCAACACACTCCCCCATCACTTTCTACAATTGGCCACCATCTATTAGCACGCGACTTAGCAACAAATCAATCTCGAGCCACACAAGCTCCATATCGTCGCAACTAAACGTGCCACAACCACTAACAGCCAAAGCGTCTCGATGTGTTTTGTACAACCACCACCCATGACTAGTAAATTTTTTATTCATGGTGAAACAAGTTAGATGCTGTACCAAAAACAAAGACTTCACGTGACACCTTTCCATTCAATTCACTCACTCGTGTCACACAGCGCATCACAACAATTTTTCTCACTCAACAGGCCACAAAGACGCCTTCATGCCTGTGACACCTCACACCCCAAAGCGTGTCCACGTCGAAAGTCGCACTTTTACTCACATCTAAACCTGACATCATTGAATAACATTTTTACTAAGTCCGCAACAACGTCGAAACACAACACTTACGAGTACCTTTAAAAAAACTACTTAAAAAAGATGTGAAGTGGAATTGAAACCCAGATTGTCAGCAAGCTTTCACCACTCTCAAAGAGAGTTTAACCAGTAAACCAGTACCCTAACGTACATTCAAACCCTCAAAACTGTACTACAACAAGGATTTCCAAAACGTCTGTTATCTGACAGAGCGCCCGCTTTTACCTCAGAAAAAATCCGTAAATTTCTAATAACACATGGTATACAACCCCTACTCACCACAAGCAATAGCCCACAAGCAAACGGTTTAATAGAACGCTTAAATGCGACCATTACAGGAAAACTCAGACTAGCTTATCTAGAAAATCCGAAAGTTTCCTGGACTCAACTAGTTAAGCGCGTCACTCAGACGTATAATAACACACCCCATTCTGTCACCAGTTTTCCACCCACCTACTTAATGTTCAATGTTATCCCCCCAGATCTAAGAACTCATCTTAATCCATACCCCGAAATAAATATAGCTCGAGAGATAGCACGCTCTCGTACCCAAAATAAGCATAAAAAAGATAAAGAAACATTTGATAAGCAGCACAGAACACCAAATTTCGAAGTGAATGATCTTGTTTTGGTCAAAAATTATAGACATCCCGACACAGGCAAATTAACATCATATTTTACTGGACCATATACAATAATTGAAATAATCTCACCCAATGTCGTTCGAATAGATCGCCCCAATCAACCTCTCACTAGAGACAGTGACACCATACGTGTCAATAAATTAAAATATTACACAGAGAATGTTCTGTACATCACACCTCCACAAACCCGATTTGTTCAAAACCCACAGCGAATGTCTCCAGATGTATACCTCAGTGAATTCAATCATTTAACTCCAGATATTTTCGAGACGCAACTATTCCGAATTATACCGCCTCAAACTTCCCAGCCATTCCTACATTTAAATCCAGATTTATTCAATATCGATCGTTGTAAAACAAACCTCAAGTAGCGACCAGAAAATTTCCCGTTAAATTCACAAACCTATTCTAGCTACATACGCTACACCAACCCATTCCGATCTGTATTTCCTACTTACTTACTCTCTTTCACACAATATAAAGATTTCTTTGAACCCACCAGATCCAAACTAGAGGAGAAAGAATTTAAAGCACGTGCGCTGTAGACAACCCCCATATCTCCCCCTTCAAAAACAAAATCCATCGCATCTCTCCCCACTAACAAAGCTGTCATCTAATCCGCGGAATGACCGCCATGTGTAACATGTGTTTCACATCAGCCATTTATATTTCCTCGAGAATTTCACAAATTTCCAGACAGAGAGTCGTAAAAATACCGCTAGTTGGCCCCAGTGACGATAGACTAAAGATCTCGAGACCATTCCCGCGTCATTAAATCATCACCACTCTTCCCACTAACTCGCCTCCAGTAAATTAAGGCCGGGTCCTACATTCCTTTTATATCACACCTTTTACGACATTAGCAGTTGCTATCTTAACATAACTTTTAAAACATTTAGATATTAGAATTTGAACAAGACCTACCTTGAATTGAACATTTTGATATTTTAATCCTGTGTAAATCTCTATTTTTTTCTACATATCAAACATTTTACATGTTAAATTGAGATCACAATACACAACATTTTAGTAACCAATCCAAGCAATAAATTGCGCTTCTCAATTTTCGATTTATAAAACCTATAAACCACATTTGTAACTTCTTTTTAGAAGAAATACTAAACCTTCATCTACTCATTGTAATAATCTTTAACTATATTCTATTTTTTGTATAAAATATTTTAAATTTTATTTTTTAACCTTTCAATTATATAATCACAAGTTTTAATCCAACATTATTTAAAAAAATCAATTTTACTTTTATCTTTCATAATATTTTAGTATTACAAAAGATTTATTTGTTGTCAAAAATCACTTTAATTCTTCATTATTATTACTTTTATATAGTGTATGTTTGATTTTGTCCACTTAAACTTTATGCAACCACAATGATATTTCTATATTTTCATTCATTTTATATTTGTTTTTATACCTTTATATAATATGACCATGTTTATCATCAACTATCGGGCATACAGCAATCGTTTACAACAATCTATTTCTCTAACCACTTCAGTGTACTTTACACTACAATCTATTTCTCCGCCATTGCTACACATCAACGTAGAAAAACGATAGTCCTGCTTGACAATTTTTTTGATTTCGTAATTTCAAAAAACTCTTTGAATACAGTTCCCCAGATTTACAAATCCCAACTTCTGGCCTGAACACGTTTCAAAAGTTTATTTCAATCATCCGCAGAACAAAATCACCAACGCATGCACAAAGCGTTCACAACTCACAATTTCTTTTAGCTCTAGCGGACCACAATCAACCTTTTATTTCAAGTCAAGTCAGATCACCTACTGTCGCTACAATTCTACTTATCGCATTGTTCTCTATTTCACCCCTTTCACAATCATATTAATGAACAACCTTTTCTTCAACAACTTTTCAACCCAATAACCCTACAATTGTAACAAAGCACTGTAACCTTATACAGGATCACAGGTGAAACATTGCCTAGGAAGATGCTCAAGTCAATATCCTCGCTTTGCACCTGGATCTAAGTATTTGATTGCCTGTGTAATACTTACAATTGCATATTCTTTAACCCCTAACCCTTTCCAACGCCCGCCAACAATCTCTTAGAACATCATTTTATTTTTATCATCATTATTTTTTTATCAAACAAAGGTTTTATCTAAATTTCTCTTTTATAATGATTATCAAAACTTTTAAATATATTAAACACATAAGTTTTATTTTTTATAATTTGCAGATATATCCAAACAAAACTTCTTGTTATAGCCCTTTTTAACCCTCACAGTTTAAATTCATTAAAATAAAATTTAATTACTTACCTGTGCTAGAGAGGCTTTATCCGCTTAAACCCGGATAAACCCTTTCACTCCCGGGGCTCATCTATGGTAATTTAAACCAACAACCCTATATTGTATAATACTTAAAACAAGATTGTCATGTTGTATATAGAAACACATCTAAAAATAATTTTACACATGATTGACATGTGTCTTAGCATCACCATATGTAATGTATTTTGTACAAACTAAGGATGAATAAATAAAACCATGTAATAGATTAAGAGCTGAGCTAAGAAAGAGATCGAGAGAGGAATATAAATCAACCTTAAAAAGGAATTTGGCAGCCCGTTGCCATCAAGGTCAAAGGGTGCAGAATGCCGCAGACGTTCAAAGTACAAATTCTCACATGTCCCCCCCCCCCTCGGCAAAGATATAAAACCTCGGTTTTAGCCCAACTTAGACAGTCAGACTTCACCGTCGGCGTGAGCCCTTGTTGGTTGCAGCCAGGTCCACCTCATCGACCATGTAAAACAGTAAGAAACCTTTCTCCATCTTGCTCTTAGCTCGACTCCTATCTGTTCATGGAACTTTCCTACTACAACTGTGTCTCTTCGTTTTTTGTGTGTGGACATTCCCAAGCTTTCCACTATGCCTCGACCACGACTGACTGTACTCTATTAAAACTGTTAAAGGTCTTCCAAAGTGCAGAGAAGTACTGGAAAACTCTCCACGCCCTGACTGTCCCTCTCGGTTACTACAGGTCTGACCCTCGGTTACCACATATATATATATCTTATATTAAAAAAAAAAGATAAGATTTCTGTTGTTTTGGATCATATTGATGATTATGCTATGGTGGTGCAGTCGTGGAAGAGATTATAATTAAATTAGTTATTAAAAAGAGCTTTAATTGCACTAAAGGAATATATATGAATAACATAATTTGGTAATTGGCATTTTGAACAAACAGGTAAATATCCTGTCGACTAATCTTATATAAAGAAAAGAGATTTTTGATTTTCTGCTTGTATTTATGATCATGTTGAGGATTATGGTAATGCAGTTATTTGCTGGTTCTTTTTAATACTATATGGTATTGGTGATGCAGTCGTGGCAAGAATCTTGAAATTAAAATAATAAAAATAGTAAAGATTGTAAATTGCTTTAATTGAGCTTATAAGATATATAAAAACATAATTTGACAAATGGACTGCCTGGCTTAAGGCGTAAGAATAAAAAAGAAAATCTTATTTACATAATGTACAAAGATTTGAGCCGACCAACGGGGAAGAACAACAATGAGATTTTTATATGGGAAGCATGACCTCTGGCGGCCGATTTAACAGAATATTTTTATCTATGAAATATATTTTTAAATAAAACAATATCTTAATATAACATAATTCTAAATAAAATATTTAATATAACATTTTAAATAATACTTTTATATAACATATATATATACAAATAATAAATAAATAAATGTATATATGTTATATTAAAATATTTTATTTAAAATGCTATATTAAAATATTTTATTTAGAATTGTTATATTGAGGTGTTATTTTATTTGAAGAGTTATATATTTCATAGATGCAAATACTCTGCTGAATCGACCGCCGGAGGTCGCGCTTCCACTATATAAACTCATTGTTGTTTTATCCCGATGGCCGGCTCAAAACCTTTGTACATTATGTAAATAATCTTTTGTTTTCCTTATTCTACTCGCCTTAAGCCGGGCATTACTTTTATTAAATTATGTCTTTTTTATATATCCCTTTAACTCAATTAAATTACTGATCAAGACTTTATAAAAAAATCAAACAGAATTTTTTTCTATTATAACATATATATATTTATCTATTATATATATTATATATATTTATTTACCTAGCTATATATTTTTTTCGCCTATCACAGAGGGTGTTCAGATAAAAATTTTTTTTTTTTTTTCCTTTGTGTTATGATTTGGTCAACCGGGGAGAGGATAGGCGGGTCAGTTTGAAAGTAGCCACCAGGGAGAGCGGAGCTGAAAAACCTTGGCCATCATACCTCCCCGCAAGGGAAGGTATCGGGGAAATGTAAGTAAACATTTTTGTTTCTTAAATCTTTAATAGGGATTTATGGGTTCTCTCTAATTTTTTAATAGTTAGATTTATTTTTAAGATAATATATCTAGGGCAACATTATTTATTTTCTTGAGATATATGAATATTATAAGCGTGTATAAGAAAAACATTTTTGGATGCAAAATAAATATTTTGTAGTTTGCATATTATGAATTGTAGTCTTTCTTTCTTTTTTTATTTGTTGTCCTTTGGTTTTTTTATTAATATATATGTATATAAATAAACATCAAGATATATACACTGCGTGACATTGAAAATGGAACACCAAGAAATAGTGGCCAGAAAATTATGCAAATTTCAGGGTAGACGCGCCTAACCGAGTTATGCAAATGATGTAAAATGCGCAGCTCTCGTGCGCACATGGAGTAAGATATAAGGGAAGGAACTTGCAGAAAGGACAGTATTCGTGTCGTTATTTCTTCAAGGAAAATCATTGTAGAAATTTTGTTCTTGTGTCAAAAGACACGTGTAATAACAGAGAATGCCAGGTCATCGTAAACGGAGGCAGTTCAAGCAGACAGACGCTTTTACGAGGGGCATGGTGATCGAACTGAAAAGGGATTTGATACGTCAAATCGCAGCTGATACACACCTTGGTGCGTCCACGGTGCACCGACTGTGGAGAAGATGGTTGGAACAAGGAAATGTGGCAATTTATAGGAATGCCGGTGCAACCAGAGTGACGTCAGCACGTGTGGATCGGCGTATCCTTCGACAAGCAGTGGCGGCCCCACAAGCCACTTGTACCGCCATCCTGCAACATGTGCAAGACACCCTAGATCATTCCATCTCGACCAGAACCATTTCCCGTCTATTGGTTGCTAATGGCTTGCACTCATGCCGTCCGCTAAGAAGACTGCCATTGACCCCACCGAATAGGCGCCAACGTTTGGAATGGTGCCGGGCTAGATCGACGTGGATGACGGAATGGCACACGGTCGTGTTCTCAGATGAGTCGCGTTTCTGCTTGTCCAGTGATAGTCGCCGTGTATGCGTGTGGCGTCGAGGTGGAGAAAGGTCCAATCCGGCAGCAATTGTGGAACGCCCCACCGTGCGACAACGTGGAATCATGGTTTGGGGCGCAATCGCGTATGATTCCAGGTCACCTTTACTTCGTATTCAGGGCACTATGACGGCCCAACGATACGTTGATGATGTGCTGCGACCGGTGACACTCCCCTACCTTCAGGGGGTACCCAATGCCCTTTATCAGCAGGATAACGCCCGACCGCACACTGCTCGCATTAGCCAACAAGCTCTGCAAGATGTACAGATGCTTCCCTGGCCACCGTACTCTCCTGATCTCTCACCAATCGAGCACGTCTGGGACATCATTGGACGCCGTTTGCATGCCTTGCCACAGCCGCGTTCAGAAGACGAACTGTGGCAAATGGTTGAGAGGGAATGGAGAGCCATCCCTCAGGACGCCATCCGTACTCTGATGGACTCTCTACCTAGACGTGTTGCTGCGTGCATCGCCGTCCGCGCATGTCCTACTTGCTACTAAGCCGACGCCGTTATCGCTCTGTATTATGACTATCATTTTGAAATAAAGATCACTTATTGTTCGTCCCTGTCTCTCTCTGTCTGCCGAGTTTCATCACTTTCTGGCCATTATTTCTTGGTGTTCCATTTTCAATGCCACGCAGTGTATGTATATGTATGAAGAAATTTTAAATATAGTTAGAAATTTTGAGTAGCCCATTTCTTTATATAAAAAGATTTATTCATCTGAATCAGGAAGTATATAAACTATTAATATAAATAAATAAATATATATTTATACATGTATATCTTGATGTTTCCTATGTTTTGGGTCTAGTAAGGTAGATTATCTATAATTTTTTAATTTTTATTAATGCTTGTATAAAAGAATGAGTGGGAAACTTTACAATTGAAGCCTCAAAGTGTGGGGAAGACTGTTGAGTTAGCCTCAAAGCCTTTATCTAAAATTAAGCTTTTCATTTGCAGAACTTGCAAAAACCTTGGTCATAATCAAAATATACAATAGTAAACAAATTGACATGGTAATTTTTGCTATTCCATATTCGATACTAACCACAAAATCAACTGATACCCTTCCTGTTCATTTGTTGCATTTGGACTTCTTTAAAGTACAAAGCTAAAAAGAGAAACCGACAGCCTTGTGCAGCCTCTGGGTGGGTTGATTGGAGTCATTGGATGACATTAATGTGCATACCTTGATAAAACATATAGTTTCATGTGAATATCGATTTCGGTATATTTTTCAGGAATTTAGGAAATCATATCAAATATACCTAAAACAAATTAAGAAAAAAAATAATTTAGCGACGTTTTAAATTAGTCATATTAGGAAACTGAATAATCTTTTTCTCTCCTTTGTATATACAAGTATTTCATTTAATTCATGGAGACAGATTTTGGAATTTTGAAATCTGGAAAGCCGATTTTAAACCCATAATTGTTCTTTATAAAATGCGAGAGAGAAGCCTTAAAATGTTTTTCAAATGTTATAAAATTTGGTTGAAAAATGTTTAAAAAAATAAAAACAAATATTGAATAAAATTTTAATGGTTTATTATGAACGTGATGTATGATGAATTTAATATATAGGAAAGGTAAACATATAGATTTATATAGGTATATTCAAATTCTATATAAGATTCCAATACATTATGAATATATATATATATATATATAAACATGTATTTTATAGTAATGTTTCCACAGTGATATTAGAAAATAACATAAAAAATAGAGAAACAAAGTAATTTAAATGTGAACAAAAATAATAAATTGAAGAAAAATAATAATAAGTCAATGTGTTGGTAGAGAATTATTCCATGAAAATACTTTATAATAATTTGATAGTTAAGTAATTATTATATTGATTTAAAATTATAATAATATTTCATGAGATTACACAAATGCACAAATTTATTATGTATTTCACCAAAAAAAAATAAGATAATACAGAATTATATATAATTAAGTCTTTTTTTTTTTATATACAATACACAAATAGTAAGACTTCATATAAGCATTTAAAAAAATTGTAAACACAAATAGCATTTATATATATAAATATATACATATAACTAATTTAAAATATGTGTGTTGAATATATTCAGTTATAAAAATTTCACACACAAAAAAAAACCAACAAATAATTATGTAATTTTTTCTATTGATTAAAATTTTAGACACACAACACACACAGGTAAACCTTCATGGAATGATATAATTTTACAAACACATTTTTCATTTCAATGAATATTCTTTTTTAAAATTTTATAATTAAATTTATCAATTGTAATTGCTAATAGTAAAATTCAAGAGAGAATATTATATTCATCAATAAATTAAATATATATAATTATATATATATGTGTGTGTGTGAGCATAGAATCACATACTCGTATATGGTAGGGTTATTTTAAATAGAAATTTTATTTATATGATTCAATATTATTCATATAATCGTCAGATATGTAAAAATGTTCAAACTTATATTGAATTAATATATATAAAAAAAACAACAACCAGGAAACCCCACCAGAGGATATAATAAAATCGATCAACTTTATGATTTAAAATCCGCATTTCATGAATCTAATATATAGAAGTTAGGGTAATATCATGAAAGGTTTTACAGTTTCAGCGTCTCATTATTGGGAACGTTATATATATACTCTTTACAAGCGATAAACATAAGAATTATATGACAATCATGCTCTTTAGAAGTGCGTGTACCTATGCAATATTATAGATATTTTGTATTGATAGATATAAAACTTGGATATATATCCAATTCCTAATAGATATTAGATGAATATTGTAAATTTAAATTTAATCAAATTTCAGGAAATTTGTAACTGATCTCGATTTGGTTTCCAAGAATTTGAAAATGAATTATAATACTTCCGCATAATTTAATCAGTGAATGATATTTTTGTGTAAATTTTCAAATGTCAATATATATCAATTTTAGTGAGAAATTCAATGAATATATGGAATATATGTAATGGTTTCTACTATATTTATCTGCTGATACCTCAAATGTCTTACATGAATAGTAAAGGATTTTGAAGGATTAACAGCAGAGGATGTAATAAAAAAATTCCATCAACTTCATAATTTAAGGTCCGCTTTTGTTGATTCGAATGTGTAGAACTTACTTCAATATCATAAATGAATTTTTGAATTGAAAAAACGTCTTTTAATATAGAAATCCTTTTATAACAAAATTGATACAATGTTATAGAAAGGTTCCCTGACAATTTATGCTCTAATTTGAGAAAAATACCCACAATCTCTAATATTATGAAATTTATACTATCGAGAAAAGGACATTAGAAATATTTTAGAAATACTGTAGAAAAAGATATATAAGTTAAAAAAATTATCCCATTCCTTTTGAATATTAGGAGAAATATTCGCAATTTATATTTAATCAAATTTCAAAATAAATCAATAGCTATCAGACCTTTAGGCATAATTCTATCAATGAAATATATGAGATTTTCAAATGCCGAAATAACTTAATTTTAGTGAAGGATGACGTATAATTAGATGTATTATATATTATATGATTGGATATGCTATATATAGCTGCTGATACCTCAAGTAAAGAAATTCGAAGATATAGCAACAGAGGACGTACTAATATCATCAACTACCTAATTTGAGAACCCCATTTTATAATTCAAATATGTAGAGTTAGGGCAATATTATGAAAGGTTTCTCGAATTAAGCGTCGTATTATTGAAAACGTTATACGAGTATATAAACTGTGTGTGTGATTTTTACAAGCGATTAACATATAACTTGATAATTATATACCAATTCGAATGGTTGTTAGAGAAATACCAACACATAATCTATATCTTTATGAAAATCATACTTTCAAGAAGTGAACCTAGAAAAATATTATAGATATAATATATTAAGATATTTATATATATATATATTATATAATCGGATAATTTTTCCAATATAACCGGAAAATATATATTGTATTTCTATTATATTTAGCTGCCGAGATAGCTGAAATCATCTATCTGAATTGTAGGAGATTATGAAGAATTGATACCAGAAAATGAAATAATTTTCATCAATTTCATAATTTGAGAGCCGCTTTTTATAATTCGAGTATATAGAAGTTGTGTGTGTTTGGCAATAATATGAAAAGCCTTTTGAAGTCAGTTTCTTTTACAAGGTAAATCTTTTCACAAAAGTAATACAAAGTGATAAAAAGGTTCACTAACATTTTATGAACGAATTTGAAAATTTAGGAGAATAATTAATACAGAATCTCCAACAATATGAAATTTTATGTTGCATTAGCGCGCCATCTGTTATGAAATTTATTCTTCAAAGAAATGGAAAGAGTAAACGTTTTAGACACATAATATAGAGAATAATATATGAGTTGGCAAATATATTCCATTTCTTGTGGATATTTATAGAAATATTCTCAATTTAAAAGTAATCAGATTTTTGTAAATTTTAACTGGTTTCGATTTGCCTTTCCAACACATATGAAGATATATAAGAATTTTAGGCATACTTTTATCAATGATATATTGGTAAAAATTTAATAAGTCAATATATCTTAATTTAGAGTGCGAAGGAGAGAAATCCTATAATTATAAACGTATTATGTGATGGGGTTTTCTGAATAAAAATAAATTTAAAAAGCTACTGATACCTCAAGTTACCGCTCAGAATATTAAGAAAATTTAAAGGTCTAGCAAGAGAAGATTTGAAATATTCATCAACCTTTTTTGCGTAATTTGAGATCGCATTTTATGAATCGAATTTGTATAGTTAGAAGCAATAGTATGATAGGTTTTTTGAAAAAAGCGTCTTCGACAAGGGAAATCCTCGTACCTCAAAAGAGATACAAAGTGATATGAAGGTTCACTAGAAATTTATGCATCTATTTTGAAAATTTTGTGAAATATCAACATACAAACTCTAACATTATGAAATTCATACTCTAAACAAATTGACGTATGAAATATTTCAGACAAACTATAAAGATACAAATATAAGTTGGCAAATATATATGCCCCATTTCCTTCGGATCTTCAGAGAAATATATTTGCAATTTATTTTTATTAAAATATAGATTATTTGTAACAAGTCTCGCTTTACCTCTTCAACACTTTTAAAGATAAACCAGAACCCATGGGCAAACAATAATCAATAATATTTTTGTAAACTTAAAATGTCAATATATCCTAATTTTGGTTAAGTATAATTTATTGTATTATGTAATGGGTTTTGTTTTTATATATCGCTGTTTATACCACAAGTTACATTCCAGAATACTAAGGGAATTTGAAGGCCTAGCATCAGAGAATGTAATAAAATCTATCAACTTCATAATTTAAAACACGATTTTTATCATTAAAGGGTGTATATTAAACCCCAATCTGAGAATTAAATGAGGAATATTATCACGAAATCTCTAACATTATTAAATTCATACTCTAAAGAAATCGACATAAAATAAATAATTAAGACATACTCTATAGAGATAGATATATAAGTTGGCAAATATATCCCATTCAATATGAATATTCACAATTTCTATTTGTTCAGATTTCAGGATATTTTAACATTTCTCTCGCTTCATACATATTTTAATTGTGAATTCACAAATGTCAATATATATCCTAATTTTAGTGAAGGATATTATAAAATAAATGTATATATATATGTGTGGTTGTGTAATAGTGTTTACAATATATAGTTGTTGATACCTCAATATACATTCTAGAATAATAAAAGTATTTTCAAGTCTATCTCAGAGGATGTAATAATATCGATCAAGATTAAAATTTATTACCCGCTTTTATGATTCGAGTAAATTGGAGAAATATAATGAAAGGTTTTTTAAATTAAGCGTTTTTAGCAGGTGAATCCTCTTATAACAAAAATTTAATATCATTTAAAAGAAGTTCCCTTACAATTCATTAACGAATTTTAGACATATTCGAGATATATCAGAACACAATATCTAAAATTATAGTATTCATACTCTCAAAAATAGTGAATATTTCATACATACTGTAGAAATAGAAATATATGTTGGCAAATATAACAAATTATTCATGAATAATCGTTTGAATATATTCGGAATAAATATTCAATCATATTTTAGAATATTTGCAACAGGTCTCGCTTTATCTCGTTACCACATTTGAAGATAAATCTGAACCCTTGATCATACTTATATCTAATATATATTTGGGAATTTCCAAATATCAATTGTGGGCGGCATGGAGCCGTTATACAATATAATCCTATGTTGCGATATATGCTCTAAATATAACGAATTATGTATTAATAATCGCTATAAAATAGGCAAAGTGTTTACTATGTATATATTTAGATGTTGTGTGATACTTCAAGATTACCTCACAGAATAATAAAGGTATATGAAGATCAATTTGAGAGGATGTCATAATATCCATCAACGTCAATATTTAAGACTCGCCATTTTGGTTTCATGTGTGTATAGGATGAGGTAATATTATGCAATTCATTTTGAAATATTGCCTAATTGGGCCTAACTTTATGATGAATATTTGAATTTTCACACTTAATATTTCCTTAATTTTTTTAGTGATGAATGTACTATGACCATTTGTATTATGTAATTGTTTTGCTATGTGTGTAGGACTGATATCTAGAGTTGCATTTCAAAATAATATGGTTATTTGAAGAATTATTTATAGAGGATGTCATAATATATTCATCAATTTTAATATTTGAGACTGGCTTTTTTTTTGTTTCATGTGTGCATCGGTTGAGGTAATATTATGTAAAGCTTTTTGAAATTAGAGTTTTGAGTATAGAAATCCTCTCATCACAAAAGTGATATAGAGTAATATGAAACTTCCCTGACAATATATGTACTGATTTGAGATATTTTAAGTTGAGAATTTAAATAATACAGGACTACCCAACCCTTGGCTATTTTATTTTATCAATAATATATTCAGGAATTTTTAATATCAATATATATTCTAATTTATTGTAAGATATCCCAGAAGAAAAAAATATATTTTGTAATAGTGTTTGTGAAGTATAGCTGTTGATTATTCGAAATACTTTCCAGAAAAAAAGGGAATTTGAAGTTGTAGGTCCAGAGCATTGTAAAAATTTTCATCAACATCATAATTAAAGACTCACTTTGATGATTTCATTATGTTCATGTTGGAAGAATATTATGAATGGTTTTGAAATCAGCTTTTTGGAGCGATATCTTTTTATCACGAAGGTGACAAGATGTAGAAGAAAGGTTCTCTGACATTTCATTTACCAATTTGATATAATTATTATATATATCAAGACACAAACAATAATATTGTGAAATTTATACTTTCAAAAATGAACATAGTGAATAATTCAGACACACTTTTAAAATGCAGAAATATATGTCAGCAAATATATCCTATTGTTTATGAATATTCAGAAATATATGCCCAATATAAATTTATTCAGATTTAAGAATTAAGGTAACAGGTCTCGCTTTATCTCTTTAACACATTTAAAGATGAATCTAAACTATTAGAGGCATACTTTTATATTAAAATTACAATTATATTCTCACAATGAGCATCTTTTTTTATTAAAAAAACGCTAGCTTTCAAGCGTTAATCGCTCTTCAACGGGCTTACTATAATATCGAATTGATCCCACCAGAAATATTTAAAAAAACAAACGCGCGCAGCGTGGATATTTATAACTGAAAATTCAAAATTTCAAGAATTAAGATGACAGGACTCGCTTTATCTCTTTCTCTTTATTCACTTTATTCTCTTTAGCACATTTAAAGATAAATCTGAACTCTTTGGCATACTTTTATATATTATATTATTATGAATTTTCAAATGTCGCTATATTCCATTCTATATCAGTGTTTATTATCTCAATATCAAATGTTTTATGCAATCGTATTTCCTAAGTATTTATAGAGATGTTGTGTGATATTTCAAATTACCTCCCAGTATTATGAGGGAATTTGAAAATATAAAGTGAAACAATTTGATAATATCCATCAACTTCATAATTTAAGACTCGTTTTTTACATTTCGTGTGTATATTTTGAGGCAATATTAGGTAAGTCTTTTTATATTAGTGTATCAAATAATAGTACCTTATCACAAAAAAGTGATACAAGGTAATATGAAGCTTTCCGGAAAATTATTGTCCCATTTTGAGATTTTTCCGCTAAATATAAACACAAAACCATACACTATTAATTTCATACCCACGGAAATGGACAGAGTGAATATTTGACATTTTTTAGAGATAGATATATGCCCAGTATGAATTTATTCATATTTAAGGATTAAGGTAACAGGTCTCGTTTTATCTCTTCAAAACATTTAAAGATAAATCTGAACTCTTGGGCATACTTCTATATATTATAATATTGTGAATTTTTAAATGTCGCTATATTCCATGCTATATGAGTGTGTTTATTATCTTGAATATCAAATGTTTTATGTGGTAAGACTCGCTTCTTACTTTTTGTGGGTGTATATGTTGAGGCAATATCAATTAAGGATTTTTGAAATCAGTGTTTCAAGTAGGGGAATTAGCTTATCACAAAATAGTGATACAAAGTAATATGAGGCTTTTCGGTAATATATTTCCCATTTTGATATTTTTCCGAGAAATATATAAACACTAAACCATAAACACTATTAATTTCATATTAACGGAAATGAACAGAGTGAATATTAGACACTATTTAGAGATAGATATATGCCCAATATGAATTTATTCATATTTAAGAATTAAGGTAACAGGTCTCGATTTATCTCTTTAACACATTTAAAGATAACTCTGAACTCTTGGGCATACCTTTAAATATTATATATTTATGAATTTCTAATGTCGCTATATCCAACTCCATATCAGTGTGAATATTATCTTAATATCAAATGTTTTATGCAATCGTGTTTCCTAGGTATATATATAGATGCTGTGTTATATTTCAAGGTATCTTCCAGAATTATGAGGGAATTTGAAACTACCAAGTAAGATTATAGGGCATATATATATATGCCCAATATGAATTTATTCATATTTAATAATTAAGGTTACAGGTCTCGATTTATCTCTCTAACACATTTAAAGATAAATCTGAACTCTTGGGCATACTTCTATATATTATATTATTGTGATTTTTTAAATGTCGTTATATCCCACTCTATATCAGTGTTATCATTATCTTAATATCAAATGTTTTATACAATCTCGTTTACTAGGTATATATATAGATGTTGTGTGATATTGCAAGGTACCTCCAAGAATTATGAGGGAATTTTAAAATATCAAGTCAGAGGATTTGAAAATATCCCTCAACTTCATAATTTGAGACTCCTTTTTTCATTTCGTGTGTGTATATTTCGGGGCAATATTATGCAAGCCTTTTTGAAAAGAATGTTTCAAGTAGCAGTACATTATCACAAAAAAATGATACAAGGTAATGTGAAGCTTTCCAGTAAATGTATTTTCCATTTTGAGATTTTTCCGTGAAATTTACACACTAAACCTACATTCTTAAGTTCATATTCACGGAAATGGACACAGAGAATATTTAGACACTCAATATCAGTGTAATTATTTTCTTACTATCAAATGTTTTATGATGTAAGGATCGCCTTTTAAATTTCGTGTGTGTGTATATGTTGAGAGAGGAAATATTATGTAAGACTTTTTGATATCAGTGTATTAAGTAGAGAAATTACCTTATCACAAAATAGTGAGAGAAATTAATATGTGGCTTTCCGGTGAATTTTTTTCCAATTTTGAGATTTTTCCGTGACAGTAAACCATAAACACTATCAATTTCATACTCATGGAAATGGACAGAGTGAATATTTAGACATTTTGTAGAGATATGCCCAATATGAATTTATTTATATTAAGAATTAAGGTTACAGGTTCGATTTATCTCTTTAACACATTTAAAGATAAATCTGAACTCTTTAGCATACTTCTATTTTTTATATTTTTGTGAATTTTCAACTGTCGCTATATCCCACTCTATATCGGTGTTTATTATCTCAATATTAAATATTTTATGCAATCGTATTTCCTAAGTATATATAGAGATTGTGTGTGATATTTCAAGTTACCACCCAGTATTATGAGGGAATTTGAAAATATAAAATAAAAGGGTTCGATAATATCCATCAACTTCATTATTTATATCTCGTTTTTTACAATTCAGGTGTGAATATTTTGAGGCAATATTATGTAAGCCTTTTTGAATTTAGTTTATCAAGTAGTAGTACCTTATCACAAAGAATTGATACAAGTAATATGAAGCTTTCCGGAAAATAATGTCCCATTTTGAGATTTTTCCGTGAAATATAAAAACAAAACCATACACTATTAATTTTATACTCACGGAAATGCACAGAGTGAATAATTAGACATTTTGTAGAGATAGATATATGCCCAATATGAATTTATTCATATTTAATAATTAAGGTAACAGGTCTCGATTTATCTCTCTAACACATTTAAAGATAAATCTGAACTCTTGGGCATACTTCTATATATTATATTATTGTGAATTTTTAAATGTCGTTATATCCCACTCTATATCAGTGTTATCATTATCTTATTATCAAATGTTTTATACAATCTCGTTTACTAGGTATATATATAGATGTTGTGTGATATCGCAAGGTACCTCCCAGAATTATGAGGGAATTTTAAAATATCAAGTCAGAGGATTTGAAAATATCAATCAACTTCCTAATTTAAGACTCGTTTTTTCATTTCGTGTGTGTATATTTTGGGGCAATATTATGTACGCTTTTTGAAAAGGATGTTTCAAGTAGCAGTACATTATCACAAAAATTTGATACAAGGTAATGTAAAGATTTCCAGTAAATGTATTTTCCATTTTGATATTTTTCCGTAAAATATAAACACTAAACATACATTATTAAGTTCATACTCACGGAAATGGAAAGAGTGAATATTTAGACATTTTGTAGAGATAGATATATGCCCAATATGAATTTATACATATTTAAGATTTAAGGTAAGAAGTCTCGCTTTATCTCTTTAACACATTTAAAGATAAATCTGAACTCTTGGGCATACTTCTACATATTATATTATTATGAATTTTCAAATGTCGTTATTTCCCACTCAATATCAGTGTAATTATTTTCTTACTATCAAATGTTTTATGTTGTAAGACTCGCCTTTTACATTTCGTGTGTGTAAATGTTGAGGCAATATTATGTAAGGCCTTTTGGATTCAGTGTTGCAAATAGGGAAATTACCTGATCTAAAATAGTCAGACAAAATAATATGAAGCGTTCAGGTAAATTTATTTCCCATTTTGAGATTTTTCAGTGAAATATAAACACAAAACCATACACTATTAATTATATACTCACGGAAATAGAAAGCGTGAATATTTTGACATTTTATAGAGATAGATATGTGCCCAATATGAATTTATTCATATTTAAGAATTAAGGTAAGAAGTCTCGCTTTATCTCTTTAACACATTTAAAGATAAACCTGAACTCTTGGGCATACTTCTACATATTATATTATTGTGAATTTTCAAATGTCGATATTTCCCACTCAATATCAGTGTAATTATTTTCTTACTATCAAATGTTTTATGATGTAAGGATCGCCTTTTAAATTTCGTGTGTGTATATGTTGAGAGAGGCAATATTATGTAAGACTTTTTGATATCAGTGTATTAAGTAGAGAAATTACCTTATCACAAAATAGTGAGAGAAATTAATATGTGGCTTTCCGGTGAATTTTTTTCCAATTTTGAGATTTTTCCGTGAAATATAGACAGTAAACCATAAACACTATCAATTTCATACTCATGGAAATGGACAGAGTGAATATTTAGACATTTTGTAGAGATAATTATATGCCCAATATGAATTTATTTATATTAAGAATTAAGGTTACAGGTTCGATTTATCTCTTTAACACATTTAAAGATAAATCTGAACTCTTTAGCATACTTCTATTTTTTATATTTTTGTGAATTTTCAACTGTCGCTATATCCCACTCTATATCGGTGTTTATTATCTCAATATTAAATATTTTATGCAATCGTATTTCCTAAGTATATATAGAGATTGTGTGTGATATTTCAAGTTACCTCCCAGTATTATGAGGGAATTTGAAAATATAAAATAAAAGGGTTCGATAATATCCATCAACTTCATTATTTATATCTCGTTTTTTACAATTCAGGTGTGAATATTTTGAGGCAATATTATGTAAGCCTTTTTGAATTTAGTTTATCAAGTAGTAGTACCTTATCACAAAGAATTGATACAAGTAATATGAAGCTTTCCGGAAAATAATGTCCCATATTGAGATTTTTCCGTGAAATATAAA
>CP092876.1:46773883-46941089 GCA_030710605.1 Cordylochernes scorpioides | reverse complement strand
GATCCGAAGGAAATGGGGCATATATATTTGCCAACTTATATTTGTATCTTTATAGTTTGTCTGAAATATTTCATACGTCAATTTGTTTAGAGTATGAATTGAAATTATAATGTTAGAGTTTGTATGTTGATATTTCTCAAAATTTTCAAAATAGATGCATAAATTTCTAGTGAACCTTCATATCACTTTGTATCTCTTTTGAGGTACGAGGATTTCCCTTGTCGAAGACGCTTTTTTCAAAAAACCTATCATACTATTGCTTCTAACTATACAAATTCGATTCATAAAATGCGATCTCAAATTACGCAAAAAAGGTTGATGAATATTTCAAATCTTCTCTTGCTAGACCTTTAAATTTTCTTAATATTCTGAGCGGTAACTTGAGGTATCAGTAGCTTTTTAAATTTATTTTTATTCAGAAAAACCCATCACATAATACGTTTATAATTATAGGATTTCTCTCCTTCGCACTCTAAATTAAGATATATTGACTTATTAAATTTTTACCAATATATCATTGATAAAAGTATGCCTAAAATTCTTATATATCTTCATATGTGTTGGAGAGGCAAATCGAAACCAGTTAAAATTTACAAAAATCTGATTACTTTTAAATTGAGAATATTTCTATAAATATCCACAAGAAATGGAATATATTTGCCAACTCATATATTATTCTCTATATTATGTGTCTAAAACGTTTACTCTTTCCATTTCTTTGAAGAATAAATTTCATAACAGATGGCGCGCTAATGCAACATAAAATTTCATATTGTTGGAGATTCTGTATTAATTATTCTCCTAAATTTTCAAATTCGTTCATAAAATGTTAGTGAACCTTTTTATCACTTTGTATTACTTTTGTGAAAAGATTTACCTTGTAAAAGAAACTGACTTCAAAAGGCTTTTCATATTATTGCCAAACACACACAACTTCTATATACTCGAATTATAAAAAGCGGCTCTCAAATTATGAAATTGATGAAAATTATTTCATTTTCTGGTATCAATTCTTCATAATCTCCTACAATTCAGATAGATGATTTCAGCTATCTCGGCAGCTAAATATAATTGAAATACAATATATATTTTCCGGTTATATTGGAAAAATTATCCGATTATATAATATATATATGTTATGAATAAATTTGTGTTGTTGTTAGATTAGGCTTGATAAGACAAAGGATCGATAAGATAAAGGGTTGAGGTGCAGTCGTGATAAAAAAAGATAAATATTTACCGTCAAGTAGCTTTTATTTTCAATTACTTGAGGAAAGATTACACATTTGTTAGTTTTCACATTATATAGAATTTATAATTTAATCCTATATTAGTGATTTAAAAGGATTGATTGGTTAACTACGCATATTTACAACAAAATTATACAACGAAACTAAACAACTAAACTAAAAGTCTTTCTAAAAACGATGATAACAAAAATAAAAATTATCAATGAATAAAATGAAATATATATTTTTAAAATATAGAAATATTTAAGAGTTTTTAGATTATATAATATTTTTAGATTATATAATATTTCCCCCCTGTGAAAAGATTCTAAAAAAAATAAAATTTTAAAATAAAATTGGTAATTAAAAATAATTAGTTAAACGAAATCAATAAATCTTTAGAAATAATTAAAAATGAAACAATAAAAATCAATACGCACATTTTTTCATAATAAACAAAAGAAAGTTTGTTTACAAATATTTTATACAATTATGAAATTATAATAAAAGTTTATATAAGAAGTATTAATGGTCAAGTCAAATGAAATATGGATATGAAGCAAAAAAGGTATTTAAAATTGATTAAAAATGACATTATGCTAGTTACACTTCAAAATATCAAAAGCAGTAGAAAATGTTATTTTTACATGGTTGAATAATGAAACGCTAATAGATGTATGAAGTGACATTAAGTTATTTGTGAAGGCTTAAGAATTGGTGCTGATATTTGTTCATTGTCCATGTCCAAAATATGGCCTTCCTGTAAAAAACATGGTTTATCATCAATATCTATTAACTTTGTGTTAGAATTTTGGTTTACTATAAAGTCATTTTCTATGTTAGTGCTATAGTGAAGTAAAAAATCTGTTTCTGGATAAAATAATTTAAGCTTATTTGAGTGTATAATTTCTGTTTGTTTTCTTTGGGGTATATTAGGCTTATCTATTTCATATGTGACTGGAGAAAGTTGTTTTAAAATTGTAAATGGGCCTATATATCTTTGTGTTAATTTACCAGTGTTTGGATAAATAAAGGTTTTTACTAATACCTGATCTCCTTCTTTAAAAATGGGTTCTGGGTGTTTAATGTCATAAAGTTGTTTGCTGTGTTCATGGGATTTTATGGTTCTTTCAATGGCTAATTTTCTTGCCTTTTCAATTGGTGTATGTGTTACTGTGTCATGTTCTATATACTGTGGTTGTATTCCATAGTATAAGAATTTAGGTGTAAAGCCTGTTGTGGTATGTACTGTTTCATTATAGCTTTCAGTAATTTTAGGAATATATTTTGTCCAAGGAATCTTTAAATTAGCATTATATACACATCTTAACCTATTAATGATAGTGGAATTTAGTCTTTCTACTTTTGCATTTGTTTCTGGATGATGGGAACTGGTGAGTAGATGCTTAACATTATTTCTTTCTAAAAAGTGTTTAAATTTTCTGCTAAGAAAAGCTGCATTTCTGTCAGTTATTAATATTTCAGGTTTATTAATTTGGAATAAATTTCTCAAACAAGTTATATAAGAATCAGTTGATACAGATTTTGTTGGAAAAGCCCAAAGGAATCTACTATGATGATCTACTATCATATGGATACTGTGTCTAGTTGTCCCATAATTATGTAACCCGCCCAATGTATCTAGAGAAAAAATGTGATTTGGGTGTGTAGCTATTGGCATCTGTTGTAGTGGTCCATAAACAATTCTGTTATCCCTAGACTTGTTGAACTGGCAAGTTTCACAATGTTTGGTGTAATTAGCAATATCCCTAGTCATATGTGCCCAATAATAGTGTGGAGAAATTATTTTAGTCATTTGAGTTGTTCCAATATGTCCATGCTTTGTATGTACTTTGCTTAATAATTTGTGTCTTAGTGTTTGTGGTACATAAGCTCTTTTAAAACCTCTTCTATTAATAATGTAGAGGCCATTTTGTATTTTAATTTTAGCACTACTAATTTGTTCTGTGGATTGGTGTTCTTTTAACTCATTATATGTTAGGTAAAATGAGACAGGTGCTCTTGACAGCATGTCTGCTTCTATATTATTTAATCCTTTAATATGTTCAATGTCAAAGCTATATTGAGATAGGATTAAAGACCATCTAAATAATCTACCTTGTGGGTTTTTTACATTTTTGATCCATTTTAAAGGTAAGTGGTCTGTGTGCAAGGTAAAATGTATGTTGTGTAGATATGTGTGAAACCTTTGTACTGAATTAATGATAGCTAATGTTTCAATTTCTGAGGCAGTATAATTCTGTTCATATGGATGAAGTTTTCTTGAAAAATAACCTATGGGGTGTAAAATGCCTTGCTCATCTGGTTGTTTAAGAACTCCTGCTACTCCTAGACTTGACGCGTCTGTGAATAAATGACATGGTTTTGATGGGTCATAAATATATAGTACAGGTTGTGATATGAGTGAATTTTTAAGTGTTTGGAAGGCTTGTTCATGTTTCTCACTCCATAGCCAAGGAGCATTTTTTAACAACAGTTCATTCAAAGGTGCCCTAATTTGCGCATAATGGGGAATAAATTTATTATAAATATTTATGGTGCCTAAAAATCTCTGTAAGGTTTTAATATTATATGGTCTATTTAATTTTAAAATTGCTTCAATATTTGTGTTATTGGGTGTATATTTTCCTGAGTTAATAGTGTATCCTAAGAATTGTATTTCTTTTTGTAAAAATTTGCATTTATTGAGATTCAGCTTTATATCCTCTTGTTCGAATATACCTAATATGTCATCTAAATGTTTAATGTGTTCTTCATACGTTTTAGAGTGTATAATAATATCATCAAAATAATTTAAGGCATAGTGTATATTATGCTTAGTGAAAACTGACTTCATAATCCTTTCAAATTGTGAAGGTGCATTTTTTAGACCATATGGAAGTCTGTTCCATTCATAACATCCTAATTGTGTTACAAAGGAAGTTTTATGTCTATCTTTTTCATCTATGGGTATATGCCAGTATGCATTTTTAACATCTAGAATAGTATATATTTTTGACTGTGATAACCTATCTATAATTTGTTCTATAAGTGGAATTGGTGTATGTTCTGGAACTGTTTTTTGATTAAGTTTCCTATAATCTATACAGAGTCTTGTGGGGTGATTTGGGGCATCAGATTTCTTATTCACTAATAATGCAGGAGAACTATAGGGGCTAGATGAGGGTCTAATAATATCATATTTTAATAATTCAGTTATTTGTTTTTGTATTTCAGCATTATTGTAAAAAGATGTCCTATATGGCTTTTGTGCTATGGGAATATTATCTAAAAGAGATATGCAAATTGGGTTAGTCTTTATGTGTCCTATATCAAAATTGTGCTTAGAGAAAACATTCTTATATTTATGCAATATATCTGAAATTGTTTGATTAGAGAAATTTGGATTAATATCTACTTTACTAAGGTCTAAATAGGAATTATAATTTGTTATAGAGCCCGGTTGTCGCATACTGTGAAATGGGTTAGAATCAGTAATGGGATTTGAATTAGGATCTATAAGTTTAACATTTGTAGTTGGTATATCAAAAGAATTGAAATTACACAATGGGTTAATATTTAAAAGAGATGAATTTTTAACATAGTATGGGTCTGGAATACATAGGGTAGTGGCATATGACTTCTGATTATCAGTTTTTGGATTAAAGGAATACAAGAATTTATAATTTTGGAAAAGGAGGTTTTTTGAAAAATCTATTTGCAACTTAAATATATAAAATGTTGGTAAACCTAAAATAAGATATTCTATTGGACTATCACAAACAAACATTTCTTGATACTTTGTAATTTTACCTAAGCTAAGCCTAACTAATATTTTGTATAATGGGTAAGTAAATCCTTCTACCTGACCTATTCTTTCTTTTGGGGAATTATCTAATATTTTATAATAAATATGATTTAAGTATTTTAAAGGAATAATAGATATGGATGATGCTGTGTCAAGTACACAGGGTAAGGATATTTGATTTATAAATACAGAAAATAATAATAATGTTCTACCTGGGTTGATGCGCTTCGGATGATTATTGTTCTTAAGTGGGCAGTCTCTATGGAAATGGATCTGGTTGGGTAGCTGGTGAGATGCACATATCTTGCAAGGGTATGGAGGCTGGTTTATGGATTTGTAGGGTTCTTGTTGGTGGTGAGTTGCTGCTGCTGTCCTGGGAAAAGGCTGGTATTGATGAGCTTTGGAGGAGTTGGAGTTAAAATCTTTTACTGGAGTGCTTGTACTGGTAGAGGGTTGTTGGGGTTCTTCTTCTTTATTTGTTGATAATTTTAATTGGGTTGTGATTTTATACCATTCTGAAGGTTCTTGTACTCTTGCAGCTATTAGATATTTTTTTAGGTGATCTGGCATTCCATCTGTAAGTGCCTCTAATAAAAGTGTTTTATCTAGGTTTAGTTTTTTGGCTCTAAAGCAGATTTTTCCTTAAAATATTGTTCCAGATCATCTTTATCATTATATTTTAAATTTAAGAATTTACTAAATAGATTAGAGTCTTTAACTGTAAAATATGAAAGTACTTTTTGTTCTAGTTCCCCCCAATTATCTATATCTTGTAATTGTTCTATAAAAAAATTAAAAGCTTCTCCATCAAGATAATTTGAAATATTCTTTAGCTTATAGTCTTCATCAAAATGGTTTTGTTGGCATTTTTTGTTAAAGAATTTGAGCCAAGATGTTATGTCTAAATTTTGACCATTAAATTTCGGTATTTCTATAGTATTTGGATTTGGCGTCATGGCGTGTTCTACATCCCTTTGTTTGCGAGACATTTTGTAAAAATAGTTTTATAAAATTTGAATAATTTATAGAGCAATTAGGTTGAAAATTCAGGTAATCCTGTCGGCTTATTGTTATGAATAAATTTGTGTTGTTGTTAGATTAGGCTTGATAAGACAAAGGATCGATAAGATAAAGGGTTGAGGTGCAGTCGTGATAAAAAAAGATAAATATTTACCGTCAAGTAGCTTTTATTTTCAATTACTTGAGGAAAGATTACACATTTGTTAGTTTTCACATTATATAGAATTTATAATTTAATCCTATATTAGTGATTTAAAAGGATTGATTGGTTAACTACGCATATTTACAACAAAATTATACAACGAAACTAAACAACTAAACTAAAAGTCTTTCTAAAAACGATGATAACAAAAATAAAAATTATCAATGAATAAAATGAAATATATATTTTTAAAATATAGAAATATTTAAGAGTTTTTAGATTATATAATATTTTTAGATTATATAATATATATATAAATATCTTAATATATTATATCTATAATATTTTTCTAGGTTCACTTCTTGAAAGTATGATTTTCATAAAGATATAGATTATGTGTTGGTATTTCTCTAACAACCATTCGAATTGGTATATAATTATCAAGTTATATGTTAATCGCTTGTAAAAATCACACACACAGTTTATATACTCGTATAACGTTTTCAATAATACGACGCTTAATTCGAGAAACCTTTCATAATATTGCCCTAACTCTACATATTTGAATTATAAAATGGGGTTCTCAAATTAGGTAGTTGATGATATTAGTACGTCCTCTGTTGCTATATCTTCGAATTTCTTTACTTGAGGTATCAGCAGCTATATATAGCATATCCAATCATATAATATATAATACATCTAATTATACGTCATCCTTCACTAAAATTAAGTTATTTCGGCATTTGAAAATCTCATATATTTCATTGATAGAATTATGCCTAAAGGTCTGATAGCTATTGATTTATTTTGAAATTTGATTAAATATAAATTGCGAATATTTCTCCTAATATTCAAAAGGAATGGGATAATTTTTTTTAACTTATATATCTTTTTCTACAGTATTTCTAAAATATTTCTAATGTCCTTTTCTCGATAGTATAAATTTCATAATATTAGAGATTGTGGGTATTTTTCTCAAATTAGAGCATAAATTGTCAGGGAACCTTTCTATAACATTGTATCAATTTTGTTATAAAAGGATTTCTATATTAAAATACGTTTTTTCAATTCAAAAATTCATTTATGATATTGAAGTAAGTTCTACACATTCGAATCAACAAAAGCGGACCTTAAATTATGAAGTTGATGGAATTTTTTTATTACATCCTCTGCTGTTAATCCTTCAAAATCCTTTACTATTCATGTAAGACATTTGAGGTATCAGCAGATAAATATAGTAGAAACCATTACATATATTTCATATATTCATTGAATTTCTCACTAAAATTTATATATATTGACATTTGAAAATTTACACAAAAATATCATTCACTGATTGAATTATGCGGAAGTATTATAATTCATTTTCAAATTCTTGGAAACCAAATCGAGATCAGTTACAAATTTCCTGAAATTTGATTAAATTTAAATTTACAATATTCATCTAATATCTATTAGGAATTGGATATATATCCAAGTTTTATATCTATCAATACAAAATATCTATAATATTGCATAGGTACACGCACTTCTAAAGAGCATGATTGTCATATAATTCTTATGTTTATCGCTTGTAAAGAGTATATATATAACGTTCCCAATAATGAGACGCTGAAACTGTAAAACCTTTCATGATATTACCCTAACTTCTATATATTAGATTCATGAAATGCGGATTTTAAATCATAAAGTTGATCGATTTTATTATATCCTCTGGTGGGGTTTCCTGGTTGTTTTTTTTTTTATATATATTAATTCAATATAAGTTTGAACATTTTTACATATCTGACGATTATATGAATAATATTGAATCATATAAATAAAATTTCTATTTAAAATAACCCTACCATATACGAGTATGTGATTCTATGCTCACACACACACACATATATATATAATTATATATATTTAATTTATTGATGAATATAATATTCTCTCTTGAATTTTACTATTAGCAATTACAATTGATAAATTTAATTATAAAATTTTAAAAAAGAATATTCATTGAAATTAAAAATGTGTTTGTAAAATTATATCATTCCATGAAGGTTTACCTGTGTGTGTTGTGTGTCTAAAATTTTAATCAATAGAAAAAATTACATAATTATTTGTTGGTTTTTTTTTTGTGTGTGAAATTTTTATAACTGAATATATTCAACACACATATTTTAAATTAGTTATATGTATATATTTATATATATAAATGCTATTTGTGTTTACAATTTTTTTAAATGCTTATATGAAGTCTTACTATTTGTGTATTGTATATAAAAAAAATGACTTAATTATATATAATTCTGTATTATCTTATTTTTTTTTTGGTGAAATACATAATAAATTTGTGCATTTGTGTAATTTCATGAAATATTATTATAATTTTAAATCAATATAATAATTACTTAACTATCAAATTATTATAAAGTATTTTCATGGAATAATTCTCTACCAACACATTGACTTATTATTATTTTTCTTCAATTTATTATTTTTGTTCACATTTAAATTACTTTGTTTCTCTATTTTTTATGTTATTTTCTAATATCACTGTGGAAACATTACTATAAAATACATGTTTATATATATATATATATATATATTCATAATGTATTGGAATCTTATATAGAATTTGAATATACCTATATAAATCTATATGTTTACCTTTCCTATATATTAAATTCATCATACATCACGTTCATAATAAACCATTAAAATTTTATTCAATATTTGTTTTTATTTTTTTAAACATTTTTCAACCAAATTTTATAACATTTGAAAAACATTTTAAGGCTTCTCTCTCGCATTTTATAAAGAACAATTATGGGTTTAAAATCGGCTTTCCAGATTTCAAAATTCCAAAATCTGTCTCCATGAATTAAATGAAATACTTGTATATACAAAGGAGAGAAAAAGATTATTCAGTTTCCTAATATGACTAATTTAAAACGTCGCTAAATTATTTTTTTTCTTAATTTGTTTTAGGTATATTTGATATGATTTCCTAAATTCCTGAAAAATATACCGAAATCGATATTCACATGAAACTATATGTTTTATCAAGGTATGCACATTAATGTCATCCAATGACTCCAATCAACCCACCCAGAGGCTGCACAAGGCTGTCGGTTTCTCTTTTAGCTTTGTACTTTAAAGAAGTCCAAATGCAACAGATGAACAGGAAGGGTATCAGTTGATTTTGTGGTTAGTATCGAATATGGAATAGCAAAAATTACCATGTCAATTTGTTTACTATTGTATATTTTGATTATGACCAAGGTTTTTGCAAGTTCTGCAAATGAAAAGCTTAATTTTAGATAAAGGCTTTGAGGCTAACTCAACAGTCTTCCCCACACTTTGAGGCTTCAATTGTAAAGTTTCCCACTCATTCTTTTATACAAGCATTAATAAAAATTAAAAAATTATAGATAATCTACCTTACTAGACCCAAAACATAGGAAACATCAAGATATACATGTATAAATATATATTTATTTATTTATATTAATAGTTTATATACTTCCTGATTCAGATGAATAAATCTTTTTATATAAAGAAATGGGCTACTCAAAATTTCTAACTATATTTAAAATTTCTTCATACATATACATACACTGCGTGGCATTGAAAATGGAACACCAAGAAATAATGGCCAGAAAGTGATGAAACTCGGCAGACAGAGAGAGACAGGGACGAACAATAAGTGATCTTTATTTCAAAATGATAGTCATAATACAGAGCGAGAACGGCGTCGGCTTAGTAGCAAGTAGGACCACCGCGGACGGCGATGCACGCAGCAACACGTCTAGGTAGAGAGTCAATCAGAGTACGGATGGCGTCCTGAGGGATGGCTCTCCATTCCCTCTCAACCATTTGCCACAGTTCGTCTTCTGAACGCGGCTGTGGCAAGGCATGCAAACGGCGTCCAATGATGTCCCAGACGTGCTCGATTGGTGAGAGATCAGGAGAGTACGGTGGCCAGGGAAGCATCTGTACATCTTGCAGAGCTTGTTGGCTAATGCGAGCAGTGTGCGGTCGGGCGTTATCCTGCTGATAAAGGGCATTGGGTACCCCCTGAAGGTAGGGGAGTGTCACCGGTCGCAGCACATCATCAACGTATCGTTGGGCCGTCATAGTGCCCTGAATACGAAGTAAAGGTGACCTGGAATCATACGCGATTGCGCCCCAAACCATGATTCCACGTTGTCGCACGGTGGGGCGTTCCACAATTGCTGCCGGATTGGACCTTTCTCCACCTCGACGCCACACGCATACACGGCGACTATCACTGGACAAGCAGAAACGCGACTCATCTGAGAACACGACCTTGTGCCATTCCGTCATCCACGTCGATCTAGCCCGGCACCATTCCAAACGTTGGCGCCTATTCGGTGGGGTCAATGGCAGTCTTCTTAGCGGACGGCATGAGTGCAAGCCATTAGCAACCAATCGACGGGAAATGGTTCTGGTCGAGATGGAATGATCTAGGGTGTCTTGCACATGTTGCAGGATGGCGGTACAAGTGGCTTGTGGGGCCGCCACTGCTTGTCGAAGGATACGCCGATCCACACGTGCTGACGTCACTCTGGTTGCACCGGCATTCCTATAAATTGCCACATTTCCTTGTTCCAACCATCTTCTCCACAGTCGGTGCACCGTGGACGCACCAAGGTGTGTATCAGCTGCGATTTGACGTATCAAATCCCTTTTCAGTTCGATCACCATGCCCCTCGTAAAAGCGTCTGTCTGCTTGAACTGCCTCCGTTTACGATGACCTGGCATTCTCTGTTATTACACGTGTCTTTTGACACAAGAACAAAATTTCTACAATGATTTTCCTTGAAGAAATAACGACACGAATACTGTCCTTTCTGCAAGTTCCTTCCCTTATATCTTACTCCATGTGCGCACGAGAGCTGCGCATTTTACATCATTTGCATAACTCGGTTAGGCGCGTCTACCCTGAAATTTGCATAATTTTCTGGCCACTATTTCTTGGTGTTCCATTTTCAATGTCACGCAGTGTATATATCTTGATGTTTATTTATATACATATATATTAAAAAAAAAACCAAAGGACAACAAAAAAAAAAAAGAAAGAAAGACTACAATTCATAATATGCAAACTACAAAATATTTATTTTGCATCCAAAAATGTTTTTCTTATACACGCTTATAATATTCATATATATCAAGAAAATAAATAATGTTACCCTAGATATATTATCTTAAAAATAAATCTAACTATTAAAAAATTAGAGAGAACCCATAAATCCCTATTAAAGATTTAAGAAACAAAAATGTTTACTTACATTTCCCCGATACCTTCCATTGCTAGGAGGTATGATGGCCAAGGTTTTTCAGCTCCGCTCTCCTTGGTGGATACTTTCAAACTGACCCGCCTATCCTCTCCCCGGTTGACCAAATCATAACAAAGGAAAAAAAAATAAATTTTTATCTGAACACCCTCTGTGATAGGCGAAAAAAATATATAGCTAGGTAAATAAATATATATAATATATATAATAGATAAATATATATATGTTATAATAGAAAAAAATTCTGTTTGATTTTTTTATAAAGTCTTGATCAGTAATTTAATTGAGTTAAAGGGATATATAAAAAAGACATAATTTAATAAAAGTAATGCCCGGCTTAAGGCGAGTAGAATAAGGAAAACAAAAGATTATTTACATAATGTACAAAGGTTTTGAGCCGGCCATCGGGATAAAACAACAATGAGTTTATATAGTGGAAGCACGACCTCCGGCGGTCGATTCAGCAGAGTATTTGCATCTATGAAATATATAACTCTTCAAATAAAATAACACCTCAATATAACAATTCTAAATAAAATATTTTCATATAGCATTTTAAATAAAATATTTTAATATAACATATATACATTTATTTATTTATTATTTGTATATATATATGTTATATAAAGGTATTATTTAAAATGTTATATTAAATATTTTATTTAGAATTATGTTATATTAAGATATTGTTTTATTTAAAAATATATTTCATAGATAAAAATATTCTGTTAAATCGGCCGCCAGAGGTCATGCTTCCCATATAAAAATCTCATTGTTGTTCTTCCCCGTTGGTCGGCTCAAATCTTTGTACATTATGTAAATAAGATTTTCTTTTTTATTCTTACGCCTTAAGCCAGGCAGTCCATTTGTCAAATTATGTTTTTATATATCTTATAAGCTCAATTAAAGCAATTTACAATCTTTACTATTTTTATTATTTTAATTTCAAGATTCTTGCCACGACTGCATCACCAATACCATATAGTATTAAAAAGAACCAGCAAATAACTGCATTACCATAATCCTCAACATGATCATAAATACAAGCAGAAAATCAAAAATCTCTTTTCTTTATATAAGATTAGTCGACAGGATATTTACCTGTTTGTTCAAAATGCCAATTACCAAATTATGTTATTCATATATATTCCTTTAGTGCAATTAAAGCTCTTTTTAATAACTAATTTAATTATAATCTCTTCCACGACTGCACCACCATAGCATAATCATCAATATGATCCAAAACAACAGAAATCTTATCTTTTTTTTAATATAAGATATATATATATGTGGTAACCGAGGGTCAGACCTGTAGTAACCGAGAGGGACAGTCAGGGCGTGGAGAGTTTTCCAGTACTTCTCTGCACTTTGGAAGACCTTTAACAGTTTTAATAGAGTACAGTCAGTCGTGGTCGAGGCAGAGTGGAAAGCTTGGGAATGTCCACACACAAAAAACGAAGAGACACAGTTGTAGTAGGAAAGTTCCATGAACAGATAGGAGTCGAGCTAAGAGCAAGATGGAGAAAGGTTTCTTACTGTTTTACATGGTCGATGAGGTGGACCTGGCTGCAACCAACAAGGGCTCACGCCGACGGTGAAGTCTGACTGTCTAAGTTGGGCTAAAACCGAGGTTTTATATCTTTGCCGAGGGGGGGGGGGGGGACATGTGAGAATTTGTACTTTGAACGTCTGCGGCATTCTGCACCCTTTGACCTTGATGGCAACGGGCTGCCAAATTCCTTTTTAAGGTTGATTTATATTCCTCTCTCGATCTCTTTCTTAGCTCAGCTCTTAATCTATTACATGGTTTTATTTATTCATCCTTAGTTTGTACAAAATACATTACATATGGTGATGCTAAGACACATGTCAATCATGTGTAAAATTATTTTTAGATGTGTTTCTATATACAACATGACAATCTTGTTATAAGTATTATACAATATAGGGTTGTTGGTTTAAATTACCATAGATGAGCCCCGGGAGTGAAAGGGTTTATCCGGGTTTAAGCGGATAAAGCCTCTCTAGCACAGGTAAGTAATTAAATTTTATTTTAATGAATTTAAACTGTGAGGGTTAAAAAGGGCTATAACAAGAAGTTTTGTTTGGATATATCTGCAAATTATAAAAAATAAAACTTATGTGTTTAATATATTTAAAAGTTTTGATAATCATTATAAAAGAGAAATTTAGATAAAACCTTTGTTTGATAAAAAAATAATGATGATAAAAATAAAATGATGTTCTAAGAGATTGTTGGCGGGCGTTGGAAAGGGTTAGGGGTTAAAGAATATGCAATTGTAAGTATTACACAGGCAATCAAATACTTAGATCCAGGTGCAAAGCGAGGATATTGACTTGAGCATCTTCCTAGGCAATGTTTCACCTGTGATCCTGTATAAGGTTACAGTGCTTTGTTACAATTGTAGGGTTATTGGGTTGAAAAGTTGTTGAAGAAAAGGTTGTTCATTAATATGATTGTGAAAGGGGTGAAATAGAGAACAATGCGATAAGTAGAATTGTAGCGACAGTAGGTGATCTGACTTGACTTGAAATAAAAGGTTGATTGTGGTCCGCTAGAGCTAAAAGAAATTGTGAGTTGTGAACGCTTTGTGCATGCGTTGGTGATTTTGTTCTGCGGATGATTGAAATAAACTTTTGAAACGTGTTCAGGCCAGAAGTTGGGATTTGTAAATCTGGGGAACTGTATTCAAAGAGTTTTTTGAAATTACGAAATCAAAAAAAATGTCAAGCAGGACTATCGTTTTTCTACGTTGATGTGTAGCAATGGCGGAGAAATAGATTGTAGTGTAAAGTACACTGAAGTGGTTAGAGAAATAGATTGTTGTAAACGATTGCTGTATGCCCGATAGTTGATGATAAACATGGTCATATTATATAAAGGTATAAAAACAAATATAAAATGAATGAAAATATAGAAATATCATTGTGGTTGCATAAAGTTTAAGTGGACAAAATCAAACATACACTATATAAAAGTAATAATAATGAAGAATTAAAGTGATTTTTGACAACAAATAAATCTTTTGTAATACTAAAATATTATGAAAGATAAAAGTAAAATTGATTTTTTTTAATAATGTTGGATTAAAACTTGTGATTATATAATTGAAAGGTTTAAAAAATAAAATTTAAAATATTTTATACAAAAAATAGAATATAGTTAAAGATTATTACAATGAGTAGATGAAGGTTTAGTATTTCTTCTAAAAAGAAGTTACAAATGTGGTTTATAGGTTTTATAAATCGAAAATTGAGAAGCGCAATTTATTGCTTGGATTGGTTACTAAAATGTTGTGTATTGTGATCTCAATTTAACATGTAAAATGTTTGATATGTAGAAAAAATAGAGATTTACACAGGATTAAAATATCAAAATGTTCAATTCAAGGTAGGTCTTGTTCAAATTCTAATATCTAAATGTTTTAAAAGTTATGTTAAGATAGCAACTGCTAATGTCGTAAAAGGTGTGATATAAAAGGAATGTAGGACCCGGCCTTAATTTACTGGAGGCGAGTTAGTGGGAAGAGTGGTGATGATTTAATGACGCGGGAATGGTCTCGAGATCTTTAGTCTATCGTCACTGGGGCCATCTAGCGGTATTTTTATGACTCTCTGTCTGGAAATTTGTGAAATTCTCGAGGAAATATAAATGGCTGATGTGAAACACATGTTACACATGGCGGTCATTCCGCGGATTAGATGACAGCTTTGTTAGTGGGGAGAGATGCGATGGATTTTGTTTTTGAAGGGGGAGATATGGGGGTTGTCTACAGCGCACGTGCTTTAAATTCTTTCTCCTCTAGTTTGGATCTGGTGGGTTCAAAGAAATCTTTATATTGTGTGAAAGAGAGTAAGTAAGTAGGAAATACAGATCGGAATGGGTTGGTGTAGCGTATGTAGCTAGAATAGGTTTGTGAATTTAACGGGAAATTTTCTGGTCGCTACTTGAGGTTTGTTTTACAACGATCGATATTGAATAAATCTGGATTTAAATGTAGGAATGGCTGGGAAGTTTGAGGCGGTATAATTCGGAATAGTTGCGTCTCGAAAATATCTGGAGTTAAATGATTGAATTCACTGAGGTATACATCTGGAGACATTCGCTGTGGGTTTTGAACAAATCGGGTTTGTGGAGGTGTGATGTACAGAACATTCTCTGTGTAATATTTTAATTTATTGACACGTATGGTGTCACTGTCTCTATTGAGAGGTTGATTGGGGCGATCTATTCGAACGACATTGGGTGAGATTATTTCAATTATTGTATATGGTCCAGTAAAATATGATGTTAATTTGCCTGTGTCGGGATGTCTATAATTTTTGACCAAAACAAGATCATTCACTTCGAAATTTGGTGTTCTGTGCTGCTTATCAAATGTTTCTTTATCTTTTTTATGCTTATTTTGGGTACGAGAGCGTGCTATCTCTCGAGCTATATTTATTTCGGGGTATGGATTAAGATGAGTTCTTAGATCTGGGGGGATAACATTGAACATTAAGTAGGTGGGTGGAAAACTGGTGACAGAATGGGGTGTGTTATTATACGTCTGAGTGACGCGCTTAACTAGTTGAGTCCAGGAAACTTTCGGATTTTCTAGATAAGCTAGTCTGAGTTTTCCTGTAATGGTCGCATTTAAGCGTTCTATTAAACCGTTTGCTTGTGGGCTATTGCTTGTGGTGAGTAGGGGTTGTATACCATGTGTTATTAGAAATTTACGGATTTTTTCTGAGGTAAAAGCGGGCGCTCTGTCAGATAACAGACGTTTTGGAAATCCTTGTTGTAGTACAGTTTTGAGGGTTTGAATGTACGTTAGGGTACTGGTTTACTGGTTAAACTCTCTTTGAGAGTGGTGAAAGCTTGCTGACAATCTGGGTTTCAATTCCACTTCACATCTTTTTTAAGTAGTTTTTTAAAGGTACTCGTAAGTGTTGTGTTTCGACGTTGTTGCGGACTTAGTAAAAATGTTATTCAATGATGTCAGGTTTAGATGTGAGTAAAAGTGCGACTTTCGACGTGGACACGCTTTGGGGTGTGAGGTGTCACAGGCATAAGGCGTCTTTGTGGCCTGTTGAGTGAGAAAAATTGTTGTGATGCGCTGTGTGACACGAGTGAGTGAATTGAATGGAAAGGTGTCACGTGAAGTCTTTGTTTTTGGTACAGCATCTAACTTGTTTCACCATGAATAAAAAATTTACTAGTCATGGGTGGTGGTTGTACAAAACACATCGAGACGCTTTGGCTGTTAGTGGTTGTGGCACGTTTAGTTGCGACGATATGGAGCTTGTGTGGCTCGAGATTGATTTGTTGCTAAGTCGCGTGCTAATAGATGGTGGCCAATTGTAGAAAGTGATGGGGGAGTGTGTTGAAATTTGTTGTGAGAGATGTGTGGATAATTAATAATTATGCATGTAAAAGGGAAGGACGGGGGAGTGAAACTATGTTGGATTTTTAACTTGTTTTGGGGAAGAACAGTTACTTTTCTAGTTGTGATTTTGAAGATATTGTATCTTTCGATTTTTGCAATTTAAAAAAAAATGCGTTTGACCTATGTTTATTAAAATTTGAATATATTTTTTAAATCGTTGATTATGGTAGTGCGAAAATTATCCTTGTAAAAGGGCAATGGCGTGATAGTGACTTATAATTTGAATGGTGCGTTTACATAAAATAGTGAACATAATGATGATTTCTGCAAAGTTTCGAGTATTTGATTAAGGAATTGATGTTTTGGTATAAAAATAAGATATTAATAAAAACACACAAATAAGTTTAGAATTATGATTCGAGTAATTTTTTAAAAATGATTTTTTTTTCTTATGTAAAATTGAAAGTAATGGATTGAAATTTATAATTTGCTTAAAATAAAGTAAAAATTGATAAATGATTGATAAAATGATAAATAATTGGAAAATAAATTGAATTGAAATGATATAAAAATGGTAAAAATTGATTTTAAAATAATTACAATGAAAATAAACATTAAATTTATGGAGAATCACGTTATGAGCATGAGGAGAAAGTTACGTAGGTTTTTAAAACTCACAGTTTTGAGGATTGTTCAGTCAGGAGACTTGGTCTTTAGTTGTTGTCCTGATGACGCGGAAGAAGCTCCATGTAGATCTTGTAGAAGCTTGTAACTTCTGTTTGGTGACGGCGGCATGTCGCCTGGAAGATGGTTCCGTTGTAAGGCCGAAGGTGGGGAACTTCTCACCGACTTATTTTGCGAGATTTTCGGCTGTGTTGTTAGGGGGAGATTGCTTGGTCGTTTTGTTGGAATGGCGGGTTGGTTCCTCCATCTTTGCTCTTTGTCGCTTCTATCAGGACAGGCTTCTTACCTTCTTCGTTGTGGTCATCCTGTCGACTCTCGCTATAGCTGTGGTAACCGAGGGTCAAGCCTGTAGTAACCGAGAGGGACAGTCAGGGCGTGGAGAGTTTTCCAGTACCTCTCTGCACTTTGGAAGACCTTTAACAGTTTTCACAGGGTATCCTGCACATCCAACATCCCGCCGAGAACCTTGTTTCCTCAGATTCACACTAATAATGTTGATTGTTGGGTCAAAGTCCAAAATGGACCCAACACTATCAATGAAATGCGGGTTGACCTTGAGATATATCTCGAAACCTGAACTTGAATGACCCATACCCCTCTATTCTTACTTAGGTTAAAATTATGGATATATATTTCAAAGGGTTTCTTCTGTATTTCCGTATTAATATATTCTTTTTGTATTTAACATTATTTTTTACATTTTAAAATACTTGAGCATTTCTCTTAAGCAAAACCCACCGACAAACTTGAAAGGTTTCGACAATTTCATTTTGCATTTGAGCACTAGACTTTGACGTCCTTAAGTCGTTTATAACTTCATATATCTAGGTGGACATACAGAGGATTCATTTAGTCAACTTCATGCTATATAACAAAAGTACAGGGTGATCCAAAAGTCCCGCACAAATTTAAAAATTAATAACTCCGCGAATATTTGCGCTAGAGCAATGCGGTAAACACCATTGTGTTCAGGGTGCAATGGGATTTTTTATGGCAAATAATGAAAATTTCGAAATTGATTTTAGTTACAACTTTATTCGCTAGAGATGGCGCTCTATCAGAATCAGAGATTCAGCGGCCAAATTGTTTGATAAATTGAAAAATATAACTGAACGACCCATATTTTTCCTTTTTGAATACCAGGAAAGAACCCTAATAATATCAAATGATAAATTAATAAAACACCATTTCGCCAATATTAAGAAGAATTGGTTGACGATTTTTAAATACAATCTGAGATATGTAAAATAGGTATATGCAAATTAAAACATGTAGCAAAAATATTTATATTTTAGATGGAGTTTTGTGAAATAGATTGAATGTTTGAAAATAACTACTGATATCAATACACGATTTTTGAAATGTTAATATAGTACCAAAAATTATGATGGCACTAATAGGATTTCGTGCTATAAGGAATGTATAGTTTCTTGACTAATTGGCGACACTTGACTATTTAACTGGATATTTGTCATGATCCAAAAATGAAATATAGAGGGGAGAGTGACAAAATATATTTGTTGTACTTTATTCCAAATATCCTATGGGTTTGTCAAATGTTATCATTGTTTATTATACTGTACATAATTTTGAAAATGTATCCCCTAAAAAAATCATTTTTAAATCGACCTTTTGCGTTGAAAAACGTGGTAGTAAAATCATTCTGTATTATTTTTTGCGCAAAATTTCTAAGGTTGGAGGGGGGGGATACAGAGAATATTCCTTATGCTATTTCTTTTAATGAGCGAAAAGCGATAAACTAAACATAAGGGGTAAAATTGTGTATACCAGTGTTATTCGAGAAGTTACAACACTTTGGCCTGCACGACATAATATAAGATGTGGGCAAATGACAAACAAAAAAATTACTGTTCACAGAAAAAAAAGAGTCAAGATTTGAGGACAGCATTTATTATTCCCATAACCTAAAACAAAGAGCTGCAAAATATAACACATGAGGTAACTGCCTTCTTTCTTGTATTAGGTCACAATCCTTGCTCAATGTGGCGCCCTTCATTCTCAAACACCGCCTGCAGACGATAGATGACAGAATGGTCACAATTAAATAGTTGAAATTTATAAAACGTGCCATCTGATAGAAGCCTTCAACATGGACAATGTGGTAGGCCGGCATCGATAAAAACGCGACTTAATGTATCCTCATAACCGAAATTGAAAGGTGTCAGGTCTGGTGATATTGGAGGCCACTGGTATATAAAGTGGCGACTTATCAACGAATTTCACCGAACGTATCCTTCAGCAATTGTTTGGCACCGCGGGAGATATGAGGAGGTCTTCCATCTTGCATGAATTTTATTTCGCTTAGGGCTTGTCTGTCCTGCAATATGGGATTAACCTTTTCTCTCAAAGGTTGAACATAACGTTCACCAGTTACAAAAACGATTTCAAAAGTTCTTCCATTGATTTTTTCAAAGAAAAATGGCCTAATAATAAAAGAAGAAGTGAACCCACACAAAACTGTAACTCTGTGCTGATGAAGTGGTATTTCTGTGAAAATCCTAGGGTTTTCTGTTACCAAAATGAGGCAGTTTTGAATGTTAAATTCTCCCTTTAGATAAAAGTGAGCATCACCTGTTCTTAGAACATTTGACAGCCAGTTTTCATCAATATCAATTTGCCGGAAAACCCATGCAGCGAATTCTTGACGCTTCTCAAAATCGCTGACTTTCAACTCGTGAAAACTTTGAATTTTGTTAGGGTATTTTTATAGAAAAATTATAACTGTGTGTTCTCTCCAAACTGTTCCATACGAAATCCCTGTTTGTCGAGAAACTTGTCTAGCACTTACTTCTCCATACGTGGATAACGTTTCAATAGCTTCAGCATTCTGCAAAACCGTAACACCCACTGACTTGCATGTCGATGGTCTTCCGCTCCGAGGTTTTGCTTCCAGAGATCCAGTTTCCTCAAAACTTTTAATCAATCGCTTTAGAGAGTAGCAACTCATTGGTCCTTTACCGCTTCGAATATCTTTAAAGGAACGAAACGCTCGTAAAGCTTCAGTGGCAGATTCTGAATCACAATTTAAAAAATTCACCAAGAGTGCTTTATCCTGTAGTGACGGCATTCCAGGGGGAAGGGGAGAAGTCCGACCACACCTCCTTGCGGTCCCCCCCGGACCCTTGGAATATTTGAACAAATTCTGGTTCGTTTCCAAGATGACTAACGTTGCAACGGCACCCATTTTCAAATGAAGAGCAAAACTGATATCTCCAGTAATGCTACTGCGTCTGGGGTAACCGCCGCGTCAGGAGCTGCAGCTCGAGCTCATTATGAGAAATCTACTACGAGGACACAATTCAATCTACTACAACTCAATATAAATGGTACCCAGAGGAAAATAAAGAGCTGGCTTGTCTTCTCTGTGACAACAATGTACATATTACTTGTCCTCAGGAGACAAAATTGATTCAGAATCTGAGATTCAATATCAAAGATTATACAACACTACGAAAGGACAGACCGGGAAAATTCGGAGGAGGACTTGCCGTTTTGATTAAAACTCTAGAAATCAAATTTAAGGAAATCGCCTATAATCAGAGTAAGCCTAGAGAAAGCACAACAGAAGCTCAGGCAATAGAAATCTATCTTACACATAAAACAATTCCAATCATAAATGTTTATCACCACGATAATACTAGCATCAATACAGGCCTGATAGAGACATTAAGTGAAGCGTCTTCGTTTATCGCAATCATTCACCGAAAGACCAACTTGGGGATCACCTCTCCAGGATAATAAAGGTCAGCAGGTTGAGGACATGCTAACCGACCTCGACCTTACACCGTTAAATAACGAAAAGAACACCTATCTATCCAAGTCCACAGGCACAGAATCCGCAATAGTCATCACAGCGATAAATTACAACATCGCACCCACAACACAATGGAAAATTCTGAAAGGTGCAATCAGTGACCACAGACCAATTTTAACAACCCTAAAATTCAAAATTGAGAATTTCCAACAGAATAAAAGAACACTGGAAAAAAATTCACAGAAAAGCTTGTAGAACTGTGCAACGAAGAATTAAATCACATAACGATTGACAAAAAAATTGAAAAGTTCTCTTCGAACATATCCAAAGCTGCAAAAGTATCGATACCTAGAGGTAGACATAAAAACCTGTGAATACTTTACTGGAAGGACCACAATATCGAGGCAATGATTGCAGAGAGAGAGAGACAATATCAATGAGCTTCTTAAAACAAATAAAACAAAAGAAATCATAAAGGAACTCATTGAAATTAGTCACAAAATAGAACAAGAAATTTGGATATTCAAACAAGAGAGAGAGAGAAATGGCAAGAATTCTGCGAAAGAAATGGATCCAAAAAAGGAAGGCCATCACTGGAATATAATTATTGTTATAAAACAATCAAAACCAACACTAATCCTCCAATACTCTAACCGATATAAATAGCGAGAACGAACAAACAGATGGCTGAAATAATTGCTGAATATCTTTCAAGCACTTCCAGAATCAGCTATACGAATGAAGGCAGGACTCTAAAAAATAATATAAACAGGTTAGTTAAACAAGCACGAAATTACTATCAACAAGATATTTACTCAAGAGACTTCACACTGAATGAGCTAAACTCATCAATAGGAAAGTTAAATCCAATATGTCACCTGGAGATGCTCTAGTCTTTGGTCAAATGATTAAACACTTTGGAGACAAAGCTAAAAATCAACTCCTACGAATACTGAATATTTCATGGCAAACTGGTAAGCTACCAAAGAATTGGAAGATATCAATTATAGTGCCAATACTGAAACCAAACAAAGATGCCAAGGAATGCAAGAACTATCGGCCAATTGCTCTTACCAGCATACTTTGTAAAATAACAGAATGAATTATTCACTCTAGGCTCAGAGTCTGGCTCACTAACAATAATAAAATAAACTTCTACCAAACTGCCTAAAGATCCAGACACTGTACAACAGATAAACTGTTCTACTTCTGTCAATCAATAATGGATTTCTAGGAAAAACCGCCAAAGAAGACAACGGCCGTATTCCTGGATATGACCTCAGCTTTTGATCGAGTGTAGAAATTATTTGAAAGGCTGCACAGCATCGGAGTAAGAGGAAAAACCTTTATCTGGATTGCAGACTTCTTAAGGGGAAGAAGGATAAAGGTTCGGGTCAATGGAACATTTTCCAAGGACCGAAGAACATGGGCTGATGTACCTCAGGGATCTGTGCTCAGTCCTCTACTCTTCTCGCTATATATTAACTGTTGTTTATGTAAATAGAGTAATATTATTTGTATTATTTAAAGCCTCAGTATGTAAAAATATATGTATATATAAATTGGACATTTGTTGTTGGCCATGGTCAAGTTTGAGCTCTTGTATGTCTAATTACGACACAACAAAAGTGGCGACGAGGATGCGCGGTCTACAAAGCCAGTAAAAAGCTGAGGAAAACGGCGCCTATGCAAGTATAACAACTACATCTTTTAAACTATCTGGATCAAGAAAACAAAGGGGTAGAAAAGTTCAGCATGACAAGTTCAAATTTAATAGTACCTTTTAGATGCTATAGCCCAGTGGAGGACACTTCGATCTTTTTGTACAAAAATTTGAGGCTTTCTTTTTGGCATCTGAAGGAGGAGATTAAAGTGCTGATTTTTTTACCTCGCTACCAGATTCTGAAACCTTGAAGCAGGAAACGACATTTTCTTCCTGGTCTAATGAAAGATCAACCCAATGATACTACCATTCAAAGAATTAAGCTGCATTTGGATCCAAAAAAGAAAGTGATACCACAGCTATGCAGATTTTTGAAGAGAATTCAACAGGAAAGAGAATCAATTTCGGAATATCTTAGAGAATTGAAACATTTAGCAATAAATTTTAATTTCGGCGATATGCTGGGAACCATGTTGCGAGACCGTTTTGTGGCTGGAATCAAGTTGGAAAGCCTGCAAAAGAATGTGGGGAAAGAGAAATAATCACACCATAAATTGGTAGAGGAATTTGGAAGGCCATCCGAGAGAGAGAGGGGGAGCGAGGGGGCTGCCACTGCTGAGCGGCCGTTCGTGTCGCACACAATCACCCAACTGTCTCCAAGGTTCCGAGGTGCCAAATGACGGACCCCAGGAGCCCCTTGGAATGTCCTGATGTCTAAAGTAACACCCTTCAGCTGCCCATCCCTCTCTGGGTCGACTGTAGGTCCGTTTTATTATTACAGGAAGAGTATATATTATGACATACAAGGTATGTCCCATAAGTTCCCGGACTGGGTCCATAAAAAAAAAAGGTAAGATTTCTTTAAAAAAATTTTATTAAAACTTTTCAAAGTAATCCCCCCCTTGCCTCAACGCACCAGCGCCATCGTTTCTCCCAATTGTCGAAACAGTTTTTATAAGACTCTTTTGGAATGCTCTTCAATGCTAACGGCGATTTTTCTATTATGTCATCCCTGGTGTCAAAATGTCTTCCTTTTAGAACTGCTTTAAGTTTGGGGAACAGGAAAAAGTCATTTGGTGCGATGTCTGGGAAATAGGGTGGTTGAAGTAGGATTTATGTCCCGTTTTTCGCCAAAAAGCTAGTCATCAAGTGCGCTGTGTGAGGGCGAGCATTGTCATGGTGTAGGATCCAGCCACCAATAGTCCATTTTTCTGGCCTTTTTTTTCGAATCGCTTCCCTTAGACGGCGAAGAGTGCCCAAATACATTTCCTTAATAACTGTTTGGCCTGCAGGAAGATACTTGTGATGAACAATGCCATTGTTATCCGAAAAAGCGACCAGCAACACCTTGTTTCTGGATTTTTTGGGTCTAGGCTCACCCTAACCTCTCCACTCGGCAGTTTGAGGTTTGGTTTCAGGGTCATAGCCATAGACCCATGTCTCGTCGCCTGTGATTATCTTGTCTTTCCATTCTGGATCCGTTCTTGTCATTTCCATCATGTCCTCACAGGTTACAAGCCGACACAGTTTTTGCTCATTGGTGAGGAATCTTGGGATGAATTTTGCAGGAGTCTTTTTGAGCTTCAAATCTTCGGTTACGATCCTTCCAATCGTTGTTTTAGAGATGCCTGTGTCTTGCTCTAGCTCCAGCAAAGTGGTTCGAGGATTTTCTTTTATCAAATCGGTGATTTTTTGCACATTTTCATCAGTCCTTTGAAATTTTGGGCGTCCTTGACGAGGATCATCTTCAATGGAAATTCTGCCAGCTTTAAATCTAGAATGCCATTCAAAAACAGTTGTTCTCTTTGGGGCGTCATTGGGGAATGCTTTATTAAGCATTTCAAAAGTTTCGGTTGCTGATATTTGAAGTTTCACACAAAATTCTATGCAAATCCTCTGCTTCAATTTTTGTTCCATCGTAAAATCGCCGCAGCGCTAGGTGTGACCTTTAAATAAATTAGAATAACCTTGGCGCGCGCGCAAGTACCGCCTCGATATTGGTACCACCGTGTAGCCAGATATTTTTTCTATAATAAACAGTCAAATTCATTTACATTTTTCATTTATTTATTTTTTTATGGACCCAGTCCGGGAACTTATGGGACATACCTTGTATATTTATAAAATATATATATATATGTAGTAATCCCGAAGTGGAATGTGCTGGGCAGTCGTGGTAGTGGGTGCGTGATGGGATTCCCGCACTGGGACAGCAAGAGACAGAGGCAGGTCTAGATGGTAACTCCAAGAAGGTAGAGGTAGACCACGGACGAAGGCAAGTCGAACCACGGGCGCCACGGATGCCCAAAGCCTACATCGCGGATAGGGGTGAGAGACCCGACCGTATGACGGCGTCGCTCTGAAAACAACTAACCAACTTTGTCCCATTTCTGGGCTCTTTATATACTGGACTCTGGCATGTGGTGGCGCGTTTTAATTGGTTCCCAGAAATCACGCCACCTGTCAAGCGCTGGGTTATTTATCACGTCTGGCCACCTGTTGACGGGGTAATTGAACTCATTAACATAAACACCTGTTCGCCTGGGTTGTTTATCACGTCTGGCCTTTGTCGTCTGGTCCATGGTGTCGTCTTGGTCTACCTTTACCCCTTTATTTTATTTGTCACTTCTATTATTACAAGTTTGATACATATTTTTATATAGATATGGTGTTATAATTAATATTAGAAGAAGGCTGTGATCTATCTATGTCAAAATATACTACAGAATGTGTCCCCGGTGATGAAGGTTTGGTTGGGGGAATGACATGTAATGAATGATAACCTAACAAACCTATTATAAAAAATAAAAGAAATAATTTGTATACAAATTAGTTAAAATTATTATTAAGCTACAAGTTAAACAGAGAAAGATGTTGTAATGGTGGTGTATCAATGAAATAAAAATCAAGGTTATAAAAATAAAAACGAACAAAATGAATGATAAAAGATTAAGAGAAAGTATATAATACAAAATGGTAAATATGTTAAAATGAATCGTACAAGGAAAATAATATCTTATTGCATAAAAGATGAGAGGAAAAAAATATTTAGTTAGTTTATTAACTGAACGTATAATGTGACGCTAAGGTTGAAAAAGGGAAAGGGGGTATCTGAGCATGTTTCTGCAAAAGTAGTATCCCAAACATCCTGCAATGCAATGCGAACTTGTTTAAGTGAGGCATTGTTTTCATTAACAGAAGGCCTAAGATATTCCGTCTGCATCATTAGCTCAGACAGCAAAAAGAGGTGGGAAGATTGATGGAGGTAAAAGGGAGAGGTAGAGGTAAGAGGGATCCCTGTTGTCCATAATGATTGTGCCCGGTTGAATTGTGAAAAAAAAGTGAAAAGTTGAAAAAATGATGAATTGATATGATGCGTCGGGCGATGAGAAAAAAAAAATATATCGCGCTGGATATCCTGAACTCATTATCGGGAATGGTATAGCGAGGAAGGATTGTTCCAGTCGGATTAATCAATGAAAAAAAACAAAAATGTTCGGCGAACTGGAATCCCTTGGAAGGTTGGAGGTTTTAAGGATGCGGAAAAGGAGAGGTGGGTGTAAGAGAATTATTGCTGTCAATTTTGATTGTGTCCGGCTTGTGTGGTGAAAAGAAAAAGTTGAAAAATGAAAAAATGATGAGCCGGACGATGAGAGAAAAAAATAAAATCTAACTGGGTCCCCTGAGCTCGCTGTTGGGAAATGTACAGCGAGGAAGGGTCTTCTAGTTAGTTTAATCAATAAAAAAAAGAAAATGGTTGACGAACAATAATCTCTTGATGGCTGTAAAAAGTTGGGAGGAAAGGTTCATGGGATAGAGTTAGAGGTTGTAAGGGAAGCGTCAAAAATAACATTTTGAAATCTACAAAGAAAAATAAAATGATAAATGTTTTATCTGTTAAAGAAATATAAATATTGTTAGGTGTAGGTTTTTTAAAATGGTGCCTAAAATAGTTGAAGTTGTAAAATGCTAAGTCTGAACATGATGAGAAAAAGAGAAAATAAAAATATTAAAGGTAATAATATATAAAGGGTTGATTGGTAGTTTAAGGCGTTAATGTTGATTAATAAACAAAATGATATTATCGATTAATAGTGAAATGCTTTATCTACATCTGTAAGTTAAAAAACAAAGTCCAACACCACAAAACTAGGTAAACTGTAAGTCTATTGATAATAAATGAGAGAAAAGCTAGCAAACCTATTAATTGGGAAATAATTTGGGGCACAAATTAGTTACTAGAATAAAAATAAAGATAAAGGGGAGTAGTGGTGACACATTGATATAATATTATAAAACTACAAAAAAATATATAAGAGGCGTACATAGGAAGGATAAATTTAAAGTAAACACACACAATAGCGAAAATAAATATTTGGGAAAGTTGGTATACTAATTATAGTTTTTTGTTACTTAAAGTGCCTTAAGTATTTACAACATAGTTTCGGGGATGTAATACAGGAAGGAGGAGAAGTAGAGATGATAAAAGTAAAATAAAATATAAAAGAAAATTGACTTAAGCAAAAGGTTTGCGATAGGTAGTGACGCAGTGAGGAATAAAGGAAGAAGGTCTGAATTGGTTTCTGCAAAGGACATCTCAGGAGTCCTGCCCTGCAATACGAGCTTAGAAGCGAAGTATTGTTTTCAGGGTTCAGCAATCTCAAGATGTTCTGTAAGTAGCATTAGATCAGATGGGCAAAAGGTGTGAAGATCGAAGGAGAGGTAGGTAATGGGAGAATATGGGAAAGAATTTTTTTCTGAGAGAGGTTAAAAAGAGATGGTGTCTCAAGAGCTGCGCTGCTGTCGGTGATTGAGCTCGACCAGATGAAAAATAAAAGTAAACGAAAAATGAGTGGGCGCATCGTGCTGTGATGGCCTGGGTCGAGCATTAGAGAAAAAAAAATCTCGCTGGTTACCCAAGCTCTCCGTGTAGAGTTAACATGGGGAGGAAGAGTGTACCAGGTCGATGAATCATTAAAAAATAAAAATTAAAAAAGGTTGACGAGCAGGAATCTCAGGAACTGTTGAAGAGGTTAGTGGGTGGAGGTAGATTGTGAAAACAGGGTTCCACTGTTGCCATTGATTGATCGAACCCGGGTTTGAGGAAAAAAGAATGAAATAAAGAATGCTGGGACGGCGACCTGGGAGTAAATAAAGTCGGCAAACAGGAACTCTGCGATGGACGAGGGGTGGTTAGAACGAAGGCATAGAAGGCCAATGGAAAATGATCAAGAGACGAGAGAAGTATGGGAGGCCTATAATTGAATGATTGACAGGTAAGAGTGTTGAAGTAAGAAGGGCTATCTGCTAATGGTGAGTACAAGGTCATTCCACCCCTTTAGAAGTAGGGAGGGAAAGACGAAGTAGAAGGAAAAAACAATTAGGGGGGAGTTCAGTGTGTCCTTGATTTGTTTGTCGTTGGGATGAAGATTGGGATTAATTGTTCTTTAATGTAGGCCAAGATGACGTCTCATATGGTGTCATGTACAGGATCGATTTTGAGAGATGGTGGGGACCTAAATTTTAAACGGGGTTGACAAAATTATAAACTATCCTATAACATTATAAAATTAAGATTTGGTATAAAAGGATTTTTATATAATTTTCCTATCCGTTTCAATCTGGCAGGTTCCTCTGTTAGAAGGATATTAAATTTAATCTGTAATGTTGAAATCGTGGGTGTGAATAATTGGGAAAAGGTAGGCTATAAAAGAATTAATTAATTAACTAGTGTATAAATAAATGTGTTATGATTATGCGAAATGTGTTAATGGGATATGGGATATGCGAGAGGAATTAAAATTGATGTGAACAATGTAGAAAGTGCGAAATAAAAATCTATGTTTGAACAGGCGAATCTAACGGGCAGGAATGAAATGCAATGGGGTATGGAAATTTTATGGTATGGTATTTAGTTTTCGCATATTGCATTTATAGTTGTATTTGTAATTTTGGGGAAAATGGGAGGCACATTTTGAGATGAGATGATTTAAAATTGATATTTATAAAAATACAAATCTAGGACTAGTTTTTAAAACTTTTAAATATTGAGAAATATCAATTGGAATAGTAATAAGTCAAGTAAAATAAAGAGCGTAATAAATTTAATTATTAATATTATGGCCATAAATAAGGTATTAAAAAAACACAAATAAGTTTAGAAAATATGATTCGAGTAATTAAAATATAATATGATTTTTTATGTAAATTGAAATTAATGAATTTAAAAGTTGCTTAAAATAAAGTAAAAATTGATAAATGAGGGTGTATAAGACTTAATATTTGAATTTAAATGCTATAAAAATGGTAAAATAATGAACTTTATGGATTTATAATAATAATGTTATTGCTATTAAAATGGTATCGAATAATTAATTCAGAGCAAACGGAGATAGTGTTACATTAAATAGTTCTGTAGAGAAAATTCTCCTACCAGATGGATGTCTTGAATGGGTCTTGTGGAGTGGGCTGCGATGAGGCTTGGTGATATTTTTTGCGGTGGTTGCCATGGGACATCGTCGATGCTGGTTGGCGGGGCAATGCCAGGATTTCGTGATGATTCTTGTCTGCCTGTTCGAGCTGATGGAGGAAGCTGTTCGCGGCGCAGGAGATGTTGATGGGGGCGATGATGACCTTCTCGGTGCGAGGCGCAGCTAGTCCTCGCATGGCGTCTTTCAGGCGGCTTACTAGGTATTCGCAGTGGTGTTGCATGTTGGTGAGGGCATCCGCGACGTATTCGTCTTCGGCCTCCGTCATCCTCTGCATGTTGCTGTCCTCAGTTATCCTGTCGACTTTAACGGGTTCTGTAGTAATCCCGAAGTGGAATGTGCTGGGCAGTCGTGGTAGTGGGTGCGTGATGGGATTCCCGCACTGGGACAGCAAGAGACAGAGGCAGGTCTAGATGGTAACTCCAAGAAGGTAGAGGTAGACCACGGACGAAGGCAAGTCGAACCACGGGCGCCACGGATTCCCAAAGCCTACATCGCGGATAGGGGTGAGAGACCCGACCGTATGACGGCGTCGCTCTGAAAACAACTAACCAACTTTGTCCCATTTCTGGGCTCTTTATATACTGGACTCTGGCATGTGGTGGCGCGTTTTGATTGGTTCCCAGAAATCACGCCACCTGTCAAGCGCTGGGTTATTTATCACGTCTGGCCACCTGTTGACGGGGTAATTGAACTCATTAACATAAACACCTGTTCGCCTGGGTTGTTTATCACGTCTGGCCTTTGTCGTCTGGTCCATGGTGTCGTCTTGGTCTACCTTTACCCCTTTATTTTATTTGTCACTTTTATTATTACAAGTTTGATACATATTTTTATATAGATATGGTGTTATAATTAATATTAGAAGAAGGCTGTGATCTATCTATGTCAAAATATACTACATGTATATATAATATAATATATATAATATAGTAAATGTTAAGTATTTAAATTTCTAAAATTAATTCAAGTGTCGTGTTAAAAATGAAGTACATAACTATACCATTATATCGACAGCGCCGATTTGCGGTCAACACTAGTACTAAAACTGAACGTAACATCCAAGTAACGTCGAGGCAACGTAATTGCCGGTGTGTAACTGTATCAACTTTACTAAATGGTTGTTTATTTTTTAATAAGGGGGGTAAGTTGTAAGATAATACATATTAAAAACATCGAACAATGTTTTCTATTGTATTGTAGTAAAATACGGGTAAATTAATTTTAAAATTTAATAATCATTGCCTAATTTAAAAAATTTTATCAGTTGAACAATTATTAAAATAATTAATTTTCTGTGAAAGCAAACTTATGTAAAAAAAATATGGATTTTGATTTCAGTCCATTTCTCCCGTATTTTCAAAATACAATTTTATGTGCGGCATGGTCTTTTTATGTATAAATTTTTATATATCTTTTAATTTTAGAATCATGTCTAAAAATAAAAAAAAGGACTCTATAGGACGAGAATCGATTATTTAATGAAGAATGGGAATTGCAATACTTCTTAATTAGTTCCAAAGATAAAATGGTTTGTTTGTTATGTAGTACAGTTATAACTACAATTAAAAAGTATAATGCTAATCAACATTACATGACTCATTCGAATCATAAATATGCAATTCTTGAAGGAGAGGCACGTAAAACTATATTACATCAACTTAAAAATGAAAAGCTTCACCGGCAACAAACTTTCAATAAGTTCTTTCAACAAAATAATAATGCCATGGAAAACCATTTAGCGACGTTGAAATGATTAAAGAATGTATTGTAGAAGTGGTCAAATGCTTACATCCAGGAAAAGTAGATAAATACAAACAATTACCTCTTTCAAGAGGAACCATCACCGAACGAAAACACGAATTAGCTACAAATATAAAACAACAGTTCTGCACAACACACACAAAAAGATTATTAAATAAGAAAATATATATTTCTCCATAGCATTGGATGAATCCACAGACAATACCGATTCAGCACAGGTTCTATTTTTTATTCGAGCTATTACTGAGGATTTTCGACGTTTCGAAGAGTTACTTGCTTTAGGAACACTTTCAGGCAGGACACGAGGAAAATACATCTTGGAGAACTTCAAAATAAAAATTTGTGAAGCAGGGTTAAATATAAATTATTTAGTAAGTGTGTGTACCGATGGTGCACCAGCCATGGTAGGAAAGAGAGAAGGTTTCATTTCGTTATTAAAAAAAGAATATGCTAATTTAGAAAACTTGATTTCTTTTCATTGTATTTTGCACCAACAAAACCTATGTGCTAAGTCGGCTAGTTTGAACGATACTTTAGAAAAAATTATTGGTATTGTAAATTTTATTCGATCAAATTCAATGCGTCATCGTCAATTTCGAGATATAATAATGTCAGATAATGACACATTCAATGGAAACTTACTATATCATAGCAAATTACGTTGGTTATCAAGAGGACAAGTTTTGCTAAAAAATATTCACCCTGCGTCAACAAATAATTATTTTTTTTGAGAACAAAATAAATATTGCGATTTATCAGATAAAGAATTTTGTATAAATGCAGCCTTTTTATGTGACATGACAATGAAGCAAAATGAATTGAATTTAAACTTGCAAGGAAACACTAAATATATATACGAAATGTGGCAAAAAATTCAAGCTTTTCGAAAAAAAATGTTTATTCTTTAAATTTTTACTAGGTCGATTAGAAATTTCTAAATAACATTTCCCACAGTTATCGGAAATTATGATGGAGCAAAATTATTCCCCTCAAAATTTGGATGAGTATGTTTCTGTTCTGGATATATTAATTGAAGAATATAATAAAAGGTTCTCAGATTTTGAAAAACATGTTCTCACACTTAAATTAACTTTCGAACCACACCTTGTTGATATCGACGTAGCGCCCAAAGAATATCAAATGAAATTATTTGATATAGGAGAAGATAATATCTTTAAATCACAATTCGATTCAAAAAAAGATCCTAATGAAATATGGAAGACTGCAGCTATTTATCCTCGTCTAAGACAACACGCACGAAGAATTCTTTCATGTTTTGGAAATACATATTGCTGCGAGGCAACATTTTCATACATGACTCAAATTAAAACCCGCCTAAGAAGTCAAATAAATGATGTTCATTTGGAAGATCAACTTAAATTACATACCACGTCAATTGAACCAAATATTTCTTTTTTTGTCATCCAATAAACAACCACAGAAATCCCATTAAATTTTCTGGATTGTAAAATTAAATGTCAAATTTTTTGGAATTTATTAATTGTATGTCATTTTGAAAAAATAAACTATTTAATTGCAAAGAAAATTATGTATTTTAATTTTGTATATAAATCCCTTTAATTAAATCGTACATATATGGATGCGGCCTTCTCAAAAATGGTAAAATGAAAATTGGCCATCTAATATAAAAAGGTTCGCCACCCCTGGTTTAGACGATGAAACTATAAATAATAAGTTCACTTACAGCTGAAAAAATGGTTTTAAATAATAAGGCGATTTTACCTTTTAAGAAAGTATTTATACACACACAAAGCCTTTATTGAGACTCTGGTCTCATACAGATTCTCCATTATATGAGTAGGGGTATTACATAAGTAAAAAAAAAGAAATTTAAGAAAGATCCAGTTAATTAGAGATGTCTTTGAATTTCAAGGCCTTCATGTAAAATGTATATACATTTAATGTGAATGACCTATTATCTGACAGGTTGGATATTAAATAATATAATGAGGGGCGTGCCTGAGCAATTCCCGGGAGAAGCAAGTCTCTTTCTAAGTCAAGAAACGAACATTCCAACATGTAGTGTTCTAGTTCTGCCTTGGTTATGCTTTTACATAGTGCACAATAAATATCTTCTGATTTTAAGTTTTTTATATAATTTCTCTGTAGAAGACTAAAATAATTCTTAGTTCTGCTAAGAAGCGTTTAACTGGTAGTGGAAGATAACGAGTAGATAATTTTCTGTAACAAATGATTTATACAAATACTTGTAGTGGGGGTATAACTTCGAGTTGTCTATTCTTGCGAGGTCGGATTGTATGGGGTGTTCCAGTGAGATCTTAATGATTGCTGGTATTTCTTTTTGAAGAATGTTAGGTTTTGAGCAATAATTTACCCATGAAAATCCAGTAGCATTCAATATTGCAGACAGGATTTTTGAGAATCCTATAGATTTTCCCGATACTGAGGATATTTCCCATAAATATTTTAAGCAAATTGATTAAGCAGTCTATTTTTTTCCATATTTAATATTCTGAGCCAAAATTTCAAAATCAGTTTAGTTACTGTGACTCCTAATGAAAAGCGTCTAGTTTCCATGCGTAGTATATAGCCTGGTGTGGTTTTTGGTAGATTTAACAATCGCAGTAGAAAATTATCCTGGATTTGATCTGAAATTTTGTTTTGACCGGCTGCCCAAATTGGAGCAGCGTACATCAGTGTAGAGAGAACAATCGAATCCAATAATTTCATTGTTGTCCTGAATGAATTCATTTTTGATTTCTCTAAAATTTTCCACACCGCGCCAGTAGCCTCTAGCGCTTTGCCCTTAAAGTGTGAAGCGACATAGCTAAATGAGTTTGTTATCGTGAGGGGATAACCAAGATAAAGATATTTCGACACCCCAGTCAATGGTTGATTTCCCCAAAACCATTTGTCAGATCGTACAGGGCGGCCGCCATTTCGGAAAACCATTATCTTGAACGTAGTCTCGTTCAGGGTTAAATAATTTGCATCAAAATAAGTCTTCAGACTATTGATCTTTTCCTGTAAATTTATCTTCGATTCGCCTATAAGGACTATATCATCCGTGTTCGAATGATTTTAGGTTTTATTTTATTTTAGAAATTAATACATACGATTTTAGTAATTGAAAAATAGTTTATTAAAAATTAAAAGAACAAAACAAAAGGTTTAACTTATACCTTAGAGTTATTTACATTCATTATTTTACAGCAGTGTGACAAGATATATATTTTAAAATAAATAATTATTAATTAATATTTTATAAAATATTGTAGCGTAGAAATCAAGTCTTGAAATATCCTAAGATGTAAAAGTATTTATTGATGACGTCACAGCGACGAGTCGACAATTATTAACAAGTCAGCCAAACTATTTACAGCTAGAGAATCTTAAGCAAGCAAGCAAAGAAATATTTTAAAGATGATTTCACAAATACAGATTAATATATATTTTTTAATCTGTTGAATATATTTTCATTGAATAATATTAAATTAAATAATAAAATATTTCTTAGTCACATAGCCTCCTCCTATAAAGAGCATCGACCCGATGCTCAGCAGGAGACTTACGTCGTCAGTCTTAAGAACTAGTAATAGGGCCAGGGATATTTTCAGGTGACTGCAGTGGATGTCTTCTTTCAGTTGAGATATCTTCTTCATGAGGACTTGGTAGGTCTATGTTTACGTCAAGGTAGCTTTTTCTCATTTCTACTGTGGTCGGTAAGGAGGGATTTTATAACTTTGCGGCCTCACCTCCAATGTGGTCTATCATCTAGTTTTAATGGCGGGGCGTCCAGCTAGATCTTCTAGCAGGTGAGAAAAGTTGTCTGTTTCGACGGCGATATGAAGTAGGGCTTCGGTAGCGAGTGAAAGTTTTCCTCGATGATTCGTCATTGGGGTCCTGAGATTCAGCTCGAGAGTTGTAGGATACCATTGCGTCTTGCTTTCTTTGGAAATAAACATTTCTCCTTTCCTCATTGTGTCTCTTCCTGTCACGGCAATAGCGGACGACGTGACCTGGGCGTCCGCAGTAGAAACAGATTGGCCTTCCCTCAGTTGTACGCCAATCATTGGTGTCGCGTCTTCCTCCTTGTTTTGGGTATCGAGGTTCAGGGTGCGGTCTTATCGTTTCGGCCTCATATCTAGTATTTAAAAACTGTCGGGGTCTTTCCTTATGAGGGAGACTTCTCCTAGACCATGAGATTGGCGCCAGGGTTCTTCCAATCTCCTCCTTTACAATTTCTTCGATTGTAGCATTTTTTGGTTCCTCCCGAGGAGAGCCTAATGCCCGCTGTACCTCCTCACGAACAATTTGCCTAATCAAAGATGACAGATCTTCTCCGTCATCCTGGTCACAGAGAGAGGCTACATTTGGTAGGCGCTCGTACCTGGTTGGGGTAACTCGCCTACAACGGAGTGCTTCGACACGGCGACATTCTGTAATGAATTGCTCGGTGCTCTGTACATCCCTCGGTAGGAGTGCTTGATTAAGCTCCTCAGCTATCCCCTTCATGAGGTGGGAGATTTTATCTTCCTCGCTCATTTGAGGATCAACCTCTTTGCACAAGCACAGGAGATCCTGGATGTAAAATTCGGTACTTTCGCCTTTTAATTGTGCCCGTGTTTTAAGTTTCTTCTCCGCTTGCAATTTTGAATTTTCTTTTTTTCCGAACACATTCTCTAATTGAGATGTGAATTCCTTCCAAGTCTGGATGCTTTCTTCGTTGTTCTCAAACCATTTGAGAGCAGTTCCAGACAGATAAAAATAAACTTTAGTAAGACAAAGGGTTTCGTCCCAATGGTTGTACTTTGCCACACTTGCATACCCTTTTAACCATTTTTGGAGATCTTCACCATCCTCCCCGGAGAAAATGGAAGGGTTCCTTGGCAGATGTTGAACAACGTAGTTGCTTACCTGAGTACCTTCTTTCTTTACATTCATAGAAGTTTCTTCTGGTTCAACAGAATCAATTTTTCTTTTATTTCTTAATGGGTATCGGTCCAGTCTCTCCACCAGTTGTAGCGTAGAAATCAAGCCTTGAAATATCCTAAGATGTAAAAGTATTTATTGATGACGTCACAGCGACGAGTCGACAATTATTAACAAGTCAGCCAAACTATTTACAGCTAGAGAATCTTAAGCAAGCAAGCAAAGAAATATTTTAAAGATGATTTCACAAATACAGATTAATATATTTTTTTTCTGTTGAATATATTTTCATTGAATAATATTAAATTAAATAATAAAATATTTCTTCGTCACAATATCAAAGTCAAAAATTGAATTCATATATTCAACACTCCTTCTTGAATTCATGTTTTAGAGTTTTAATTACTTCATCAAAACATCATCTGCAGCAGTGAAGATCTGTGTTTTTCAAAAGTTTCCCTTTGGCAGAGGCTTGGTTAGGATATCAGCAACTTGGTCTTGGGTTGGGCAAAACTGAACATCAACATTTTCTCTTATCTGATCTTTCAAAAAATGATATCGAACATCTATATGTTTTGTCTTTCTGTTCATTTGTCCTGTCTTCATTAAAGTCATTGCACTTTGGTTGTCAATATTTAGTTTAGCAAGTATGGTTTCATTTGTAAGTTCTTCAATTAGTGCTTTTATATAAATGAGTTCTTTCACACATTCAGCTGCAGCAATATATTCTGCCTCAGTAGTGGATAAGGCTACAATTGGTTGTTTTCTAGAACTCCAGCTTATTGGTCCTTTACCAAACAAAATTGTATATCCGGATGTACTTTTTCTTGTTTTCATGTCTCCAGCAAAGCCTGAGTCACAAAATGCATTAAGTTCCTTATCTTTATCTTGTTTACTATAGTGAAGTCCAAAAGTTTTGGTTTGTTTCAAATATCTCATAGTTCTTTAAACATTTTGTATATCCTGGTTTGTCGGTTCATGCATCGAACAACTTTCATAACCAACTGCATAAGCAACATCTGGTCTGGTTTTGTTTGCTAAATATAGGAGACTTCCAACAGCTTCTCTATATATAGAAAATTACCTTCAGATTTGTTTTCTAATATAGGATCAATTTTCACAGCTCCTTCTACAATTGGAGTTGTCACCGGCTTTGCATCCATCATGTTGTATTCTTTTAGAACACATTCTATATATTCATGTTGAGAAAGTATTAGGCCCTCATCTTTATTCATGATATTCATGCCAACAAACATTTCAGGATTATTACTTATTCTTATTTCAAATTCTTATGCCAGTTCTTCCAACAAATTGTCCATTTCTTCTTCATCACTTCCAAACAACATTCCATCATCAACATATAAAGCCAAAATTAAGCTTCCATTTTGGTTTTTGAAAATGCAATTTTCTAATTTTGATTGCTCCAGTCCTTTTGTTTTCAAAAAGGCTTCAAATCTTTTATTCCACTTTTAAGGTGCTTGTCGTAGTCCATAAAGTGCCTTCTTTAGTCGACATATTTTGTTATCTTCATATCCTTCGGGTAAATACATGAAGATTTCTTCATCCAAATATCCATAGAGAAATGCAGTTTGACATCAAAAGTTTTGAACTTTAGATTTTTCTTAACACTTAAGGATAACAACATTCTTAAAGAAAAATTGTACTCACTCCCGGACTAAAGGTTTAATCAAAATCAAGTCCTTTTTGTTCATTTCCTCTAGCAACAAGTATTGCTTTATAATGTCCACCATCCTTTATCTTGAATATCCATCTAGAACTGAGTATCTTCTTTCCATTAACTTCTTCAGCATTTACAAAATCCCAAGTTTCATTTTTCTTCAATAAATCTTTTTCTTCCTGTATTGCTTTTATCCAGTTTTCTTTGTCTACTCCGGTTACAGCTTCATTGTATGTTAACAATCCTATTTCTTCAGAAACAGAATTCAACACTTCATAATATTTTAGTCTTTCAGGTCTATTGATATTTTCTCTATTTCTTAACATATATTTTGAATTGGTTGAGTTCTGTGGTTTATCATGGGTATCCAATTCCATTTTAGTGTCTTGACTTTCCTCTATTTCAGAATCCAAATTTTCTCTGTATCTTGGCGGAATGACACTGGTCATTTCATTTGTTAGTTTTCCTGTAAACACCTTATCTCTTGCAATTGGAATCCTTCTTTTCTGCATATCCCACAATCTGTATCCATTTCCACTGTATCCGATAAGTGAATATTTTTCACTTCTACTATTCAATTTTTTAGATTTCCTAATTTTTTGACATACACTTCACTCCCGAATAATTTTACATTAGAAAGATTAGGCTTTCTTCCAAACCACATCTGTGCTGGTGTTGTTTGTACTGTATTTGAAGGGCTTCTGTTGATTAAATAGGCAGCGACTCTTGTGGCCTCTCTCTCTCTCTCTCTCCCCACATTTCCTTATTTAATTTGGAATCCAGCAAAAGTGCTCTGGTTTTTTCAATCAGAGTTCGATTCAACTTTTCTGCTTTCCCATTCAATTGTGGAGTATATGGAATTGTAAAATCAAGTATTATTCCTTTCATTTCGCACCATTCTTTAACTTGCGTATTGGCATATTCACCGCCATTATCACACCTTAATTTCGATACTTTCGCATTTAAAAATCTTTCCATTTCATTTACGTATTCTTTAATATATTATTTTGCTTCATATTTATTGCTGAGCAAATACACATAACAGAAATGTGTATAATCATCCAAAATTGTCATTATATATTTCTTATTATCATGTGTTAAGGGTTCTATTGGGCCGCACAAATCAGTATGAACAATTTCCAAAGGTCGGGTAGCTCTAGATCTTTCATTTCCAAATTACTTCCTAGTTTGCTTTGCCATGATGCAAATTTCGCACACATCATTTTCCTGTTTTTCCAATTTGTTAAGCTCCATACCATCAACCAAACTTTCAAGTTTTCTTAGATTCTGCATTCCAATGTGTCCCAATTTTCTGTGCCATTCTTGGGTTTTGTTTTCGCTTGGTAAGGTAAGGTTTGAGTCATTTTGCTTTGAAAAATGTTGTTCAATATTTACAGCATAAAGTCCATTTTCAAAAGTTGATCTCCTTCTAGAACTTTTTTTCCACCTTTCAAAATTGTCACTTTATCACCTTTAAAATTCTCTTCTCCTCCGTTGTTAACAATTGAGCTCACTGACAAAAGGTTTTTTGATAATTCAGGCACAAATATTACTTCATTTAGGTTACATTGTCTCCCCTTAAATTGTCCTGAACTTTTTGCTCTCATACCTTCTTCTTTTTTGGCAACATTGATGTTCACATCACACTTTTTTTTATGATCAAGCAACTTTTCTTCATTAATCATGTGACAGGTGGATCCGCTATCAACAATGAAAGTGACTGATGATCTCTTATCATATTCTTCTCTTTGTTCAGCAATGAAAGCAATGGGAGGTTGCTTTTCTTTGTTCCTGAAATAGCAGTCTTTTTCTTTATGATTAAACTTTTTACATATTCTGCATTGTTCTTTGTTTACTTTAGCAGCAGGTTTAATGTTGTTCTTAAAGAAAAAGTCCTTTTCTTCATGGTTAGTTTTTTTACAAAATTTGCAGAATTTTCTTTGGGTGCAATTTTTAGATATATGTCCTGGTTTATTACAAGTAAAACATACCTTTTGTTTTGTTGCATTCATAGCCACTCGGTCTTCTGGTTGGCTCTGTCTATTTCTTCTTATTTCTTCAATGGTCAATCTTGATATTAGATTTTCAATAGTTTTTTCATCTTTTCCAGTTGACTCCCAAGCAGTACAAAAATAATTATATTCTTCTGTCAAAATTGTTAGAATCTTTGAGATAACAATATTGTCATCAAAGTTCTGTTTTAGATTATTGAGTTTGAAAGCCAAATTTCTTAAATTACTTATGTTGGCTACAAGGTCTACATTTTTAGCAAATTTATAAGTGTGAAATTCTTGTAGCAGCTTACATTTTAATTGTTCATCATCTCGTTCAAATATTCTGCATATGGTGTCATACATTGATTTGGCATTTTCACAATGTATTATGTGTGTTAATATCGTTTTATCAATGCTCAAAATAATATATTTTGGGCTTTTGCATCTTTTATTATCCATACGTTTTTTTTCTTTTTCATCCTTTTGATCTTTAAAAGACAATTTACCATTTATTATTTCAATTAAATTATTAGCTTTAAAAATAATGTTAATTTGAAATTTCAAAATATCAAAATTTTCAGAGTCTTTCAATCTATATATATATATAAATGGATGTCTGTCTGTGTGTACTCTATAGATTCAAAAACCATACATCCAATCGCCGTGAAATTTTGGTATATTATTAGGTATATCGCCGGAAAGGTTTTCGAAAAATAATTTCTTGAATATCTTGAATATCCTTAGAGTTATTTGCAGATTTGTAGCTTTAACTCGCAAGAAGCGCCACCATTGCGACGGAGATAGGCTTAGGTTTTGGTCCACGCCTGATGACCTTGGGTCTTTCAGGGCTAATATATTAAGTAAAACTAATTCAAATATTAGTGCTTTATAATGGCTATCTCCTTGAGGTTACCGATTTAAAAGTTTATTTTCTAATTTTAGATTGTATAAGAAACATATTTTATTTTAAGTATTGTACTTTATTTTAAAAAGTTTAAATAATTGTGCAAGACGATATATACGATATATCAAAATCAAAACAAATAATGAGTATCGTTCAAATATAAAATTCGAATAAATTTAAATGCGATACTAAAAATTAAATTTCTATTTAATGAATTAAATAATTTATTCTTATAAAGATTATCGATTAAAGATACTTATATATTAGTAAATTAAATTTTATTGCCATCTATCGTTAAAATTTTTACACAAATAAATTTACTGGCAATGCGTTTCTTTTTTAAATCTCTACAGACCTTACTGCAATGATATGATTTAATGAATGAGAGGGCTTGGCTCATCAGTAGTGAACCCTCTCAGCGGTTTCGCCAAATTAATCTCTAGACCGCTCTACTATTGTATTGGACTGGTTTTGTTATATACCCTGCATTTTCTATGGAAGGCAGCTAAATGGTGTTTAGTGAACTATGGACATAAGCTTATAGGTCTGTAGAGGTACATACATATAAATTTCAAGGTATTGCATCGAGCAAAGCTCTTCCGCGCAAAACATGTTTTCATAACCATTTTATATTAGTAAATTAAATTTTATTGCCATCTATCGTTAAAATTTTACACAAATAAATTTACTGGCAATGCGTTTCTTTTTTAAATCTCTACAGACCTTACTGCAATGATATGATTTAATGAATGAGAGGGCTTGGTTCATCAGTAGTGAACCCTCTCAGCGGTTTCGCCAAATTAATCTCTAGACCGCTCTACTATTGTATTGGACTGGTTTTGTTATATACCCTGCATTTTCTATGGAAGGCAGCTAAATGGTGTTTAGTGAACTATGGACATAAGCTTATGTCCATAGTTCACTAAACACCATTTAGCTGCCTTCCATAGAAAATGCAGGGTATATAACAAAACCAGTCCAATACAATAGTAGAGCGGTCTAGAGATTAATTTGGCGAAACCGCTGAGAGGGTTCACTACTGATGAGCCAAGCCCTCTCATTCATTAAATCATATCATTGCAGTAAGGTCTGTAGAGATTTAAAAAAGAAACGCATTGCCAGTAAATTTATTTGTGTAAAATTTTAACGATAGATGGCAATAAAATTTAATTTACTAATATATAATGGTTATGAAAACATGTTTTGCGCGGAAGAGCTTTGCTCGATGCAATACCTTGAAATTTATATGTATGTACCTCTACAGACCTATAAGCTTATGTCCATAGTTCACTAAACACCATTTAGCTGCCTTCCATAGAAAATGCAGGGTATATAACAAAACCAGTCCAATACAATAGTAGAGCGGTCTAGAGATTAATTTGGCGAAACCGCTGAGAGGGTTCACTACTGATGAGCCAAGCCCTCTCATTCATTAAATCATATCATTGCAGTAAGGTCTGTAGAGATTTAAAAAAGAAACGCATTGCCAGTAAATTTATTTGTGTAAAATTTTAAAGATACTTATATATAATTAAATATATATATGTTGTATATAGTATAATCTGTGTAAATATGCTTCAAGAGAGTTTAATGAATTCAGCAACAAATGGAAGTTTAATCACAAGACTTCAAGTCCACATTACCCTAAATCAAATGGACTGGCTGAAAGAGCTGTGCAAATAACAAAGAACATTCTTAGAAAATGCAAACAAAGTGGAGATGATTTCCAGATTGCATTACTCAACTATAGAAATACTCTAAGAGAAGACATGGGATCACCAGCACAAAGACTACTTTCAAGAAGAACAAAGACAATCTTGCCAATCAGCAAAGAATTGTTAAGACCTTGCATCCAAAAAGATGTCACTTTAAAGCTAAGAAGATCCAGAAACAAGCAGAAATTCTACTATGACAAAGAATCAAGAGACGAACCAACTTTCAAGATCGGACAAGAAGTTTATCTAAGAGAAAACAGAAGAAACTGGAAACCAGCCACAATAGTTCGAGAAGATGGTCCAAGGTCCTATACAGTCCAGAACAACAAAGGACTCTACAGAAGAAACCAGTCACATATTAAAATTAACCAATCCCAAAGAGACCATGAAAGCATCCTTGAGCAAGAACCCAGTGGAAGTGCTTGTTCAACTATGGAGCAAGATCAAGAAACTCAGCCTAAAGGTTCTGACAGGATGGAGCTGCAGTCGGAAACTGATAATCCAGCTGGAGAGGAGGAGACCAGAGAGGTGCGGAAGTTCACAAGAAGCGGTCGCCAGGTGAAGCCACCAAAAAGAATGGATTTATAAAAAAGGAGAGATGTAATATAGTTAATATCGTACTCGGCAACACAGTTGAGTTCGATATAGAATGTAAATAAAAGAACTAACGCTATCTAATACTAACAACAATCCTGTAAGTAAATAAATATATCTAATACCCCAATAAATAAATCTTATAATACGTTTGCTAATTATATTACATAAACAAAGATTTTACAATATATATATACTAGCCGAGTGACCCGGGCAACGCCCCGGGTTTACCCGAAGGACCCGCAGGTGAGAAACTATAGAAGAAAAATTTTAACAAATCAGAAAATGAAATTGCAAACAACAGAACTACACTTCTTTAAGGACATGAGAGCACATGCACTGTATCACCATACGTGTACCATTTTCAAAAACCCTGCTTAGGATTAAAACTTCTCAGAAGCATAACAATAGTACCAACCTAGAGGTTAACTGGTGTGGATGCATTCCTCTGGGAGTAAGACTATTGAGAAATTCAGTAGGGAGTTATTTTGCTTCTCCGCATTCTAACACTCCAACTGTTAACACTGTGGAAACACTGACTCATGTTTGGTAAGCAATTTCAGGGAAGAAACTATAGACATTGGATTAAATAAATTATTAATTAAATTGCATTAAATAAAAATTATTAGATTTAAATAAATATTATTAGAGTGAAAAAAAAAGAAAGAAATTAACAAATTAGAAAATAAAATTTCGAAAAATACAACTATATTGCAGATAAGATAAGAGGACCTTATTAAAAAATAAATAAACAAACTGTAATTCGACACTATCGATAATTCGACACTTTCGATAATTCGACCATTTTAAAAATCAAATTTACAAGGTTGATTGTTGTTTAAATACAACTTTGATTTTGCATGCATAAACACAGGCTCTTGTAGCAAGAACCCAAATATTATTTATAGTCATAGCAAAAGCCAACTTTAGTGAAAACTGATGCCTCTTCAGAATGAATGGAAGACTGAAATCTGAAGGAGCAGAAGATATGGGTCATCTTTACATGTATGCTATCCAATGTTCGCACACTTGAAAAAGCCACATATAAAGTTGTCCGTGCGTAAACACAGGCTCTTGTAGCCAAGGTTTGGCCTTGAGCCTTATTTATAGTCATAGCAAAAGCCAACCTTAGTGAAAACTAACGCCTCTCTAGAATGAAGCGAAGGTTGGTATCCGAAGGGGCCAAAGATATTTCAGACACTATACAGTGTGTTCAACTTTGGGCACTGTCAGTATATGTGCTTCAAGGACATGAGAGCACATGTGCTGAAACACCATACGTGTTCCATCGCAAAGATCCTAAAGGCATTGGTGAAAGTATAAATAAATATTTTGGAAATGAAAAAAAAAACATATATATATAAGAAAATAAATTGGAATAAAAATTTACAAACTATATTTCAGAGTGGATACATATTTGAAAGGAAAAAAAAAAAGAAAATTGCAAACAACAAAACTATATTACAGATATGACATGAAAACTAACGCCTCTCTAGAATGAAGCGAAGGTTGGTATCCGAAGGGGCCAAAGATATTTCAGACACTATACAGTGTGTTCAACTTTGGGCACTGTCAGTATATGTGCTTCAAGGACATGAGAGCACATGCGCTGAAACACCATACGCGTTCCATCGCAAAGATCCTAAAGGCATTGGTGAAAGTATAAATGACCCATATCTTCTGCTCCTTCAGATTTCAGTCTTCCATTCATTCTGAAGAGGCATCAGTTTTCACTAAAGTTGGCTTTTGCTATGACTATAAATAATATTTGGGTTCTTGCTACAAGAGCCTGTGTTTATGCATGCAAAAGCAAAGTTGTATTTAAACAACAATCAACCTTGTAAATTTGATTTTTAAAATGGTCGAATTATCGAAAGTGTCGAATTATCGAAAGTGTCGAATTATCGAGTGTCGAATTACAGTTTGTTTATGTATTTTTTAATAAGGTCCTCTTATCTTATCTGCAATATAGTTGTATTTTTCGAAATTTTATTTTCTAATTTGTTAATTTCTTTCTTTTTTTTTCACTCTAATAATATTTATTTAAATCTAATAATTTTTATTTAATGCAATTTAATTAATAATTTATTTAATCCAATGTCTATAGTTTCTTCCCTGAAATTGCTTACCAAACATGAGTCAGTGTTTCCACAGTGTTAACAGTTGGAGTGTTAGAATGCGGAGAAGCAAAATAACTCCCTACTGAATTTCTCAATAGTCTCACTCCCAGAGGAATGCATCCACACCAGTTAACCTCTAGGTTGGTACTATTGTTATGCTTCTGAGAAGTTTTAATCCTAAGCAGGGTCTTTGAAAATGGTACACGTATGGTGATACAGTGCATGTGCTCTCATGTCCTTAAAGTAGTGTAGTTCTGTTGTTTGCAATTTCATTTTCTGATTTGTTAAAATTTTTCTTCTATAGTTTCTCACCTGCGGGTCCTTCAGGTAAACCCGGGGCGTTGCCCGGGTCACTCGGCTAGTATGTATATAAAAAAGCAAAGCCCAATTCTAAACCCAAATATTTTTTTTATGAGAAGAACATCAACATATTGCATGATTACGGCAGTCCATAGCTTCCCTGACAAAAATTCACCAAGAAAGTAAAATATTCCAAAATTTTTCTGTGTGTAAATTGCTAAATATGTAAAAAACATGTATACAAAAAAGCAAAGCCCAATTCCAAACCCAAATATTTTTTTTATGAGAAGAACATCAACATAATGCATGATTACGGCAGTCCATAGCTTCCCTGACAAAAATTCACCAAAAAAGTTAAATATTCCAAAAATATTTCTGTGTATATATTGCTAAATGTGTAAATAACATGTATATAAAAAGCAAAGCTTAATTTTAAATTTCATTATCCTTTTTACAGGAAAAGCATCAAAATACTGCATAAGTACGGCACTTTTGCAGCCGCATGATTACGGCAGTCCATAGCTTCCCTGACAAAAATTCACCAAGAAAGTTAAATATTCCAAAATTTTTCTATGTGTAAATTGCTAAATATGTGAAAACATGTATACAAAAAAGCAAAGCCCAATTCCAAACCCAAATATTTTTTTTATGAGAAGAACATCAACATAATGCATGATTACGGCAGTCCATAGCTTCCCTGACAAAAATTCACCAAAAAAGTTAAATATTCCAAAAATATTTCTGTGTATATATTGCTAAATGTGTAAATAACATGTATATAAAAAAGCAAAGCTTAATTTTAAATTTCATTATCCTTTTCACAGGAAAAGCATCAAAATACTGCATAAGTACGGCACTTTTGCAGCCGCATGATTACGGCAGTCCATAGCTTCCCTGACAAAAATTCACCAAGAAAGTTAAATATTCCAAAATTTTTCTGTGTGTAAATTGCTAAATATGTAAAAAACATGTATACAAAAAGCAAAGCCCAATTCCAAACCCAAATATTTTTTTTATGAGAAGAACATCAACATAATGCATGATTACGGCAGTCCATAGCTTCCCTGACAAAAATTCACCAAAAAAGTTAAATATTCCAAAAATATTTCTGTGTATATATTGCTAAATGTGTAAATAACATGTATATAAAAAAGCAAAGCTTAATTTTAAATTTCATTATCCTTTTCACAGGAAAAGCATCAAAATACTGCATAAGTACGGCACTTTTGCAGCCCCCCTGACAAAAATTCACTAAAAGAGGTAAGTATTCAAAAAAATATTTTGGTATATATATTGCTAAATGTGTAACAAACATGTATATAAAAAAGCAAAGCTTAATTCTAAGTTCTAATATTTTTTTTATAAGAAAAGCTACAAAAGCAAATAGGGAGAAGTGAAGCCATTTAGCCATTTTCAAAATCTGATTGTGAAAGAGTAAAAAAATGAGTAAATAAGAGCAAATATAAAGAAAAAGTATTGCTAAATGTGTAATAAACATGTATATAAAAAAGCAAAGCTTAATTCTAAGTTTTAATATAAAGAAGAAATAAGACACAAAAATGGAGCTAAATTCAAATGAAAAACTATAACAAATTAATAAAAAAAAAATAAGACCTAATCCAAATGCCACCATCATCAGACAAAAGAAAAAATGAGATTTTATTCTTTAGTTCATTTATTCTTCTGTCTGATGCTGTTGCTGAAACGTCACACACTATTAAATTATTTGGATTAGGTCTTATTAATGAGAAAAAAAAGATGCCAAAGAGAGATGAAAAGATGCCAAAAAAGATAACCAGATACAAAAATTGTGCTAAATTCAAATGAAAAACTATAACAAACACTTATAAAAGATAATTATTATAGAATAAAAGTAATAATTCAATCTACAATTCGAAAAATTTATATATTTAAATGAAAAAACTATAACAAAGTACTTACATAATCAAATGAATCAGAAATATATATTATTTCAAAACACATTTTTACGCATTTCAAAACAAATGAATTGATGATGATAAATGCAAAAATCTACGATTGTAAAATAGATTAAATTAAAAAATAAAAATAACTGTTAACATTAGGAAAATAAAAACAGGCCTATCATATGAAGAAAAAAATAACGAAAATTTTGGTATATAGATTGTTATGTGTAGTTCAGAATATTCGGAGGAGATAGCTCAGGACTTTACAATGGAAAACTCTGTTACGGTATTATCTATATAGATGATATAATTAAAGGTACTCATAAAGGTTACCGATTTAAAAGTTTATTTCATAATTTTAGATTGTATAAGAAACATATTTTCATTTAAGTAGTGTACTTCATTTTAAAAAGATTAAATAATTGTGGGGTTAAATAAAACGTTATTCCAATTATTTTCTTCAGCTAGAAATCAATAATATTTTCATTTATTCACGTAAGTTAATTTGTTAAAATCTAAAAGGAAACACGGGAGACGGGGAGATACTTGGCCGAATGTGGAACTTGCCTTCTCATTGGTCGTGACGTCACGGTGGCTATTGCATCATCTGGTATTGCAGCAACTCTTTTGGACGGTGGTCGAACAGCACATTCAGCGTTGAAATTGCCATTAAATATGCAGGTAATTGAAACTCCAACATGTAATATTAGCAAATATTCTGGGATGGGAAAAGTACTAAGATCATGTCAGCTTATAATATGGGATGAATGCACCATGGCACACAAGAAATCTTTGGGAGCACTCAATCGTACATTAAAAGATTTGAGAGGAAATGAGCAACTCTTTGGTGGTGCACTCATTTTGCTAGCTGGTGATTTTCGACAAATTCTACCAGTTATACCACGTTCAACACCTGCATATGAATTGAATGCATATCTAAAATCATCAGTGTTAAAGCGGTATGTGGATAAAATATCTTTAAAGACTAATATGCGCGTGTTCAATTACAACAAGATGAATCTTCTGAACGATTTGCAAAACAATTGTTTGATATTGGGAATGGTAAAATAGAAATGGACGAATCCACACACTGTATTACATTACAAGAAAACTTTTGTCGCTTTGTAAAATCCACTGATGAATTTATTGCCAATTTTTTTCCAAATTTATCGCAGAATTATAAAAATAATCATTGGGTTAGTGAGCGTGCTATATTGTCAGCCAAAAACATTGATGTGAATTTAATTAACTGCACAATTCAAAATAAAATACCTGGAGAAGAAACAACATATAAATCCATAGATACTGTTGTCAATCCCGATGAATCAGTTAATTATCCAATATATTTTTTTAATTCATTGGATCTACCAGGAATGCCACCGTATATTTTATCTTTGAAAATTGGTTCCCCCCAATCATCCTTCTACGAAATATAAATCCACCGCGACTATGCAATGGGACTAGGCTATCAGTAAAAAAAATAATGAATAACATAATTTAGGCAACCATTTTAAATGGAAAATATCAAGGGGAACATGTATTGCTACCGCGCATTCCTATGATACCAATGGATACTCCATTTGAATTCAAACGTTTACAGTTTCCTGTACGACTAGCCTTTGCAATGACCATTAACAAAGCACAGGGACAATCATTGCAAGCAATGTGGACTAAATTTGATAAATCCATGCTTCTCACATGGACAGCTGTACGTTGGGTGTTCACGAGTTGGAAAACCATCAACTTTATTTGTTCTTACACCAGATAAGAAAACAAAAGATGTTGTATATTTACAAGCACTACTAAGATAAAGTTCACCATCAATAATCAAATATAATTCATATTTCATGATAATATTTAATAATTACAAAATTGTTGTTCAATTGAAATTCGTTTGCAATATTGTTTAATATCACAAATGAAGAAGCATGTTTATTCTACCATTAACTATGTATATCTATGTTTTGTACATATGTTATATTCAAATGACTTTCATGTAGGGATAATTTCATTATTAATTTTCATTTTGATGTATGGGATACATTTTATCATAAATAAATTATGTTTGAGGTATCAAAACTGCCTTTTTGTACAAACACAGCAACGTTGAACGGGTACAGCTTATCTTTATAAAAAGTTTATGTAGAGAGTGGATGTATATGCTCGAAAAATAATTTTTATCAAATACTGGTTAGGTAAACTTTCACTAGGGTAAAACCCGGGCGAAGCCGGGGTACCTCCGCTAGTTTATCTATAATCGAAATATCTTCCATAACAGCAGCCATTTTTATTTTTACGATTTTAGATTTTAAGTTATAACCACGCTCTGCTGCCACTGTTAGAATGGTTTTAGGTTTTATTTTATTTTAGAAATTAATACATACGATTTTAGTAATTGAAAAATAGTTTATTAAAAATTTAAAGAACAAAACAAAAGTTTTAACTTATACCTCAGAGTTATTTACATTTTTAATTTTACAGCAGTGTGACAAAATATATATTTTAAAACATTTTAAAATAAATAATTATTAATTAATATTTTATAAGATATCAAAGTCTAAAATTGAATTCATATATTCAACAATCCGTATATAGCAGGAGAGGGATAGTTCCAAAGTTGGGTAGATATATGCCAGGTAGGTTATATTCGTTAAAAATTTTGATTAAATCCGTTAGGAAAAGTATGAACAGATAAGGTGATAAGGGTTCCCCTTGCATTACTCCTGAGCTGATTTTAATAGGTTCAGTAAATTGACCATTCCATCTCACCATCGCAGTCATTTGTTCATAGTAGTTTTTTATTAGGTCTATAAAACGGGAGCTCAGGCCTAGTTTAATCAGTTTTAACCACAAAAGTGAATGAGGAACGGTGTCAAAGGCTTTTTTTTTAAATCGACAAAAAAAAAGTGTTAAATTTTCGCCCTTTTGTGTCTGAGTGTCATCTGCATCAAAGAAACCAGGGTAAATATTTGGTCTTGGCAAGAGTACCTTTTCTGAATCCAGCTTGGTTCTCTGGTCTGATTGTGTTTTTTCGATCCAATTGTTTAATCTATTTTTTAGTATTGATGAAAAAAGTTTTGAAAGGTTACTGATGAGAGCAATGCCACGGTAATTTGATGGATTGTCACGGTCACCACCTTTAAAGATCGGGTGAATAATGGATGTTGACTAGGTTGAGTGAAATGTGCCAGAATCAAGAATTTTATTAAGTATATTTCTTAAAGTAGCCAGATGTTCTATTGGCAAAGTCTTTATTGCTTCGTTCGGTATTTCGTCGATACAACTGGCTTTTTTGTTTGCTAGGCAAGATACTTCTTTAATTATTTCTATCATGGAGATTTCGCCGATGAGTTCCGGCTCGATTATTGGGATAGAGGGCAAAATACTTATCGTCATTGTCTGATCGAGAGTCAATTTTTGTAAAAATTTTGCCATTTTGAAATTGTTATATTTCTTTGTATACTGTTTCGGTCTTTTAACGAAGAAATAGTCTTTCAGAAACCAGCAGAATCACGGAAGCTTTTGAGTTTTTGCTTTTCATGAAAATATATATATTTTTGGCAAAATTTATAAGAGTTAAATATTTTTTTCTGATTGATATGTAAACATTACGGTCTGACACAGTATTCATTTCCCGGAAGATAGTAAGACTTGCCTTCATCAGTTTTTTTGGCCAGATAACATTCTTTGTCAAACCTGGGTTTTGATTTAAGGTGGCCAGGTCTAACCGTTATCCGCATATTTGACGCTGCCATGGCGTTCTGAACGCGGATTGAGAAGTCATTGACTAAGCAATTAAGGTCCAGATCGGGGGAGAGATAGATTGAGATTGAAACTTCTTTATTTACATCGCTCATATATGATTATATAAGGCTAAATACATAAATATGATAAAATATATGAATAAATAAATGTAAATATATAAAATAATTGATAAAGATACATATATACAGAAATATATACAAGGTCTTTATTGATGTCGCCAACCGCGGGAACGACTCCGCTAACGGTGGACTGCGAGAGTTCTTTCCCACAGAGTGGGCAGGTCTAGGTGTTGGCTGGCGTTGCCCACCTCAAGACCAAGATGGTAATTGTAGATAGTAGCCTTCGTCACACTTGTGATCTTCATTCCCTCGGGATGGAGGCCGACGCCGAAGAGCCAGGCCTGCAGATCCAGGGGCATTTCGCAGGAGGCGAACATCTCCCGGAGCAGGGGTCGCACGGCACGGCAACTCCAATATCTGTGGGCCAGCGACCCGTCGATAGACCCACAGGCGGCACGCCTCGAGGCAGGATGGTCAGGATGTGGCAGCGCGTGGAGGGCCAATCGTAGAGCGACATCTGCGTCGTGCCCCGAGAAGCAATTGCGACGCAGGTCAGCCCAGGAGATGGAGCGGGGCACATCTACGGTAGGATCCCACCGCGCAGCCAGCTCTGTAGCAGGATGGGCCTGGAGCCGTGCCGCATCCAGTGCCCGGCGCGCGCTTTGGCTGTTTAGGCGGGTAACGGGCGTTGTTGAGCCCCTCAGAACAATGGCCTCCGCCTCGTACTCCGCATGATATCTGGAGCTGGCATTTTCCTGCAGGAGTCGCTGGCAGAAGATCCCGAGGTGCTGTGCGTCCAGCAGCGCAGAGCGTACAAGAGCAGGGGAGCCATCTGAGAAGTTCCCGACAGTCGTCTGAAGCCAGCGGTCGGGAGCCAGCAGGTCTGGCGGCAGCAGGAACCTGCTGTCGCCTCGAAGTCGCAGAGACCTCAGGCTGGCAGGATGGAGAATTCGGTGGTTCAGCTCAAGAATACTGGACACGGATTCCCAGAGGCTCAGCAGCCTCCTCCTCCTCGGTGAGAGCCAGATGTCAGGAGCCGGCGATGTCATCCACGTCCGGCTACGGACCAGCCAAGAGTTGCCGTTGGCGGCGCCGCGCAGAGAAGCCTGAACGCCCTTCAGGCAGTCAAGCCTAAGCTGGCCCGTGATGTCAAGCAGGCCGACGCCACCCTCGGAGACTGGGCGAGCCAGAATGCACCCAGGGAGCCACGAGACTCGGCTCATACTCCACACGAAGCGCGCCAGCCGCGCCTGCAACCGGCCGATGGTGGTTTTAGGTGGAACGTAGCAGTGGAGGTGGTGCAGGATGGAATCCAGGACCAAGTAGTTGGCCGCGGGGGCACGACCCACCAGAGACAGTCCGCGAACAAAGGGAGACCGACTTACGATGGCTTGCTTCAGCAGAGAGAGAGAGAGTGAGAGAGAGACATGAGAACTGGTGAGATTTTTTAAGAAAGTATTGTAGCGTAGAAATTAAGCCTTGAAATATCCTAAGATGTAAAAGTATTTATTGATGACGTCACAGCGACGAGTCGGCAATTATTAACAAGTCAGCCCAACTATTTACAGCTAGGGAATCTTAAGCAAGCAAGCAAAGAAATATTTTAAAGATGATTCCACAAATACAGATTAATATATATTTTTATAATCTGTTGAATATATTTTCATTGAATAATATTAAATTAAATAATAAAATATTTCTTCGCCACATAGCCTCCTCCTATAAAGAGCATCGACCCGATGCTCAGAAGGAGACTTACGTCGTCAGTCTCAATAACTACATAGTACTAGGGCCAGGGATATTTTCAGGTGACTGTGGTGGATGTCTTCTTTCAGTTAAGATAACTTCTTCCTGAGGGCTTGGCAGTTCTATATTTACGTCAATGTAGTTTTTTCTTATTTATACTGTGGTCGGCAAGGTAGGATTTCTTAACTTTGCGGCCTCACCTCCAATATGGTCTATAATCTAATTTTCATGGCGGGGCGACCAGCTAGATCTTCTAGCAGGTGAGAAATTTTGTCTGTTTCGACCGGTATATGGGGTAGGGATTCGGTAACGACTGAAATTTTTCCTCGATGATTCATCGTTGGGTTCCTGAGATTTGGTTTGAGAGTTGTAGAATTCCATTGCGTCTTGCTTTCTTTGGAAATATTTATTTCTCCTTTCCTCATTGTGTCTCTTCCAGTCGCGGCAATAGCGGACGACGTGACCTGGGCGTCCGCAGTAGAAACAGATTGGCTTTCCCTCAGTTGTCCGCCATTCATTGGTGTCACATCTTCTTCCTTGCTTTCGGTAATGAGGTTCGGGATGCGGTCGTATCGTTTGGGCCTCGTATCTAGTATTTGGTATTTGGTTCCGGCCTGGTTGCTTGAGGAGGAATTATTGTAGGCTTTGATCTAGGTGCCAAAAGTCTTTACAATCTCTTCCCTCACTAAATCTTCAATGACAGCGATTTTAGGCTCCTCATGAGGAGAGTCCAATACTTGCTTTATCTCTTCACGAACAATTTTTTCGGATCAGCGATGACAGATCTTCTCCGTAATCCTGGTCACAGAGAGAGGCTACATTTGGTAGGCGCTCGTACTTGGTTGGGGTAACTCGCCTACAACGGAGCGCTTCAACACGGCGACATTCTGTAATGAATTGCTCGGTGCTCTGTACATCCCTCGGTAGGAGTGCTTGATAAAGCTCCTCAGCTATCCCCTTCATGAGGTGCGAGATTTTATCTTCCTCGCTCATTTGAAGATCAGCCTCTTTGCACAAGCACAGGACATCCTGGATGTAAAATTCGGTACTTTCGCCTTTTAATTGTGCCCGTGTTTTAAGTTTCTTCTCCGCTTGCAATTTTGAATTTTCTTTTTTTCCGAACACATTCTCTAATTGAGATGTGAATTCCTTCCAAGTCTGGATGCTTTCTTCGTTGTTCTCAAACCATTTGAGAGCAGTTCCAGACAGATAAAAATAAACTTTAGTAAGACAAAGGGTTTCGTCCCAATGGTTGTACTTTGCCACACGTGCATACCCTTTTAACCATTTTTGGAGATCTTCACCATCCTCCCCGGAGAAAATGGAAGGGTTCCTTGGCAGATGTTGAACAACGTAGTTGCTTACCTGTGTACCTGCTTCCGTCTTTACATTCATAGAAGTTTCTTCTGGTTCAACAGAATCAATTTTTCTTTTATTTCTTAATGGGTATCGTTCCAGCTTCTTCACCAGTTGTAGCGTAGAAATCAAGACTTGAATTATCCTAAGATGTAAAAGTATTTATTGATGACGTCACAGCGACGAGTCGACAATTATTAACAAGTCAGCCCAACTATTTACAGCTAGGGTACTTAAGCAAGTAAGCAAAGAAATATTTAAAAGATGATTTCACAAATACAGATTAATATATATTTTTATAATCTGTTGAATATACAAGGTATGTCCCATAAGTTCCCGGACTGGGTCCATAAAAAAATAAATAAATGAAAAATGTAAATGAATTTGACTGTTTATTATAGAAAAAAATATCTGGCTACACGGTGGTACCAATATCGAGGCGGTACTTGCGCGCGCGCCAAGGTTATTCTAATTTATTTAAAGGTCACACCTAGCGCTGCGGCGATTTTACGATGGAACAAAAATTGAAGCAGAGGATTTGCATAGAATTTTGTGTGAAACTTCAAATATCAGCAACCGAAACTTTTGAAATGCTTAATAAAGCATTCCCCAATGACCCCCCCAAAAAGAACAACTGTTTTTGAATGGCATTCTAGATTTAAAGCTGGAAGAATTTCCATTGAAGATGATCCTCGTCAAGGACGCCCAAAATTTCAAAGGACTGATGAAAATGTGCAAAGAATCACCGATTTGATAAAAGAAAATCCTCGAACCATTTTGCTGGAGCTAGAGCAAGACACAGGCATCTCTAAAACAACGATTGGAAGGATCGTAACCGAAGATTTGAAGCTCAAAAAGACTCCTGCAAAATTCATCCCAAGATTCCTCACCAATGAGCAAAAACTGTGTCGGCTTGCAACCTGTGAGGACATGATGGAAATGACAAGAATGGATCCAGAATGGAAAGACAAGATAATCACAGGCGACGAGACATGGGTCTATGGCTATGACCCTGAAACCAAACCTCAATCTGCCGAGTGGAGAGGTTAGGGTGAGCCTAGACCCAAAAAATCCAGAAACAAGGTGTTGCTGGTCGCTTTTTCGGATAACAAGAGCATTGTTCATCACGAGTATCTTCCTGCAGGCCAAACAGTTATTAAGGAAATGTATTTGGGCATTCTTCGCCGTCTAAGGGAAGCGATTCGAAAAAAAACGGCCAGAAAAATGGACTAATGGTGGCTGGATCCTACACCATGACAATGCTCGCCCTCACACAGCGCACTTGATGACTAGCTTTTTGGCGAAAAACGGGACACAAATCCTACTTCAACCACCCTATTTCCCAGACATCGCACCAAATGACTTTTTCCTGTTCCCCAAACTTAAAGCAGTTCTAAAAGGAAGACATTTTGACCCCAGGGATGACATAATAGAAAAATCGCCGTTAGCATTGAAGAGCATTCCAAAAGAGGCTTATAAAAACTGTTTCGACAATTGGGAGAAACGATGGCGCTGGTGCGTTGAAGCAAGGGGGGATTACTTCGAAAAGTTTTAATAAAAAAAAAAATTAAAAATCTTTTTTTTTTTTTATGGACCCAGTCCGGGAACTTATGGGACATACCTTGTATTTTCATTGAATAATATTAAATTAAATAATAAAATATTTCTTCGCCGCAGTATTTTAAATTTAATATTTTCACACACACACAAAGAGAGAAAGAGAGAGAGAGAGAGAGAGAGAGAGAGAGAGAGAGAGAGAAGAGAGAGAGAGAGAGAGAACGCTTCACGATTTTGCGTGTCATCCTTGCGCAGGGGCCATGCTAATCTTCTCTGTATCGTTCCAATTTTAGTATATGTACCGCCGAACAAGCGTGTACGCCGAATAAGCGTGTGTGAGAGAGAGAGAGAGGGGGGGAAAACATTTAACAATTACACTTATTAATTATATAAACAAAAATATCACTCGTTCACTCTTCTTTTTATATTACAGTGTTGTCAGCCTAAAAGTATTTTAATATCATTGATTTATTATTTTAAAACATTTTCCTTCTTTTTTCCAACACTCCTAACCCAATATGGCAATATCTTTGACAAATTATCTATAAATTAATATATATTTCAACCAGTTATAATATCTATTATTTTAGCTATAAACAGTCTGATGCGCGCCCACGAGAGCACATGCTAATAACACATTTTTCAATTATTTTTGTATAAAAATCATCTTTATATTGTACATAGAAGTATTTGTCCATTGAAGAGCAGAACCTTTGCTCGAAAGCTTGCGAAATCAAAATTAAAATAATCTCTTTACCTTAATTTTATTATTCTTATTTTTTCAAACATAAAATATCTCTAAATTGAACCCCAAGAATATAATTATATATGTAAGATTGTTTTTATGTTTAATGGTTGTATCCAATGTTGAATATTAGACAATATCCTAAACTCATAAAAAGAAATTTTCTTTTATAAAATTTCGCCACGGCTACTGCTTAAACACTAATCTAAACAAGTTTCAACCTCATTATTACATAGTACCAAAGGGGCAAGCCTCAAATAGGCTAACCAAGAAAATCTTGCCAACAAGAGAGTGATACGATTTTGACTGTTTGTTTTGGTGAAATAAATAAAAATATGCAAATGTGAAAATTAAAATACATAGGAAATTTATTACGATTAAAATACTGCATGTAATAAAAATTGAAGATAGATATTATATGCAAGACGGGTTTCCCTTTTTTATTATTAAAGACATTTCTTCAATATCCTATATTGTCGAAATAAAAAAAATTTAAGATTTCTATTCACTATATGTATCATATAGTGATCTTTACCACAAAATTTTTTCTACCTATTAAGAACTATGCATATGTCTTCTGACATATAAACGAGCCCTTTTTGGGCCCATACATAAAGAATTAAAAAATTTAACCTACCATTGTCTCTCTACACGCACCGTCTCTCCAGGACCTCCCCCCGTCTGTACGCCTGTCTTCTCGTTACTAACCGAATTTTTTTAAAATGTGGCGCCCTCCCAAAAAAATTATCATCATCTTACAGAGTAAGAAGAAAGTTCATTTAATTTCGCAGATATATTCAAAGAATAAAAAAGTAAAATATTATTCCTTTCCTTTTTTTAGTAAAAGAAAATTTGAATTAATAATAAAACAATAAAATATAATAGGTTTATTCCTTGAAAATTTTCTTTAGTAAATTCTTCTTTAAAAAAAATATATATTTTTTTATATTATCAAAAAATATACCTAATTTATCTGAATTATATATATAATTAATTTTATTCTTTTTGAATAAAATAAAATTTAGAATTTTTCGAACTAGTATTTTTATATTGCTATCAAAATATATACCTAATTTATCTAAACTATATATATAATTAATTTTATTCTTTTTGAATAAAATTAAATTTAGAAATTTTTGAACTGGTAATAAGACTTTAGACCCCTCTTCTTGCATATAAAGGAAGGAATAATTTATATACATTTGTACATGTGCTCTTTGTACATTCTTCGTCTCGGCCCTTCTGCAGCGGGCTTTGGGATACACGCCCAGAGCTAATCCCATTTCTTCATCTCTTAATCGACCTCGTCGTTGTCCTTCTGTGGAGGGTTGGTCGGTATGGACAGGGCCAGTGTCATCTCCGACTGGGTATCTTCCCGGTTCCTGGTCTTCCTCTGGTTCTGTTTGCATCGGGCATCTGGCTGCTTGAACAGGGCCGATGTCATCTTCCTACAGCAGATCTTGGGATACGCGTCCAGGGCTGTGTCCTTCCCTTGCAGATCTTGGGATACACCGTCGGCCTTTGTCGTGGGACTTCCATCTAGACATCAAACACTCCGGCAAGACACTGCGTATATATATATATATGATGTAAATGTTTACATCTTTGTTGGGTCTGTTTGGTGGAAAACCTGGCCCAACAATTCCTCCCCTGCCAGAGTGAAAGAATGTGTTTATTCTAATTCATATCTGTTCATACTCTATGAGAAATATGAAATTTGGAGAAATGCATTCTTTTATGATACGAGTATGCAATCACTGACACTCGGGCAAAGGAGGAACACACGGGTCATGAAACCTGGGACGGGTTAACTCATCGTGATTATTGAAGGAAATTCTATCCTACCATTTAATGGGCAAAGTACTAAGCCCATCCTTTCGCTGTCTGCATTCCAGGGAGTCTTGGCCCAGATGTGAGTCGAATCCACACATTCCCGGCCGCAGTCCCTGTGGGTGGAGATGGGGTGGTCTATACACAGATTCTGTGCAAACAGATTCTTAGGCCATTCGGGATAAACATAATAATTACGTGCGCCAAGGAATTGTGCGTGTATTGTAGATATGCCCAATTCCTAAAACACATCTAAAAAAATAAATAAAACTTTATTAACTCTATATGATACATATGACAGCAAAGGAATGACTATACATGGTCACAATGATAATGATAATAAAAAAAAGAAACTAAAATTGCAACTCCTATCAATGACATCAATAATAGGGCAAAACAGAAACGTGGGAAGTGAATATACATAATAAAGTTGCACGGATACGATGTATGCCAAAATGGAGCAATGTAGATATACGCGATGTTAAATAAAAAAAAATCTTAAAATGGATATTCACTAGAAGTAGAAAGGGAATGGTTTGATATATATATATATAGGATATACTATGGTAAACAAATGAATATATAAATTGTGATTAAAATCTTCATTCGGTACATTTGTCCGAAGATGGTAACAATGCTACTACCAAAATGTCACACATATCAATTATTTGTTCTGGAATCGGTCTCATTCTCTTATCTTTTTGTAGTCTAAAGCTCAAACTGTGACTTATCTATATATGAATATACATGCTGATAATTAAGGAAGAAGGGTAAACATGGTGGGTGATACATTAAATGAGTAAATATTACCTCTGTATAGTAAATATGCCAAACTTCTTGAAAAATATGATATATGGGGGGGAAATAACATTGATATGGGAATATATTATGGTAAATAAACAAAATATATATATTCAGTGGTTAAAGCTTGTTTAGTGCATTTTTCCTGAAGATGGTAACAACGCTGCTACCAAAATGTCACACATCTATAATTCGAATCGTGCTTTCTATATATACAAATATACATGAATATAATAAAGGAATGATACATGATATATGGTAATAATGAGTATATAAAATAATAAAACGAATAGATATGCACTGAGGGTCTAGGTCATCTCACTAGTATTTCAAAATTCACACACACATATGTAATATCTTAAAACTTTATTCTTACCAACTCGTCACTGGGAGTGTTTGTCTGGCGTGTTCCCCGTCCCTCTCAATCCAAGAGAAAATTTATAGGAAAGGAAATCTTGGTAGTCAATTACTTCCCTAAACCAGATTATTTCCAAATTACCTTATCGTGATGACAATCTCACCTATCTTTGTTCTTTAGCTGGACACTGTAGTTAACCTCTACTATACATTGTTTTGATTATCTATAGAATGTGTACTCATATTTTTGACCAACAAATCCACTAAAAAAATTAACCCTGAAAATAAATTATGATGATTAACAACCTAGGTCTAACTCATACTTTGTGATACATCTTCCCACTCGAGTTCTTAATATCTCTCTGAAAAATTTTGACTCTATGTCCAAAATAAAATAAAATTAACTCATTGTTCTAGGCCATTTTGTTGCTAAAACAGAAATTGATACTCGATCTTCCTTGAAAAAAAAATTCTTCCTTTTTAAATCTGGAACGCTATATTGGCTTGTTCTGGCAATCTGCTTCAAAAGTTCATTTAGGTGTCCTACTAATTCAAAAATTTATCGTTCCTCATAATGAGTTACCCTCGTTAAAAAAAAAATTCTACTTACTAACTGGTATTTAAACTTGAAATCGTTCTAACTAACGTATGGCAGACATAGTCTTTAATTAGGTGATTTACTTTTGCTAGCCTGGGGCGATATAAAACGCAAAGAATCTGGACAGTCCATCTGTCACTTTGCTAATTGGTACCTAAAATCTGTAGACGGAATCGCCTCGTCTAATCGTAACTTTGTCTCTTGCACGCTCTCATTGTTAACCCTCATTAGAAAACCCCTTTAGACTCTGACTTAGGGACAAGGAGTTATAGGGAATTCGATTTCTTTACCCACCACATGTTCCAAATCTGTCCATAGGGGATTGGTTCCAGGCTGCGCAATATATAAAAGAGCTTCCAACGTGCCGATCCTTCCCAACCTCCCGACTGAATCACCCTCATCTCAGCCACGCTTAACGCGTCGTAAACTACGATGTCAGATCGGTTATCCGAGGTTTGTCGCTCTACACTTAGTTTGCGACGTCGGCAACTAAATCCCCCCACCTAGCACAAAGTTCGCCTGATACCTCTCCGTTCCCTCTACTGAGGAGGGGATTTGTAGGCTTTTGGTCTGACTGTGACCTCCCACAATCCCCCAGTCTGAGAATCGAGACATGGTCATTATCTACGACTCTTAGAATTCAAGTTGGTATAATGAAATAGAGTAATTGATTACCCTAATAAAAGAAATCATACTTATGCTACCTTAGAAGGAGACCTAACAAAATGGAGCGAATACCTTCCTATTAATAGAGTTGTACAGTCCTGTGAGGCTGTCGATCCTAACAAATAAAGAAATCAAAATCAAAATCGAACCTATTATGTTCCCTAATCCTATTCTAAAGTACCTTTGGTCTAATTATATAAGTGTTTTTAAACTTTTTACACATCTATTCCTCCTCACATTCATACAAAAAAAAATCCAGTCACTGAGGGCATTCATCCTAAAGTTCAAAGCTGCTATAGAAGCCAAAGTACTCGATTATCATTCTCAATAAGCCTTAACAATAATGGAATCTTCCAGGACAGATGTGAAATCAAATAAAATATACCTAATTAAAACAAATTGAGGACTAAAGCCCTATTTACTTAAAAGAATTGCCTCATACAAACTCTATATATCAATTATCTATACGTAGATAAACATTATTTATACTTAAACGAATTAATAAAATTGATTGTTAACAATCAAATGCTGAAATCTAACCTATCTTTAAAAGTATGCGTCTAACAGTTTGAAAACCTTCTTCTTATCTTGACACGTGGTGTCTTAAATAAAACGAATCATCAAACTAGCACTTAAATTGGAGCGAATTGAACCTCAAGCTTTTACATCAATTACCAGATATGATAGATCTACAAGTGTTTTGCCAACCCTACTTCCTACATAGGTTATTGGCATTCTTCTTTCTCTGCTATTCAGCTAAACTCTTTCTTTGGAATTATAGGGCTTTCATTACCCAACCCGTTCTGGAGATTAATAACAGAGATCACTTGCTATCCTAACATATCAACTCTTAGACCACAACTGCCTTACACACTCTCATTAGAAATTCTCTTTGGGCTGTATTTTAACCCATTGTCAAATTTACCCCATTTAACCCAACGCATATTCCGAGCCACCCCATAGAGAATATATTACAAGCACAGCAGATATCTAATGCGTCTAAGTTCCTTAATTATTTTCAAAGTCGAACCACTGTTCAGAACCTTCAATAAAAAAAATCAAAACAAAATATACTGTTGAACTCAAGACTTAAATCACAACTTGCTATTAATACAGAATAGCTTCTTCAATTAAAAAAAAAACTGAAAACTCCTTACAATGAACATTTAACACAAACACAAGGTTGTAGCGAAAAGGAAAAAAAACTGAAGATTCTTTAAGACCACATTCTAGGGCCTTTAACTCACGTTCTAACACTTCATACTATGATCAAAATTTAACTAAACTCTAGTACACATTCTATAGGTTTACTCATTGGCAACCTGGGCACGATCTGCACTCAGTGGGCTTCTTGACCCTGGTCAAACGGCGTATTTCAGAGCCGCCAATATTGCCACCAATTGCCCTATCACTACCTCTAGCGGGTTTCCTAAGATTGCCGTCTCTCGTGGTTCCTCTGGTTCTACAGTTCTATGGGAATATATAGGATACGTTGGATGTACCCAGTGATCCTCATCATCAATGACACCATCTATTTGTTCTTGTACGTTTTCGTCCCCCGTAGGGTAAGTCTTTACCGGGGCATGATAGGCCTTCATTCTGTCTATGTGGATCTTATCTAAGTTTCCCGTCTCCAAATCCTTCAAAAGGTAAACAGTGTCGCCCGTCCTTTGTAATACCTCATATGGTCCTCTGTACCATGGCTCAAATTTATGACGTCCTTTCGTCTCATGCATTCTCTTTACCAAAGCTAGATCCCCTGTCTCAAAGGTCCTTAACTCTCTAGCTTCAAACTCAGCCCTGGCTTCTTGTTGCTCCTTCAAGTAAGTTTGCCTCACCATCTCTCTCGCTTTTTCAACCTCCTCCACCAATTCCCGCTCATAGAAGGCCGCCATTTCGGTAATTGAATCTTCGCATACAGGATTAAGCTCCTCTTCCTGGAAAGGTTGTGGAAGCCTCAGCTCATGTCTGAAGACCAGTTTCGCTGGAGTAAACCCAGTACTAGAATGTACAGTGGTCCTGATAGCGAGGCTACCATTGGTAAGGTGGTATCCCAATTGTTCCCCGCTGTACACCCCTGCGTAGAGATTCTATTACCGTCCTATTGAGCCTTTCTACGGCGCCATTACTCTGAGGTCTCCAGGCTGTGGTATTTACTGCCCCAACCCCCATAGCCTAGCAAACTCCCTTGAATTCGCAACTCATGAATGCTGAACCTCGGTCAGAGAGTATCGTTTTTGGTACTCCAAAGGTAGTGATTATCCTCTCCAACAAGGCCCTAACCACTGTATTGGCACACTGGTCTTTAGTAGGAATCAGAATTGGGAACTTAGTAAATAGATCCACAATAGTCAAAATACTCGAATAACCTCTTGGGGTTGTTTCCAATGGTCCCATGAAGTCGAGAGCTAGGTGCTCAAAGGGTTTTTCGGGTCTAAGGTGGGGAGCACTAGCGGCTTTGGTTACGCCTTGATTTGATAGCTGACAGCTCTCGCATCTGCGTATATATTTCCGGACTTGAGTCCTCATACCAGGCCAGTAATAGTCACCCTTCAGCCTTCTCATAACCTTTCTAACTCCGAAATGACCTCCAGTAGGGATGTCATGATGATAGCTGATCACTGTTTCCCTAAAACCTGTAGGAACCACCTCCACCCAGGTACCCTTTTCATTCTTTGCAACGAGGTAATTGTCTTGTAGCCTATACTCTCGGCTATTATACCTTTCTATACTTCCCGATTTTAGTTTCAATAACCTATTTGCTGAACTGCTACTTCAAAAATACAGCGCACCTACGTCACGGGATGACGTAGCATTCGAGGAGCGTCCAGCCACCACCACTAGAGGCGCTCTGCCCTCTCCATCACTTCCTGTTATGTCTTCACTTGTACTACCTGCTTGCTGTCCTCGTGATATATTAAAACCTATATATATTTCAATCTATTCTCAATTTGATTGAACCACCGATCCAACAAGTGGTAGCAGAGCGTGGTTCCCTAGCTCTGTGGTTCAAGTTCAGCGTATCCTCGTGAGTAAAATTCCTTCAGCTAAGCTACCTCCGTTTGCCCTCGTCGAGAAGTTGCTGCGTCACCATGGCGGCCGTTAGTGCAATAACGGCGGCGGTTGAAAAATTGAACGGCCAAAATTACCGCTCATGGAAGTACAACATCAAGATGCTACTAATTGAGAAGGGCTTGTGGGATGTGATGTTTAAAGATGAAGATACCCAAGATGCTAAACTAAAAGCTCAAAAGGATAGAGCCTTGGCTGTTATCGCGTTGTCGATAAATACAGAACACCAAATCCACATCATCGATTGTTCATCGCCTCAGGATGCGTGGAAAAATCTGGAACAGGTTTTTGAGCCAAAATCTCGTTCGAGGATACTACAGTTAAAGAAGCAGTTTGTGAACATCAAGCTTCAAACTGGTGAGTCAATGTTAGACTATTTGAATAGATTGAAAATTTGTACGGACCATTTAAAAGAAGCAGGTGCGGAAGTCGACGATCAAGATATAGCATACAGCATGCTATCAGGGTTACCTGACAGCTTCGATACCCTGGTGATGTCGTTCGGAAATGTCGAGGACTCTGACTTCACATCGAACAAGGTTAGAAATACTCTACTCACAGAGTATGAAAGAAGATCTGCCCGAGAAGGAGCAAGTTCAGGTCTCGGCGTAGCACTCAATTTTTCCAAGGACGACACTAGGAAGACTTCCAGAAAACAAGGAGTCAAGTGCTACCGATGTTCGAAAATCGGCCATATCGCCAAGGATTGCAGGTCGTCCATCAACCGAGACTACAAGGCGGATAAAAGCTACAGCAGGAAGAAAGACTCTTTTAAATCTCCGTCGGAGAATATGCTCATGGCCTTCAATGCAGTCTCTTCGGAAGATGAATTCATTTTGGACAGCGGCGCAACACATCACGTCTGTAAGAACCGACAATGGTTTACAAGTTTCCAGCCTACTACGTGTGAGCCCATCCAGACTGCGAGCGGCAACCTACAAGTAGAGGGAGTTGGAAATATCCGCATGAAGATGTACCTAGATACTGGAACGCAAGATGTCACCTTGAACGACGTTCTTTTTGTGCCCCAAGCAAGAAGAAATTTGCTTTCTGTGTCGCAAACAGAGGATAAAGGCAAGCACATCAAGATTTGTAACCACAAGGCAAGAGTGTTCAGTGACAACAGAGTGATATGTGTGGCAAGGAACCTAAACGGATTGTACATCGTTAGAGGTAAGCCTATCTTACAAAATGCGCACTTAGCTAGTTCAAGTCCGCCTACACTAGAACTTTGGCATAAACGCTTTATGCATATCAATGCAGACACTTTAAACAAGTTAGCTAAAAATTGCGTTGTTAATGGTCTTGAAATTTCCAAAGGAGAAATGTCAATATGCGATGATTGCTGTATGACAAAGTCAACAATGTCGCCACATAAAAGCTCTCCATATAAAATAAAAACTAAAAATTTGTTAGAGTTAGTACATAGCGATCTGTGTGGACCATTTCCAGTTGAATCTTTTGCTGGGTCACGCTATTTTCTAACATTTACAGACGATTTCTCCCGCAGAGTTGCTGTTTATTTCTTAAAGCATAAAGATCAAGTTATTGAATACTTTGACATCTTTAGGGCTAGAGCCGAAAGAGAAACAGGTCTTAAGATTAAACGCTTGCGGACAGATAACGGGTTAGAATATTGTAATAAAAACTTTAAACAAAAAACTTGAGAGCCTTGGAATAAAACACGAATTAACGAATTCTTACAGCCCTCAGCAAAATGGCGTCTCGGAGCGTTTAAATCGTTCGTTACTTGACATGGCTAGAGCGTCAATGCATAACGCTGATTTGCCACAAAAATTCTGGGCTGAAAGCGTTAATTGTGCCGCATACATTAAAAATAGAAGCCTTTGTAGCGCTCTTGATAACAAAGTTCCTGAGGAAATTTGGCTTTCAAGAAAAGTGAGCGTACGTCATTTTAAAATATTTGGAGCTCTAGCTTATGCTCATATTCCAAAGCAAAAGCGAAAGAAATTCGACCGTCGAGCTAAAAGATGTATCTTAGTCGGATATTCAACACAATCCAAAGGTTATAGACTCTGGGATAATGATTCTAAACAAGTGTTCATAACTAAACATGCTAGATTCGACGAAAATAAAGTCGGTTTAAACCAGCTTAAGGATGACGTAACGGAAGGTAGCGAGGCTAAAAACAGTTTCGTTTGGTTGTCGCAACAGGGCAAAGTTCTCCCGCCACGTGATCCCGACCTTCAACCAGGTTACGACAGTCAACTAGAAGTTCCGTCGACTTCAGAAGTTAGAGATATAGTGGGGGGAAGTTCTGAAAATACTTTGAGCCTCCGTAGTCGTGAAATTGAAAGAAAAACACTGAATCTTGCAAATGTTGAACTAAATTTATGCGAGGTGTCTGAACCTCAAACTTTTGAAGAAGCTGTTTGCTCACCCGAATCAGATCTTTGGAAAAATGCGATGCAAGAAGAGTTAAATTGTTTAGAAGAAAGACAAACATGGGTTATCACTAATTTACCTAAAAATAAGAAAGTAATCGGTAATCGTTGGGTTTTTAAAATAAAAGGAGATTCTAAAGGATAGGTCAGTAAATTTAAAGCTAGGCTCGTAGCCAAGGGTTACAGCCAGACACCCGATATTGACTTTAATCAAACATATGCCCCTGTTGCCAATTTCGGCATAATCCGAATGCTTTTAGTTTTGACCCAAAATGCTGGCTGGGTAAATAGGCATTTAGACATAAATAATGCATATTTATATGGGGAACTTCATGAAGAATTGTACATGGCTTTGCCACCAGGAGTAAAGTTTCAGGATTCTAAAGATAAAGTTCTTAGACTTTTAAAACCCATTTATGGGCTTAAACAAGCAGCTTTTTGTTGGAATACCACGCTGAGTCAATTTCTTGAAAAAGTGGGCTTTTCTAAAATTCCATCGTGCAATTGCATTTTTGTGCTTGATGATAGGGCAATAATAGCAATTTATGTAGACGACTTAGCGATATTTGCTGTTGACCAGAATACACTTGACGAAATCGAGGATAAGATTATACAAGAGTTTCAAATTAAAAGTCTGGGGCCCATTACATTCTTTTTAGGTGTCGAGATAAATTACGGCAAAGAGAGTTTGTCTCTTAATCAAAGACACTACATACAAACTTTACTTCAAAGATATAATATGTTCGAAGTTCGCAAAGTATGTACGCCTTTAGACCCAGCTATCATACTATCTAAAATAGATTGTCCCCATACACAAGCTGAAATAGACCAAATGTCTAATATACCATATAAAGAGCTTATTGGTGCATTGTTGTATTTATCCAATTGCACTAGACCAGATATCTCTTTTGCTACTTCGAAACTTTCCCAATTTTGTGCAAACCCAGGAAAGAAGCATTGGGAAACTGCAAAACATGTTTTGAGATATCTATCGGGTACCATTGACTTAGAACTCTCCTATGTCAAAGGAAACAACAATAAAGTCGCAATGTTCACAGACGCCGATTATGGGAGTGACACAGATGATCGAAGATCCTACTCCGGAATGGTTGCAGTTATTGATGGGAATGTCATCAACTGGCGATCTAAAAAGCAGCAATGTGTTTCGTTGTCTACCATGGAATCGGAGTATATAGCATTATGTCACAGTGCTAAAGAGGCCGTCTGGCTCGGTCAAACCCTATCTGATCTTGGATTTATCTCGCACTTTGCCAAACCACTCACAATCTACTGTGACAATCGATCAGCCATAGACTTCTCTAAGAATAACATTGAGAACAATCGTTCTAAGCACATCTCAGTTCAGTTCCACTACACAAGAGATAAGATAAACTCCGGTGATATCGTTGTCCAGTTTGTCAACACCAAGGAGAACCTGGCCGATATCCAAACCAAGACTTTAAAGAAGTTGATGCACAGAGATGCATGTTTCCAGATGAATTTGAAGTCGCAAGTGGGGGAATGCTGAACTGCTACTTCAAAAATACAGCGCACCTACGTCACGGGATGACGTAGCATTCGAGGAGCGTCCAGCCACCACCACTAGAGGCGCTCTGCCCTCTCCATCACTTCCTGTTATGTCTTCACTTGTACTACCTGCTTGCTGTCCTCGTGATATATTAAAACCTATATATATTTCAATCTATTCTCAATTTGATTGAACCACCGATCCAACACTATTTATTACTGGGGCCCATCCTTTCTCTTGAAGCAAGCCTTCCCATATCTGATTACTATTTAATAAGGGGGGCCGACGGTCTCTTACAACCGCGGCCACCACCCTCCGATCTTGTGATAGGTTTGGATCATCCTCGCACGGGAACCTACTAAGGAAGTCGGCTACCGTGTTTTCCTTCCCCGGGACATAAATGAATGTAACGTTGAAGTCTTGGATGATCTCTGCCCACCTAGACAGTCGGGCGTTCTTATAATCAGACCCCTTATTATAAGTAATCGGTTTATGGTCAGTATGTACTTCTACCCTACTGCCCGCCAGGAGGTGTTTAAAGTGTTGTAGAGACAACACTACTGCATAAGCATCCTTTTCTATTGTAGAATAGCGGATCTCAGGACCAGTCAGTCTCTTGCTATAATAAGCAATTGGCCTCACTGTCCCATTGACCTCCTGTTGGAGGCAAGCGCCTACCGCTATCCCACTGGCGTCAGTGTTCAGGATGAAAGGTATCCCAATTGTTGGGTGAATTTGTAGTGGCTCTCTGGTTAATATTCCCTTCACCGTTTCAAAGGCTGACTGCTCTATCATACCCCAAGCAAATCTATGTCCCTTCCTTAATAGGTTGCTCAGTGGAGCCAGGACCTCACCTGCGTTGGGAATAAAGCGTCGGTAGTAGTTAACTGTACCCAATAGACTTCTGACTGCCTTGATGTTATGAGGTCGTTTCAAATCCCTGAGAGCGGCGACATTATCCCACATGGGTTTGATCCCATTTTGGTCAATTACATGACCAAGGTACTCTACTGAGTCCCTGAAGAGATAGCTCTTCCCGTATTTGGCCTTCAAACCGAACTTACTCAGGCGTTCGAGTACAGCGGCGAGGTCCGCTACATGCTGCTCGTGAGAGTCGCTGTAGACAATGACGTCATCGATGTACAGGCGAACGCACTTGAACAACAAGTCACCCAGGACCAAGTTCATGGCCCACTGGAAGACCTGTGCTGAGTTTTTAGCTCCTTGTGGAAAACGCGTGAAGCGGTATCTCCCCCAGGGCAGAGAGAAGGTAAAATAATCTCTGTCACTCTCTGGATGTGAATCTGGAAGAATCCAGAAGTCAGATCTAATGTGCTGAAGCTTTTGCGCCCTCAAATGCGCGCAGATTGTCTTCAACACGGGGTATCGGGAACGGGAAGAATTCAGTTGCCTCATTGATCATACGTAGATCCATGGTGATGCGAACACTACCAACAGTTTTGGCAACCGGGAATAGAGGGGAATTCCACAGAGAGGTGCTCCCTTCTATTATCCCTACTTCCTCCAGTTCGTCTACTAACGTTTTCACCTTTGAGACTAATCTGTTCGGGTTCGGATATTGCCTCCTATATACTGGTTTGCTAGTCAGCACCTCAGTTTAGGGGCTGTGATGGTGGAGCCATTCCCCATATCTCTTATGTCCCTACAGAAACAATGGCTGAAAGCCCTGAAAATATCTTCGCCTGTGTGGATTTCGTTTAAGGGTATCCTGGGTGGTTGAGGAGACATTTCTATCGTTTATAATGAGGAAAGAAAGGCCGACTTGGTCGGATCTTCCTTCCTTTCGTAATCGGATCTAATACTACCGTCGTAGCTGAGGTGCAGCTTTAGAGCTCGGAAACCTGGTAATCCGAGTATGCCATCAAGTCCTTTTTCCCCCATGTGACAATACTCGAAGGTCGTCCTTACCTCCCTAATGGGCTTACCGTTTACCATTGCCCCTATCTCTAACACCTCACTCCCTAATGACCTTAAAGATTTTCCTGTTATACCCTTAAGGTAAATTGGTTTGTTTAATCCCTCAGTGCATAAATTTAAATTATCGATATTTACAATATTGGCCTCTGAGCTCGAGTCTATGATAAATTTTAGAGTTCTTTCACTCAGAGACCTTCCCTTATTTAATATATATACATTTATGGCAGGCAAACTGGCCGCAAATCCCCTCCTGCCTAGAGGCAAGCCAGACCTAGTTTTTTCTCTGTGTCTGCTGGCAATCCCTGATGAGGTGCTCTGGTTCACCGCACCTGTAACACTTGGGTGGTGGCCTCCTTACATCTTGTTTCTTATACTCCACTCCAGGGTTCTCCTCCCTTTCACCGTTAGGGTTTCTCCTTTCTTGTCTAGGTGGAGGTGGATCCTGCTGTTGTCTGGATGGTTGTTGTGCAGGTCTCCTTTGCCAGTTCCTGAAGGGAGCTCCGCTCCTGTTATCTTCGGTGTTATCTCCGTAATCCCTTCTTCCTGCGGGGTGTGATGGCCACCTTCCTCCTCCGTTACTTGTACTATTGGTACTCCCTCTTTGTCTTCTAAGGGCTGTATTCTCGATTTCTAGTGCCTCCATTTTCTTCTCCAGCTCGGCCAATTTGTTGCCCATGCCACCCAGCCTCTGACCGTTCCTGTCGGCGCTGGAGCGCTGCGCCTCCCTGTAGTCCTCCTCTCTTTGTTCCAGCCACTGTAGCTTGGTAACTAGGGTCTCCCAGGTTTCGCCTTGGTATAGGTGAGCCTTTTCCCACAGGCTGGGGCAGAGTCCGTCGATGAAAACCTCCGCGACCTCCGAGATGCCTATCTTCAGGCCATCCGACTCTGCTCCCGCTGCAAGGTCGCTCACCCCGCGCGGCGAAGTCCCGTACTTTCTCCCCGGCTCCCTGTCTACATGAGAAGAACTGGCTCCTCATCTCCCTTGTAGAGACCCTCTTTCGGAACCGCCCCTCTAGACTCTCCTTCAACTCTTCGTACCCGAGGCGGATTTGCTGGGATTGTAGGGCAAACTCCCTCGCAGCCCCCCGGAGGTGGTTGTCCAAGAGGATTCTTTTCCTGGCGTCGTCCAGGGCCCTTAGGTCGTAGACGAGCTCAAAGTCCTTCATGAATTTTGTGAAGGGGACTATGCCCTTCCCTTCAAACTTCTCCAGGTTGTACAGCATGGAGGGCAGCTGGGCTTGGCTAGCTGCGGCATTCTCTTTATCAGCAGGCATGGTCCTCAGTTGTTGGATCTACGGGAACTATGCATTAGATTCCACCTCAACCGTAACGGTAGTATTATGCCCCATAGTGGTGGGCAAAGTGGGGAATACGAAGTGGAAAGGGGGGGGGGGGGAAAGAGAGATTTTCTTTACCATGGTGTATTAACACTAAAACAATGTTGTGACAACACTTTAAAATGACAAAAAACTTAACGATGATCCTTTAACACTAAAGCACATATTGTGACTAAAATTAAAATTTAAAAAAAAAACTGAAAACTCCTTAAAATCATCATAACCTTAGGACAAAGTTGTAGCATAAAATAAAAGTAAGCTGAAAATTCTTTAAAATTCATCATGATACTAAGACAAACTGTAGCTAAAAAAATACATAAGGAAGACTGAAAACTCTTTAAGTCGCATCCTAACATTAAAAACAAAGTGTTGTAAAAAAAAAAACTGAGTAACTCTTTAAATTTATATACCAACACTAAAACAAGGTTGTGAAAAACCCCTCTCAACGACGGACTATCATTAAAACACGGTTGTGAAACTCCCTACAATGACACATAAACACTAAAACAGGTTGTGACAAATTTTTAAAGATGACATACTAACACTAAAACAAGGCTTTTGAAAACTCTTTAAAGTTCATCATCACACTAGGACAAGATGTAGCTAAAAAAAAAAGAAAACTGAAACTTCAAGATTCATTACAACGCTAAAACAAACTCGTAGCTAGAAAAATAAAAGAAAGCTGAAACTCTTTAAATCACAGCCTATCACTAAGAACAAAGCGTTGTAAAAAAAAACTGAGTAACTCTTAAGAAATCATATAACAATACTAAAACCAAAATTGCAGCCAAAAAAAACTGCTTCTTAAAAGGAGAATATATATTTGTTATTCAATATAACCTAATATTATAACTAATATAGACCTATGTATATAAATTAGTGTATACAGTTGCTGAAATTTAGGTAAATCAGCTTACACAAACTCTCAGTGCATAATATGTACTATTTACAGATATTGGCCTCTAGTCTAAAACAAATTATCTATTAACACTAAGTGGTGAAGAGCCAAAAAATAGTTCTATCGAGGCGATATTGCGGTCGACAGCTACGCTTTACACATTGAATGTACTTTCTTCTATCATCTTCCCACCGTCTTTCTATATATCTTCTATTTACAAACTCTTTATCAATCCTCAATTCTTTCTCCTTCAACATCTTTCTGCATCTTTCTATCTCTTTCTCATCTATTTTTAACAACTTCAACGCCTTTTCATCCCTCTGAGTCTCCCTGAAACCCGTCATCGGGAATTGGATCCCGATCTATTATTATTCTTCATTTTGCCGCTATTCTGGTATACTATCCCCTCCCCTGCCAGCTCCATGCTAAAGTCTGACATTCGTTCAAGGCGAAAGCTACCGCGAAGTCTCGAGGAAATTCCTGAGAACCTGTTTACACCCCCTAATCTCCCCTTCGAGGAGATAAGCTCTTCCTGGGTGTATTGAACTAGCTAGCTAAGGCAGCCTATTGATAAAGGCGCTGTCCTCTCTGCCTTTACTGTATATCAGAATGAACTATTAATCATTACTAGTGTAATAGCATCCTGACAGTCTATGATCTTCAATCCTTTATACACACTTGGCGAGGTAGTTATCTTGTTAACAACAGAAAGAAAACCCACAACACTATAGGCCAGTTAAAACGCAATAGAGTTAGATAAACAGTTTGCTTCAACCAAATTAGAAAGGGCAGCCTTGTCATGGGAATTGGAGATATATGCATGTACAAAAGTCAGTTGCCCTATAACTCGAACATTTGTATCAAATGGGTTACACCTAATTGTTAATATTAAACAATGCTGATTGTCTACACCTGCAATATGCATTGACATGAGTAGCTCTGAAAATTTTAACATAAGATTTCAAATTTTAAGGTGTCATAAAGAAAAATTCTAAAAAAAAATTTTCTGCTCAATTTTATCTTTCCCATTTAATACATAATGAATTTTTATGAAATGACTGTTTCTTATGCAACTTTCCATCTTATTGTTCCTTTCCCCATTCCAGCCCGAACTCTTGTTCACTACACGTTGGTTCAAAAAAAAAAATACTGTCAATTGTAGGCTAATCTCTCTTACGCCTTTCATGATATCGTGTACTTTGTCTTGACCTGGTTTGATTCAGCACGCCTTCCTATCGGAACTTCGTCAGGATACAGTGCTGGACATTTAACATATATGTTAAAACTATTTTACCGAGCCTTACTTTTGTACATAGAATGAAAGACTTAGGTGAAGGGAGACGAGGAGAAAGTTGAAAGAAAGGGTCAGAACATATACATGGTCGGGGAAACTCCCAGCTGCGAGCCCCAGGACAAAGGTCGATCGATGCCCGGGGAGGAAAAGTCAAGTGGACGTCTGGAATGTGTTTGGTTGTTCTGCGAGCCCCGTGCGGGCCATGTGGCGTCATCTTCTTTTTTAGTTAGCAGCAGCGGACCAGGCGGAGCAGACGCGCCTGAGAAATATCCTACAAGCAGCGTCTTGTGGACGGAAAGACGTCGGAGAAGTATCCTACAAGCAGAGTCTTGTGGACGGAAAGACGTCTGAGAAGTATCCTACAAGCAGCGTCTTGTGGACGGAAAGACGTCTGAGAAGTATCCCTCAAGCGGCAACTTGAGGACGGAAAGGACGCCTTGGACATCGCACGAGCCGCGACAAGAGGAAGCTAAGCGAGCGACGGTGCTGCCACCCGAGGTACTGTGTGAACACAAAACTCGACACCCCCCTGTCACTTATTTTTATCTCCCTTCCCTAAGAGTAGTTAATTTTACTTTTTTTTGCTTAACCTTGTTTCTTGTTTTTTATGCATAATTCTTTATATATAACTATAATTTTGCTTAACCTTTTTCTTGTTTTTCATGCATAATTCTTTATATATAAGTATAATAGTTTTTTGCCCCTTTTAATTTTTAAATAAAACCTTTTATTATACTGTGCAAGTGTGCATTTATTTCCCCCATTGTTTTTCCTTTCAGTCGATCACCCTTTTCTTTTTTTTTTTTAAACGAACACGAACATTTTGGTGAGCCGGACGTGATCGATTTAAAGGAGATATGGAGCAAATGGATGCAATTAAAAAGCGCAGAAAAGCCATAAGAGGTACTTTCACTAGAATTATCAATGAAATAAATGGGGAATTTGAAAAGTCTCAAATTGATAGGAATGATATTTATTCTAAGTTTAATAGACTAGAGTCTTATTACACGAAACTTGTAGATCTAAACGAAAAATATCAGGCTTTATTGGTAGTGAAAGAAGGGATTACAGAGGAAAGTATTGATAGGGAATGGCAAGAATGCGATAAATATGAAGAGGAAAAGTTTGATATTCAACAGAAAGTCAGTGTATTACGGAATCCCGAAAAAGAAGAAACAATCCCGATTGCTAGCGAGGACACTGTAATAAATGTGAAATAACCAGAGTTAGCCCTAAAAGCCTATGATGGCTCTCTGGAAGGTTGGTTGCCTTGGTGGGCGCAGTTTTCGAAAATTCACGAAAATAAGAATTTATCCAATAGCGACCGGTTTTTATATTTGCGTCAAGCAATTGTACCAAATTCAGAAGCCTATCGTGTTGTAGCAAGCTATCCCGTTACAGGCGCCAACTATGCTTTGGCGGTACAAGCCCTACAGGAGCGATTCGGTGACCCGAATATACTGACTGAACTGTATGTCAGACGTCTATTGAATTCGGTTATATCTAATGTAAAGAAAGAAAATAGAAATTTAAGCAGTCTGTACGACGAACTGAGCAGTCACCTCCGGTCGTTAGAGACATTGGGCATTGATCCCCAGTTGTCGGGTATTTTTTTATACCCTCTTGTCGAGTCTTCATTACCTTTGGATATTTTGAAAATATGGCACAGGCATCCTTCTTCGGGTTATGGTCTGGAGTTAGCAAAACGGGAAGAGTCAGATAAAGGGGTTGGAGGAGCTCAAGAAAGGCTAAGGTTATTATTGGACTTTCTAAAAGCCGAAGTAAGGAGTGCTCAACGGCTGAAATTTGTGGAAAAAGGCTTTAAGCAGGAGGAACCCTATAAAAGGTCTTACAATGATGGGACCAGAACAAGGAGCAATTTCAGACCCGCCACTGTGTCTAGTCTGTTCGGAGGGCGAACTAATATAAAATGCTTCTTTTGTGAAAGAACAAATCATGCGAGTCATCAATGCCGTTCCATAATGAAAATGTCTCCGGGAGAGAGAAATGATAAAATATGTAGTGCCCATCTATGTTTCAAATGCTTAAGAAAGGGACACATACAGAGTCAGTGCCGAGAACAATTGGAGTGCAAAAACTGTGGGAGAAACCACTTGGAAGTTTTATGTGAAGGAAATTCTTCTAACCGGTTAACGAAACCAGGAAGAGAAAATCTAAAGGAAAATGCACCTGAACCCATTGCATCGCTTTCTAGTCAAGACTGCACAGGTCAGGTCTTGCTGATGACCACGGTAGCACTGTTAAGAGGCCCAAATGCCTCTAGGAGGGTTAGAATTCTCCTCGACAGTGGAAGTCAGTTTTCGTATATCAAACAGTCGTTAGTCTGGAGTATAGGAATAGAAAGAAAAGGCGAAATAACCATAGCTAAAAGTCTTTTTGGAGGTAATAAGATTGGTGAAGAAAAGCACGGTAAATTTATGTTAGAATTGGAGAATTTAGGTAATAAAAGAGATGTGATCCATATTGAGGCGCTGGATCAACGTAAAATTTGCGACGCCATACCACCTTTCCCAAAAGGAGACTGGTTAGAAAAATTGAAGATTAAGGGCATAATATTGTCTCAGGACAATTTTAAAGGACAAGAGATTGATATATTGATTGGTGCTAACTATCTAGGTATGTTTTGACAGGAAAAATAGTTCAAGTTGAAGCAGATTTAACTGCGGTGGAAACGAAATTAGGTTGGACACTAATGGGCAATTCGCCAATTATTGATAGCAATGACAATGTGCAGCAGACTTTGAATCTGCTAACAACGCGATGCGATTTAAAGGATTTGTGGGATCTAGAAGTACTAGGCATTAGGGATCCTGTTGAAACTTGCTCCAAAGAGACCAGATACCAGGAAATAAAAGAAAAGTTTATAACAAATATTCAAAGACAAATTGATCAGAGATATTCTGTAGGTCTACCTTGGAAGGTAGAAAAGGAGTCAATCCCCAGCAATCTTGACATAGCGATAAAAAGGTTAGATATAAGCACTAAGAAAATGACCTCACAGAATAAGTTGACCGAATATAGTCAGATCTTTAGAGACTGGCTGACTGAAGGACTCATTTAAAGAGTCGAGGAAAATCCTCTCGAGAGAAGAGGCTACTATTTACCTCACCGCCCTGTGTACAAGATGGAATCTAAAACGACGCCCATACGTCCGGTTTTCGATGCTTCTTGTCTAGGTCATAATGGACTATCTTTGAATCAATGTTTAGAAAAGGGACCGAATTTATTGGAAAGAATCCCTGAAATGATGATAAGATTTCGGGAAAATAAATTTGGAGTCACGGCAGATATAAGAAAAGCATTCCAGATGGTGGCGATTGAAGAATCTGAACGGAACTACCTTAGATTCCTTTGGTGGGAAAAGGAGAGCGATAGAGAACTAATAGCTTACAGGCATAAGAGACTTGTATTTGGCTTAAACTGTAGTCCTTTTGTGCTGAACGCCATAATAGAATACCATCTTCAATCAATAAGAGGCCCACTTGTTCAATGGGCAAAGATTTTAGCTCAATCCTTCTACATGGACAATTGTATTACCTCGCTGGAAACAAAGCAGGAAGTGCAAGAATTTCAAAAGGCCGCAATTGAAATTATGGACAGGGCTAAAATGGACTTACGAGAGTGGGAATATTCTCTGGAGGAAAACCCTGAAAAGGGGACTTGTACAAAAATATTGGGTGTTGTTTGGAATAAAATGGAAGATTCATTAAAATGCGAACTCCCTGACAATTTGAGTCTTCAACCCAAATTAACGAAAAGGTTGGTACTGTCCATGGTTCAGCGGATATTTGATCCACTTGGATTTTGCGCTCCAGTATTCTTGCCACCAAAGTTGTTACTGCAGCGATCATGGGGGCTGAAACTAAGTTGGGATACACCTCTACCCGAAAGTATGGCCCAGGAATTTCGAACCTGGTTGGATAAAATAAAATTCATAGAGTTAATAAAGATACCGAGATATATGTGCAATGATCTCATTTTCCCTACAGAAGTTCATATCTTTTGTGACGCTAGTCAAATAGGCTATGGAGCTGTAGCCTATTTAAGGAGCGAAACGGGACGAGAAAATACTCTAACTTTGATTTGGAGCAAAGTCAGATTAGCTCCTATGAAGAGTATTACGATCCCTCGCTTGGAATTAATGGCCATGGTACTAGGAGCTAGACTAGCCAATGCAATCCAAGCTGCCTTGAATAGAAAATGTGAAACAACTCTTTGGTCTGACTCTACTACCGCGCTTAAGTTGGATAAAGAGAGAAATTGAGTGGAGAGTTTTCGTGAGAAACCGAGTCAGAGAAATACAGGCCACTACCAATTTGAACGATTGGAGGTTCGTTCCTAGTCAGTTGAACTCGGCCGATCTTCTGTCTCGAGGTTGCTCTCCAAGCCAGTTTGTGCAAAGCAGATGGTGGGAGGGCCCCGAATGGTTGAAAAAACCTAAAGAATTCTGGCCCAATTCAGAGTTCTCGATAAATCCAAAAGAAATAAATGTTGAAGAAAACATTATGAAAACCAACATTAATTTGAACATCGATTATAAAGACTGGATACTGACAAGGAGGTCTAATTACTCTCTCAACATCAGGGTAATGTCCTATGTTTTAAGATTTTTAGGGAAACTTAAAAAACAGTCAACTGAAACAGGACCTTTGAAAGTTTCAGAATTAGAGTTGGCAGAAAAAAAGCTTATCCGAATGATTCAGGAGAAAGTCTCCATAGAGAAATCGAATGCAACCAAGAGTTTTAAAAATATTAAAAAATACTGACGGACTTTGGTGTGTAGAAAGCAAACTTTTACATGGACAGGTCCCAGAAGAATTTAAAACTCCTATCATTCTACCAGGCGACCATCCCTTCGTAGAGCAACTTATATGGGAAGTGCACCTGAAGAATGGACATGTAGGGGTGCAATTCATTTTATCAAAGCTGAGAGAGAAATTTTGGATAATCAGGGGAAGTAAAACGATAACGAAAATTATCAGTAAGTGCATTGCTTGCAAGAGACTTAAAGAAAAGTCTCTGCAAAGACCAATGGCAGCTTTGCCAGAAAACAGAATTGGACTGGGCAAACCCTTCCAAATTACAGGAGTTGATTTATTAGGCCCTCTTCATTTGAAAGAAGGTGGGAAAGTGTGGGTAGCCGCCTTTACTTGCGCCGTCTATCGCGCTATTCATCTGGAGTTGGTGAAGAGTTTAGAGACAGGAGTCTTCATGATGGCCCTCCATAGGTTTATTTGTCGGAGAGGGCGCCCCGAGAAAATATATAGCGACAATGGCACCAATTTCGCAAAACTTAATAGAATATTCAAGAGATTGGATTGGACTAGAATTGAAAGGGAAACCTCAATTAAAAGGATACAATGGATTTTTATCCCTCCTTCTGCTCCTTGGTGGGGAGGATTTTGGGAAAGAATGGTTAGGACAATAAAGGAAATGTTGATAAAGATGCTAGGTCACAGGAAGCTGAAATATGTACAACTGCAGACTGCCCTTTGTGAAATCGAATCTATCATTAATAATCGACCCCTCACTTATGTCTCTGAAGACGACAATGATCTAAAACCGTTAACTCCTAATGAGTTTTTACAAAATGGTCCAGAGTCTAGCTTTCCTGAATTTGAAAATTTAAAGCCAGAAATGTTGCACACTAGATACAGAGTGTTAGGTCAACTGAAGAGAGAATTGAAGCAGAGATTCTTAAAGGAATATTTAGGCGCGCTGATTCAGAAATCCGAAAATATTGATAGAAGACAGTTGAAAGTAGGAGACGTACTGATCGGGCAAGAAAATCTTAAAAGAACGTTTTGGCCTAAAGGGCGAATAGTAAATCTCATACCAGGAAAAGATGGAATAGTGAGAGTGGCCCATGTTAAAACAGCCACAGGAACCTTGATCAGGGCTCTACAACGCTTACACCCTCTTGAAATATCCTCGAATGTTAAGACGATTCAAATGGACAATTCAAATACGAACCCCAATCTGATGCATTTTTAGGAAATAGACCCAATATTGAATCCAGGGACTCTAGAAATAGATATGGTAGGGTAATCAGAAAGCCGGCAAGGTATGACTCGAAGGACTAGTGAAAGTACCTGTATGAAAAAAAAAAGTGTAATATGTGTATTCTTTTTTGTGTATTTTATGTAATGTAATAGGCATATATACTCTTGTGTGTATTGTGTATTTATATGCTCTTTTGTCTTATACTTAATTTTGACTTCTTTCAGAGCACAATTTTGTGGGAGAATGTTAAAACTATTTTACCGAGCCTTACTTTTGTACATAGAATGAAAGACTTAGGTGAAGGGAGACGAGGGGAAAAGTTGAAAGAAAGGGTCAGAACATCTACATGGTCGGGGAAACTCCCAGCTGCGAGCCCCAGGACAAAGGTCGATCGATGCCCGGGGAGGAAAAGTCAAGTGGACATCTGGAATGTGTTTGGTTGTTCTGCGAGCCCCGTGCGGGCCATGTGGCGTCATCTTCTTTTTTTAGTTAGCAGCAGCGGACCAGGCGGAGCAGACGCGCCTGAGAAATATCCTACAAGCAGCGTCTTGTGGACGGAAAGACGTCGGAGAAGTATCCTACAAGCAGAGTCTTGTGGACGGAAAGACGTCTGAGAAGTATCCTACAAGCAGCGTCTTGTGGACGGAAAGACGTCTGAGAAGTATCCCTCAAGCGGCAACTTGAGGACGGAAAGGACGCCTTGGACATCGCACGAGCCGCGACAAGAGGAAGCTAAGCGAGCGACGGTGCTGCCACCCGAGGTACTGTGTGAACACAAAACTCGACACCCCCCTGTCACTTATTTTTATCTCCCTTCCCTAAGAGTAGTTAATTTTACTTTTTTTTTTGCTTAACCTTGTTTCTTGTTTTTTATGCATAATTCTTTATATATAACTATAATTTTGCTTAACCTTTTTTCTTGTTTTTCATGCATAATTCTTTATATATAAGTATAATAGTTTTTTGCCCCTTTTAATTTTTAAATAAAACCTTTTATTATACTGTGCAAGTGTGCATTTATTTCCCCCATTGTTTTTCCTTTCAGTTGATCACCCTTTTCTTTTTTTTTAAACGAACACGAACAATATATATGTTGTAATGGTATCAAAGATTTTGTCTCGTTAAGACATGGCTGTCGCAGTGATTTTTCGTGGTATGATAGAGGTGAACCGAGCTTAGACAAATCTGATCAGGTCCGGGTTGGCACTACCATATCTTGCGTAATTTACTTGGCATGTCGATTAGCTGATTTTGGAAGATCTGAGCGAAAATCAGGTGCATCAGCCTGCAGATGGATGTATATAGAATAAACCTCTATATTTTATAAATGATGCATATATTTCCGATGATTTCTTCACATAGTACCACAATGACCCCCTCTTCAACTGGTTCATGTCACGTGGTTTTTACGCTCGGTGGCGCCCATCGGGATTTTATGTTTTATGTCGTTCTTCACTCACGTCCACCTTCGTGAGCATCTTAGTCTTTATTAAAAATAATGTACAAATTTGTAGGCAAATTACATTCTCCAACATCCATAGTTTAAACTACGCAAGATACCCTTCTTAGTCTTCATGGCCTATTCCCGACCCCAGAAATGTAGTCTTTGCTACTGGTTACCAATGTCTAGTGCCACATTTCATTAACTACGAAAGCCGATGTCGAAACGGGTTTTAGGTTTGCTGTGATGCTCTAACCTTATCTTTTGTTACAGGCCTCTGCTGCCCAAACAATCTGAAGGTGGTGGAATAGATAAAGGTTTCTGGAAGGGCTTATCAAAAACCAGTCAAGTGCAAACATACACGAGGTGCAAGGTTCACTATCATTGCTTATCTAAAGTTATTTGTAACTATATATCTGATAGATTGCTAAGTTTGCATATAGCATTTAATTCTGAAATAATGCTATTAGCTTCCAAAGGATGCAAGATATAAGGAAATGATTTCGTTCTTTGGCTGGAGTTAAAGAAAAGAAACAGCAAATCTCACTACTTTCATTAAAAAAAAAAAGGAAAACCTTCCCCACCAAATTCTGTACATGGATTATCATACTATAAAATCGCTATTAGATTGGATACGAAAATAGCTAAAATATAAATACACTTATAAATGGGAGAGATAAAATTATGTGCAGTATTTATTTGTAATATGCTGTGACACATACAAAAAAAAGAAACATACAATCAAAGATGACCGAGAAAAAAAAAGGTACTATTTAGTTGTTCAAATCTACCAAAGATAGTTTGTTAATATTCGATGATTATTGTAATCCCCATTAAACGGAACAACTAGTCCCTTTGATGAAGACACACACCCAGCTATCAGGATATATCTTGATGCCCACCTTTCTTTGCTTTATAAAGGTTCAGAATTACTAAGAAAAACAAAAGCTAAACATATGAATGGTCTAAATTCCTATGGGATTTCATCATGCCTTCTGCTGGCAACTATTCACTGTAATCAGATACTGTCAAGATGCTTTTATTTGTCCCCATCCAAGAAAATGTTTCAGAAATAGAATCTTGGAAATTTCTACCTAAGACATTTTGTGAAAAAAAAAAGATTGCACATTTATAAATTCAAGATGACTTTCCCATGTCAGTGTGTATACAGGGTATTTAGGATTAAGCAGAAGAAAGAATTCTTTAGCGTCTTCAAATTCATATATAGCTGGAGGCAACATGGATTGAAAGTCGGTCTTTGTACGCGTCCATCGACCGCCATGTTGAAAATTTTATCGTGATTAGACCGTCACGCAAATATCGTGAATTATACCATATCGAAAAAAAAAGACAAATTCAACGATTTAAAGAAGCAAGCTAAACTATACGCTTGTCTAAAATGTCGGGGTTAAGTTTTAAAAGAAAATGCATATTCATATAAAGTTAACAAATACAAAAAAATCAAAATACTGCGCATGACAATGCACATTAGATAAGAGGATGAATGCTTTAAGTTATTATATTGAAGACGTTAAATACCATAAAGATAAAAGAGAACAAAGATGGCACAATCTGGCAAACCTAAAAAAAATACCTTCAGATCTATCGAGCGGAAATTTTGTTGGATAAAGTATTTGAAATAAATCGTTAAGCCTTGACTTACAATATTACAAGTCATATTGAACTTACAGTGAAAAAAAATAATGGTGAAGATCTAAAACCATGCAATCATAATATTAACAAAAATACTCTTGCTTAAACGAACCTATGTGCATATATGGACATAGAAATAAAATAAACAATCACTCTATAGAGTAAAATATGTACGCGTCCATCGACCGCCATGTTGAAAATTTTATCGTGATTGAACCGTCACGCAAATATCGTCAATTATACCATATCGAGGAAAAATTGACAAATTCAACGATTTAAAGAAGCAAGCTAAACTATACGCTTGTCTACAATATCGGGGTTAAATTTTAAAAAGAAAATGCATACTCATATAAAGTTAACAAAATAAAAAAATCAAAATACTGCGCATGACAATGCACACTAGATAAGAGGATGAATGTTTTAAATTATTATATTGAAGACGTTAAATACCATAATTGAAGACATTTATAAATTAAACAAATCGCATGACAATGCACATTAGATAAGAAAATAATGCTTCGAATTATTATATAGATAACATCAAATACTATAAAGATTAGAGAAACTAAGAGAGCATTCTAACAAAATTCAAAATATCTTTAGACTTATCGAGTGGAAATTCTGTTGGACGGAAATATTTAAAATATATAAAAATTATTAAACTGTAGTATAAATAAGTCGCATTGATTTTATAATTAAGAAGGTAATGGTGAAAAACAAAAGGAAGATGGAATATTTAAGACGTGAAAAACCTACCCGCAAAAGCGGGGAGGATAGCAAAAACTGACCTTTCAACTCAGATGCTGGCAGCCAACTGACTCTTAGTTGTTTTCTAACTTCCCAGCTATTGCCAACACATGTGTTTTACACATGTCCTCCCCCCCCTCCCAAAAAAATACCTCTCTTCTTCCCCCCATGCACACGTGTTAGCAGGAGGGGGGGGCGAACACATGAGTTCTTCCCTAAGGACCCCAAATTTCGAACTCGTGGGAAATTCTCAGGTTTCTGAGAAAGCATTGTTCCTAGGCCTAAATTAGCGTCCCAAATTTTCAGAATCTATACAAAGGAAGAAATTATTTCTCCAACATTCGAAACTTAGAATTAAAATGTGGTACACACCAACCATAAAATGTTTCTATTAACTCGAAAATTGAAAGGTTAGAATAATGTATACGCTAAGCTAAAAAAAAAATAAAATAACGATAATTCTATTATGGTGTGAAACTGAGAAATAAAAAAAATTAATGTGTACACTAGACATAAAGTTAAAATAACAATAAAACGGTTAAATTATCGTCTATACTAAAGCATAAAGTACCTTTCTCGATTCGTGGAATTGAATGGTTAAAAATAACGGTCACTTCTTTCATCGTGTGAAACTGAGAAATAAAAAAAAAACGACTGTACATCATAAAGGCATAAAACAGGGATTGTTCACCATTATTATGCATTTCTAGACATCCAAACAAGGCTTTTATCAAAAACATGAAAATGTTCAACTCGTGGCAATTGCCCGCCGAGTACAACGTATTTTTAAAGTGGGTGGAAGACAATCTCGGAAAAAAAAGTATAAGATTACACGTATGTAAAAATATGTAAAAAGGCGTCGTGAACAGATAAAGAAATTTTTGACTCAAATGATTATTTCACCATTACAATATATTTTAAAAGGGAATAAAATAAAAATATTGATCCATAAAACGACTGTACACCATCATAAAGGCATAAAACAGGGATTGTTCACCATTAATATGCATTTCTGGACATCCAAACAAGGCTTTTATCAAAAACATGAAAATGTTCAACTCGTGGCGATTGCCCGCCGAGTATAACGTATTTTTAAAGTGGGTGGAAGACAATCTCGAAAAAAAGGTATAAGATTACACGTGTGTAAAATATGTAAAAAGGCGTCGTGAACAGATAAAGAAATTTTTGACTCAAATGATTATTTCACCATTACAATATATCTTAAAAGTGAATAAAATAAAATTGATCCATAAAACGACTGTACACCATCATAAAGGCATAAAACAGGGATTGTTCACCATTAATATGCATTTCTGGACATCCAAACAAGGCTTTTATCAAAAACATGAAAATGTTCAACTCGTGGCGATTGCCCGCCGAGTATAACGTATTTTTAAAGTGGGTGGAAGACAATCTCGAAAAAAAAAAAGGTATAAGATTACACGTGTGTAAAATATGTAAAAAGGCGTCGTGAACAGATAAAGAAATTTTTGACTCAAATGATTATTTCACCATTACAATATATTTTAAAAGTGAATAAAAATAAAAATTGATCCATAAAACGACTGTACACCATCATAAAGGCATAAAATAGGGATTGTTCATCATTATTATGCATTTCTAGACATCCAAACAAGGCTTTTATCAAAAACATGAAAATGTTCAACTTGTGGCGATTGCCCGCCGAGTACAACGTATTTTTAAAGTGGGTGGAAGACAATCTCGGAAAAAAAAAGTATAAGATTACACGTATGTAAAAATATGTAAAAAGGCGTCGTGAACAGATAAAGAAATTTTTGACTCAAATGATTATTTCACCATTACAATATATTTTAAAAGGGAATAAAATAAAAATATTGATCCATAAAACGACTGTACACCATCATAAAGGCATAAAACAGGGATTGTTCACCATTAATATGCATTTCTGGACATCCAAACAAGGCTTTTATCAAAAACATGAAAATGTTCAACTCGTGGCGATTGCCCGCCGAGTATAACGTATTTTTAAAGTGGGTGGAAGACAATCTCGAAAAAAAAAGGTATAAGATTACACGTGTGTAAAATATGTAAAAAGGCGTCGTGAACAGATAAAGAAATTTTTGACTCAAATGATTATTTCACCATTACAATATATCTTAAAAGTGAATAAAATAAAATTGATCCATAAAACGACTGTACACCATCATAAAGGCATAAAATAGGGATTGTTCATCATTATTATGCATTTCTAGACATCCAAACAAGGCTTTATCAAAAACATGAAAATGTTCAACTCGTGGCGATTGCCCGCCGAGTACAACGTATTTTTAAAGTGGGTGGAAGACAATCTCGGAAAAAAAGTATAAGATTACACGTGTGTAAAAATATGTAAAAAGGCGTCGTGAACAGATAAAGAAATTTTCGACTCGAATGATTATTTCACCATTACAATATATTTTAAAAGTTAATAAAATAAAAATTTATCCATAAAATAATTGTGCATCATTACTACGTATTTCTAGACATTCAAACAAAGCTTTTATCAAAAACATGAAAAATACACAAAGATGGACGTATTTAAACGTTAAATATTTCTTTGAAATTATAAGAAGGTTGGACAAAAGGCATAAAATAGGGATTGTTCATCATTATTATGCTTTTTTTGTTTTAGGCTTAATGTAAATCGTGGTAGAGCATGAGATTTTTTTATTTCAGGTTGTGGGGTTTACTTCGTGTAAAGTTGCTTTACACTTTTCGACAGTAACTTGCCCCACGTTGGGCGCAAAATGTAAGATTGTTTTTATGTTTAATGGTTGTATCCAATGTTGAATATTAGACAATATCCTAAACTCATAAAAATAAATTTTCTTTTATAAAATTTCGCCACGGCTACTGCTTAAACACTAATCTAAACAAGTTTCAACCTCATTATTACATTGTACCAAAGGGGCAAGCCTCAAATAGGCTAACCAAGAAAATCTTGCCAACAAGAGAGTGATACGATTTTGACTGTTTGTTTTGGTGAAATAAATAAAAAGATGCAAATGTTAAAATTAAAATACATAGGAAATTTATTACGATTAAAATACTGCATGTAATAAAAATTGAAGATAGATATTATATGCAAGACGGGTTTCCCTTTTTTATTATTAAAGACATTTCTTCAATATCCTATATTGTCGAAATAAAAAAAATTGAAGATTTCTATTCACTATATGTATCATATAGTGATCTTTACCACAAAATTTTTTCTACCTATTAAGAACTATGCATATGTCTTCTGACATATAAACGAGCCCTTTTTGGGCCCATACATAAAGAATTAAAAATTTAACCTACCATTGTCTCTCTACACGCACCGTCTCTCCAGGACCTCCCCCCGTCTGTACGCCTGTCTTCTCGTTACTAACCGAATTTTTTTAAAATGTGGCGCCCTCCCAAAAAAATTATCATCATCTTACAGAGTAAGAAGAAAGTTCATTTAATTTCGCAGATATATTCAAAGAATAAAAAAGTAAAATATTATTCCTTTCCTTTTTTTAGTAAAAGAAAATTTGAATTAATAATAAAACAATAAAATATAATAGGTTTATTCCTTGAAAATTTTCTTTAGTAAATTCTTCTTTAAAAAAAATATATATTTTTTTATATTATCAAAAAATATACCTAATTTATCTGAATTATATATATAATTAATTTTATTCTTTTTGAATAAAATAAAATTTAGAATTTTTCGAACTAGTATTTTTATATTGCTATCAAAATATATACCTAATTTATCTAAACTATATATATAATTAATTTTATTCTTTTTGAATAAAATTAAATTTAGAAATTTTCGTACTGGTAATAAGACTTTAGACCCCTCTTCTTGCATATAAAGGAAGGAATAATTTATATACATTTGTACATGTGCTCTTTGTACATTCTTCGTCTCGGCCCTTCTGCAGCGGGCTTTGGGATACACGCCCAGAGCTAATCCCATTTCTTCATCTCTTAATCGACCTCGTCGTTGTCCTTCTGTGGAGGGTTGGTCGGTATGGACAGGGCCAGTGTCATCTCCGACTGGGTATCTTCCCGGTTCCTGGTCTTCCTCTGGTTCTGTTTGCATCGGGCATCTGGCTGCTTGAACAGGGCCGATTTCATCTTCCTACAGCAGATCTTGGGATACGCGTCCAGGGCTGTGTCCTTCCCTGGCAGATCTTGGGATACACCGTCGGCCTTTGTCGTGGGAATTCCATCTAGACATCAAACACTCCGGCAAGACACTGCGTATATATATATATATGATGTAAATGTTTACATCTTTGTTGGGTCTGTTTGGTGGAAACCTGGCCCAACATATATATTAGAAAAAGGTTAAGAAATAAAAACGAAATTATAATAACCCGGTCAGACAAGGAAGTCAGACAGCAATCTTGGAGACCACAGATTATGTTAACAAAATGAACATTATTCTTACAGGTCAGAGCACTTTCGAACCAATATCCAAAAAAAAAAAAAAAAAGAAACCTACAGCCATTATAAAAATGTTTTTAGAACCCTACATAGAAATAAGGACATCACACCGGAGAACTCAAGATATTCTTGTCTAATATGAACTCCGAAGCCTATATATATGGACTCCCCAAACTTCCCAAGTCAGGTAACCCGTTAAGACCAATAGGATATTACTCATCTCCCGCAGCTCTCTTGGCCAAATTTTTAGATAGCTTCCTGGTCCCTTTACTAAAAGACAATCAACCCCAAAACAACCCCACAACCAAACACCCACACAACTCTACACCCAAATTTATTAGCGAAATTTTAAACACTTCCTACAAACCAGGACCATACCATGGTATCATTTGATGTAGTTAATTTATACCCCAGCTTACTATATCAGCTAATAATAGAATGTACAAAACTTCCTTTCAGACCATAATATAGCCCCTGATATATACACTTAAACAATTAAATTAATAGAGTTATTTTTGAGATTTAGTATATTTTCGTTCAACAATAAAAGCTACAGACAAGTCAAGGACTCCCCTATGGGAAGCCCACTACCATCACCACTATAAGAAATTGTAATAAGGCACATAGACAAGCAGATTATTAGCCAATTTCCAACCGAAATTCAAAATGCGAAAGATATATAGACGATATATTTTGCGTATTTCCGAACAGATATAATAGATACTATTTTATATAAATTAAAAAGCCTACACAAAGAAATAGATTTCACTCTAGACAAAGAAATTAATAATACCTAACCGTTCTTAGATATTTTGTTCTTAGATATTTTAATTACGAAACAAAAAAAAACAGCAATACAATACCACAGTTTATTACAAACCCACATTTCAACCTAATTACATTCACTACTCCTCATATTGTCCTTTAAACCATAAAATAAATACTATCAAAAGATTAAAAAAAAGAATTTATGCACAATGTTCAAATCAAACATACAAAACAATAGAAACACAAAAGATAATGCAAAACCTTCTCATAGCAGGATACCCAATAAACTTCATTCTAAGACATTTTACAACCCATCCTCAATTAATAATAGCCAAATATATATATATCAACATGCGTTTTACCAATTCTCCTAATAGTATAAAAATAGCAAGAGAACTAGGAAAATACAGAGTTAGAACTTTTTACGAAAATACCCCCAACATTGGATCAATAGTAAGAAACCCCAAAACAAAAAATAACCCTAATCCACCAATTTACAATAGACAAACCAATTTTGGATTGGACAAGCCAATTGGATCAGGTCTTATTTTCTTTTATTATAATCTATAATCCAAATTGTGCTTTATCATAATAGACAAGCCGTTTATTCCATAGAATGTAACCATTGTAACGTACATATGTAGGGTCCATTTTGGACTCTGACCCAACAATACACCCTATAACAGTGTAATTCTGATGAAACAAGGTTCTCGGCGGGATGTTGGATGTGCAGGATAGTCATTGGCCCGATCCTGCAGACTACCATGGCCTAAAGGACATCCTGTGGCCTGAAAGACACATCCTGTGGCCTGAAAGACACATGAAGACATTGGTCTTTAATTTCATAATTGTTCATTATAGCATATATAGAGAGAAAGAGGATATATTCGGTAAAGACCTATATCCTCTTAAATTTTTAATTTATCAATTCTAAAATATTATATTTTGGAATTAAGGGTTTATATTTTCATTTTTAGCATAATTTTATATTTTGATATAATTTAACTATTATATATTTTTATTATTTACAAGCGGATGTACCCGACTTCGCCTGGGATTTACCCGAGTAAAGGTTTGTCTAACGAATCTCTCGATAAAGTGAACATTTTTCCCCGGTCCCTTGAAAAATACTCGATAAGTTGAATAAAATCAATATTAATTGGTTCCCTCGGTAATTGGAAGTTAAAGGAATAGTTTCTTGCATTGGAATTGTATCATTATTCTTGTCTCAAATAAATTGTTGTGTCATCCTGAATTTTGTCTTTCCTAATTTTATACATTACAAAATCATCGTATCATCATGATAATATTTAGAGCAGATTGTTGAATTATAACAGATAAATTAGAATATTTATCTTGATTACTTTTAGGCAAAAAGTTATTTCAAAAATTGTATTTGCTAGAAACCTTCCCAGTACTATACTAAATAACTTTCCAAAGTTTCATGGCATTCCAATGAGTGGTTTGGTCAGGCATAAAGGACACACACACACACACACACACACTCGAGCGTGCGGCCACGCTTTCGCGAGCTCCGCCGTTTTCGCCTTTAGAGTGCGTGTGAAGGGCGTTTAACCTGGCAAGTGTGGTACTGGCAGAGAGCCCAGGATGTACTGAAAAAGTGCCTGAAAGGCCCAGCATCCTGCTACAAACAGGCGAGGAATTATCGCCAAAAAACGGGAATATGAAGAAAACAATTGAAATTTCTTCTAATTATCAAAAAGATGCAAATCCGCCGGCAGGCGATATGCATGTAAATCCGGCCGCCGCGCGTGGTGACGTCACGGCGCCGAAGACTGCTGCTACGACCAGCGCAACTGCAGCCAGCCCGACCTCGCTCAACTGGGCCGACAGCGAGATGACGGAGGTGGGCGCCAACGACGACTTCATCGTCGTGAAGGGCAAGAAGAGGCGCCGCGGCTCAACATCACCTGAGCACGCTGCAAGGCAGCCCAACAAGCCTGGAGAGCAGCGCAGCTCCCAGCAGCGGAAGCGGCCAGCAGGGCCGAGAGCAGTGCCGCCTCAGGAGATCAAGGCGACGCGCGCCAACATCGCCGACGCCAGGGCGAGGCAGGCCACAACCAACCACGAAAACTACATCTTCGTGGAGCTGTGCCCTGACATCCCGGACTACTCCTACCTCCGGGCAATCGGCGACCTGGTCGGAGGGCCCAAAAACATCGCCCACTTTGGCAGGATGAACGGCCACTAGATCGTGGGCCTCGCGAGCAAGAACCTTGCGAGCCGTTTGGTGGAGGAGGGCCTGAACATCGAGGGAACACTCCTCAAGGTCTTCCCCTTCCGCAAGAGGGCCGAAAGGATCATCGTGACCAATCTCCCCGGCTTTGTAGAGGACGCCACCATCGTGCAGGCTCTGCGTAAATACGGAGACATCACCTCCATCGCCCCCATCATGATCAAAATGGGGGAGTTCGCCTTCAGCGACGGCCGCCGGGAGGCGTTCATCCTGCTCCACCAGGGCGTAAGGCTGGAGACCCTGCCCGCCCGACTGACCATCGAGTCCAAGGGAGACACCCTATCTGCCTTCCTCTCCTTCGCAATTAAATGTTCCAAATGCGGAAGGCAGGGCCACCGCAGAGCTAGCTGTCCATCGCTCGCCAGGCAAGGGAACAGCAGCCCCAGGCAAGCAGCGTCTCCCATCGACGCAAGGCCTCCCCCCCCTCCTTCTCCTCCTCCTCAGCAGCCAAGGAAGCCGGCACCGGCGCCCGCAACACCGGCGTCCCCTGTCCAACCGGCGAAAACATCAACAGAGTCTCCGGCGATCCCCTCGGCGTCCCATCCTGCCGAACCGATGGATCTCGCCCAGCCCGCCCATGCCGCCCTTCCTGCTCCCCTGGCTGTCCCGAGGCCCCTCGAGCCTCGCATCTTTCCGCTCGACCACGAGATGTCGGTGGAGAAGCTGACCTCACCTCCCTCCACGCCTGCCCGGGGAAAGGCCGCACTCGAACAGCTGCTGGAGCACCTCGGGAAGTCCCCTAACATCTCCATCGACTGGGATAAGTTGCCCGACCTAAACCGCGAGGAGGCTCAGAAGCTCCTCACCTCAGAGACCACCATGAAGAGGAGAGCGTCCACGCTGACCCCGGCACAGGTCAAAGCCCTCAACAAGCTGCACGACACCATCAAGCCCTTGTGCCCAGACTCCAACTCCACAATCCGCAAGACCCTCCAAAAGACCAGGAAGGTGCTGCGTGAAGGACCGTCCCAATGAGTTACCGCGTCGCCACCATCAACGCGCGAGGGCTCGCCACTCGGAGGAGGAGCCTTGCCCTTTGTCATCTCCTCAGGCAACATCACGTGGACATCGCGTTTGTCCAGGAGACAAACGCATTTCATCTGGGCAGCGGCCAAGACCTCTGCCTCGGCTACAGTGCTGTTGTGTTGGCCCATCCCGTAGCCATCTCGGGATCCGGACTCGCCTGCGTCTTCGGACCAGGCGTAGCCGTGCTACATCAACGCATCCTGTGGCCGAGCCACATCGCCTTGGCAACCATAGATGTCCGCGGCGAGGAGATGACGGCCATCGCCGTTCATCTGGCGCATGAACCCCGGGAGAGAAACCGGCAACTGGAGCTCCTGGCGGCGACAGCGGCACAGGAGGAGGAGGGAGCCTGCTGGATCATAGGCGATTTTAACATCAGGGATCGGGGCCCCTCGTCATCATCATCATCGGATGCCCTCGCCGCTCTTCTGGACCTGGCCGCGCTGGTCGACGTGGCCACCCAGTTCGACGCCGCCCACCTGCCCACCAGAGTCGCCATGCACGGCGACCAAGTCGAATCGAACCGCCTGGACCGGATCCTCGTCCCTGCTGGAGTCCTGGATCGCGCCTCCATCTACGCGACCAGCCACTACCACCTCTCGGACCACCGCCTCGTGCTGCTCCAGGTGGGCCCGCCCACCACCGCCGTCTCCTCCCCCACCCAGCCTCGCTTGGCCGCGATGCTCCGCTCGGGCCTTGCGCTCGAACATCTGGCTGGCTACATCCGGGAGTTGGAGGAAGACACAGCGCACGATGACGACGACGGGACCTTCTGGGATAGGTGGACCTCCATCAAGGCGGGGCTGCTGGCGGAGGCCAGATCCCTGCACGACCCGCGCCACGCTGCCAGCGACAGCTACGTCTACAGGGCGAGACGTTACATCGCGGCGCAGCTCGAGGCCTCCTCCATCCGGGCAGACTACCCATCGCTGCCGGACCTGGCACGCGCCATCCGCCTCCGTCGCCCGGTCAGCGTCATCAGGGACGAGGAGGACAACGTCATCGAGGGCCCAGAGCTTCGGCGGAGGGCGTTCGCGACCTTCCAGCCCCGCTTCGCCCGTCGTACCAGCGATCCAGCTGCGGGAGCTGCCCTTCATCGCCAGCAGCGCGCCCACCACCACCACCCGCGAGCTGAGTGAGGAGGACCCGCTCCACCGGCCAGGAATCAGCCCCAGCGAGATAGCCCACGCCATCGAGCACCTCCCTCGCGGAAAGGCCCCCGGCTGGGACGGCGTGCCGTGCTGGCTCCTCGTCGCCTTCAACGAGGACTTCTTCGCGGAAGCTCTGGCCCGGGTGTTCGCGGCTTCACGGCTCCGCGGTGCCCTACCTCCGTCGACGCGGCGCAGCTCCATCTGCCTCGTGCCCAAGGCCCGCGGAGGTCGCGGCCTTGATGGCTACAGGCCTGTCGCGCTGCCCTCGGCCGACTACAGGGTCCTGGCCGCCATCCTTCACCGGCGCCTCAAGCCCCACCTGCGGACCCTGGTGCCGGAATGCCAAACATACGCCGTCCCCGTCATGGAACATCGCCATGGTGACGGACGCCATCGAGGAGGCCACCGCCCTGGGCTCGCCGCTGGCCGTCATGGGCGTCGACCTAGAGTCCGCCTTTGACTCATTGGACCGCGGCTTCCTGGAGTCCCTGCTAACATCCCTCCGCCTCCCGCCGGCCTTCATGGCCTGGATCAACATCCTCTACGCCGGGGCGGACGCCACCATCCGGGCCGGAGGCTTTCATACAACAGCCTTCCCCCTTCTCAACGGCCTCAGGCAGGGTTGCGCCGTAAGCGCCGCACTCTTCAGCATCGCCACGGGGCCGCTGCTACGTCGCCTGGAGTTGACCCTCGGCGTGGGCAATGTCATCGCTTACGCCGACGACATCGTCCTCCTATTTCATCGCGACGGAGACTTCGAACGGGTGGCGACCGTCTTCGAAGAATACAAGCAGGCCTCCGGAGTTGGCGTGAACCTCCGGAAGAGCGCTGGCCTCTGGTGCGGCGCCTGGCGCAACCGCGGCGACTCCCCTCTCGGCGCCTCCTGGTCGACCACCTCCATCAGGGTCCTCGGGCTCGACATCGCCCCCAGGAGCACCGTCGCCCACCGGGAGCAGCATCTCCTGGCCCTCCTGGAGAATGCATGCCGCAAATGGACGCCCTTCACCCGCGGCCTCTCCCTCGTCGGGCGAGCAAGAGCGGCGAACACGCTGGTGGGCTCTGTCATCCAGCACCACCTGCATGGCTACCTACCATCACCCCCAACCATCGCCAAGCTGCAGGCCCGACTGGCGAGATTCGTCTGGGGACAGGACCACACGGCGTGGCTTCCCGCCGATGTCATGGCGAGGCCAGTTGCCATCGGAGGCCTCGGCCTCCTCGACCTCGCGACCCAGCTCCAGCTCGCCTGCCTCAAGTGGGTGCAGGTCGCGCTCCGCGGGGGCAGAAATGCCTTCAGCTGGCTGGTAGAAAGCGGTGAGGCCTGGATCCACCCTCCACCGGACGGCACCCGTCTCCAGCCCCGCCGTCTCCGGCTGCTGAAGCTGTGGGAGGAGGCCTCCAACATCCTGGGCCTCAACCATCGGGCGGTCCCCACGGCTCAGGTACTGGACCTCAACATCATCGGCGGCTGCCGGTTCCTCCGCCCTCCCGACCTCCTGGCCCCTGCCCGCTGGCGCGGAGCCCGAGTCCGGGACCTTCTTGCGGAGGGCCACCTCACCGCCCGACCTACGCGCTCGGCCCTGGCTGACGCCGCGGCCCTGGGCGCCTTCTGTCGGAGGCTGACCTCCGAGAACGCCGTGGGCTTCGGGGCGGAGTCTGCGCCCTCATCTAGCTCTTTAGCTGCGGCCGTGGTGCTGCGAGGGACGTCTACGCCGTTCCTCAACGGCCTCACGACCCGCTCGGCCCGACGGGCCCTGGATCGCCCGCGCCTCGCCGCCACGCCCATCTCAAGGTTCACCTCGAGATGGTCGCCCACCATCGGTCCACTTCCATCTAGGATCGACTGGGCCTCGCTGCGGCGCTGCGCCTACTCGGGCCACGAGGCCGACGCGGCCCTCAAGTTGGCCCTCCACGCCCTGCCCCATCCGGCCCATCCTGCCTCGGTCGGCCCCTCCTGTCCTGCCTGCGGGTCCATCGACCGCTCCCTCAGCCACCGTTACTGGTGCTGCCGTTCCATCAGGCCTCTCATCAGAGAGGCCTTCAACATCATAGGGCGGCCCCCTGACCAGCAGGCTTGGATCTTCGGCGGGTCCGGCCTTGAGGACGACGCCCTTTCCATCTTGGCGTCGGCAAAGTTGCGAATTTATCGCTACTTTGTACAGGTTGGGCTCGGAGAAGCAGTGGAAGACCCGCTCATCGCCTGGTCCAGGACCCTCCAGCGCCGAGGTTTTCTTCCTCCATCTCCCATCACCATCTTGTAAAATTTGTTTCATATATGTATATATTTTCTCTTCTCTTCTCTCTTCTTATTTTCTTTTTCTCTCCCTATGATTGAAAATATGTAATATTGTCTAAGATGACAATAAATATTTTTTTAATTGTCAATTGTCACACACACACACACACACACACTCGAGCGTGCGGCCGCGCTTTCGCGAGCTCCGCCGTTTTCGCCTTTTGAGTGCGTGTTAAGGGCGCTTAGTCTGGCAAGTGTGATATTGGCGGAAAGCCCAGGATGTGCTGAAAAAGTGCCTGAAAGGCCCAGCATCCTGCTACCAACAGGCGAGGAATTATCGCCAAAAGACATAAATATGAAGAAAACAATTGAAATTTCTTCTAATAACCAAAAAGATGCAAATCCGCCGGCAGGCGATATGCATGTAAATCCGGCCGCCGCGCGTGGTGACGTCACGGCGCCGAAGACCGCTGCTACGACCAGCGCAACTTCAGCCAGCCCGGCCTCGCTCAACTGGGCCGACAGCGAGATGGCAGAGGTGAACGACAACGAGGGCTTCATCGTCGTGAAGGGCAAGAAGAGGCGCCTCGGCTCAACTTCACCTGAGCACGCTGCAAGGCAGCCCAACAAGCCTGGAAACCAGCGCAGCTCCCAGCAGCAGAAGCGGCCAACAGGGCCGAGAGCAGTGCCGCCCAAGGAAATCAAGGCGACGCGTGCCAACATCGCCGACGCCAGGGCGAGGCAGGCCACAACCAACCACGAAAACTACATCTTCGTGGAGCTGTGCCCTGACATCCCGGACTACTCCTACCTCCGGGCAATCGGCGACCTGGTCGGAGGGCCCAATAACATCGCCCACTTTGGCAGGATGAACGGCCACTACATCGTGGGCCTCGCGAGCAAAAACCTTGCGAGCCGTTTGGTGGAGGAGGGCCTGAACATCGAGGGAACACTCCTCAAGGTCTTCCCCTTCCGCAAGAGGGCCGAAAGGATCATCGTGGCCAATCTCCCGGGCTTTGTAGAGGACGCCACCATCGTGCAGGCTCTGCGTAAATACGGAGACATCACCTCCATCGCCCCCATCATGATCAAAATGGGGGAGTTCGCCTTCAGCGACGGCCGCCGGGAGGCGTTCATCCTGCTCCACCAGGGCGTAAGGCTGGAGACCCTGCCCGCCCGACTGACCATCGAGTCCAAGGGAGACACCCTATCTGCCTTCCTCTCCTTCGCAATTAAATGTTCCAAATGCGGAAGGCAGGGCCACCGCAGAGCTAGCTGTCCATCGCTCGCCAGGCAAGGGAACAGCAGCCCCAGGCAAGCAGCGTCTCCCATCGACGCAAGGCCTCCCCCCCTCCTCCTCCTCCTCCTCAGCAGCCAAGGAAGCCGGCACCGGCGCCCGCAACACCGGCGTCCCCTGTCCAACCGGCGAAAACATCAACAGAGTCTCCGGCGATCCCCTCGGCGTCCCATCCTGCCGAACCGATGGATCTCGCCCAGCCCGCCCATGCCGCCCTTCCTGCTCCCCTGGCTGTCCCGAGGCCCCTCGAGCCTCGCATCTCTCCGCTCGACCACGAGATGTCGGTGGAGAAGCTGACCTCACCTCCCTCCACGCCTGCCCGGGGAAAGGCCGCACTCGAACAGCTGCTGGAGCACCTCGGAAGTCCCCTAACACCTCCATCGACTGGGATAAGTTGCCCGACCTAAACCGCGAGGAGGCTCAGAAGCTCCTCACCTCAGAGACCACCATGAAGAGGAGAGCGTCCACGCTGACCCCGGCACAGGTCAAAGCCCTCAACAAGCTGCACGACACCATCAAGCCCTTGTGCCCAGACTCCAACTCCACAATCCGCAAGACCCTCCAAAAGACCAGGAAGGTGCTGCGTGAAGGACCGTCCCAATGAGTTACCGCGTCGCCATCATCAACGCGCGAGGGCTCGCCACTCGGAGGAGGAGCCTTGCCCTTTGTCATCTCCTCAGGCAACATCACGTGGACATCGCGTTTGTCCAGGAGACAAACGCATTTCATCTGGGCAGCGGCCAAGACCTCTGCCTCGGCTACAGTGCTGTTGTGTTGGCCCATCCCGTAGCCATCTCGGGATCCGGACTCGCCTGCGTCTTCGGACCAGGCGTAGCCGTGCTACATCAACGCATCCTGTGGCCGGGCCACATCGCCTTGGCAACCATAGATGTCCGCGGCGAGGAGATGACGGCCATCGCCGTTCATCTGGCGCATGAACCCCGGGAGAGAAACCGGCAACTGGAGCTCCTGGCGGCGACAGCGGCACAGGAGGAGGAGGGAGCCTGCTGGATCATAGGCGATTTTAACATCAGGGATCGGGGCCCCTCGTCATCATCATCATCGGATGCCCTCGCCGCTCTTCTGGACCTGGCCGCGCTGGTCGACGTGGCCACCCAGTTCGACGCCGCCCACCTGCCCACCAGAGTCGCCATGCACGGCGACCAAGTCGAATCGAACCGCCTGGACCGGATCCTCGTCCCTGCTGGAGTCCTGGATCGCGCCTCCATCTACGCGACCAGCCACTACCACCTCTCGGACCACCGCCTCGTGCTGCTCCAGGTGGGCCCGCCCACCACCGCCGTCTCCTCCCCCACCCAGCCTCGCTTGGCCGCGATGCTCCGCTCGGGCCTTGCGCTCGAACATCTGGCTGGCTACATCCGGGAGTTGGGGGAAGACACAGCGCACGATGACGACGACGGGACCTTCTGGGATAGGTGGACCTCCATCAAGGCGGGGCTGCTGGCGGAGGCCAGATCCTTGCACGACCCGCGCCACGCTGCCAGCGACAGCTACGTCTACAGGGCGAGACGTTACATCGCGGCGCAGCTCGAGGCCTCCTCCATCCGGGCAGACTACCCATCGCTGCCGGACCAGGCACGCGCCATCCGCCTCCGTCGCCCGGTCAGCGTCATCAGGGACGAAGAGGACAACGTCATCGAGGGCCCAGAGCTTCGGCGGAGGGCGTTCGCGACCTTCCAGCCCCGCTTCGCCCGTCGTACCAGCGATCCAGCTGCGGGAGCTGCCTTCATCGCCAGCAGCGCGCCCACCACCACCACCCGCGAGCTGAGTGAGGAGGACCCGCTCCACCGGCCAGGAATCAGCCCCAGCGAGATAGCCCACGCCATCGAGCACCTCCCTCGCGGAAAGGCCCCCGGCTGGGACGGCTTGTCGTGCGGGCTCCTCGTCGCCTTCAACGAGGACTTCTTCGCGGAAGCTCTGGCCTGGGTGTTCGCGGCTTCACGGCTCCGCGGTGCCCTACCTCCGTCGACACGGCGCAGCTCCATCTGCCTCGTGCCCAAGGCCCGCGGAGGTCGCGGCCTTGATGGCTACAGGCCTGTCGCGCTGCCCTCGGCCGACTACAGGGTCCTGGCCGCCATCCTTCACCGGCGCCTCAAGCCCCACCTGCGGACCCTTGTGCCGGAATGCCAGACCTACGCCGTCCCCGGGAGGTCCCCGTCATGGAACATCGCCATGGTGACGGACGCCGTCGAGGAGGCCACCGCCCTGGGCTCGCCGCTGGCCGTCATGGGCGTAGACCTGGAGTCCGCCTTTGACTCACTAGACCGCGGCTTCTTGGAGTCCCTGCTAACGTCCCTCCGCCTCCCGCCAGCCTTCAGGGCCTGGATCAACATCCTCTACGCCGGGGCGGACGCCACCATCCAGGCCGGAGGCTTCTACACCACCGCCTTCCCCCTCCTCAACGGCCTGAGACAGGGTTGCGCCGTGAGTGCCGCACTCTTCAGCATTGCCACGGGGCCGCTGCTACGTCGCCTGGAGTTGACCCTCGGCTTGGGCAATGTCATCGCTTACGCCGACGACATCGTCCTCCTATTTCATCGCGACGGAGACTTCGAACGGGTGGCGACCGTCTTCGAAGAATACAAGCAGGCCTCCGGAGTTGGCGTGAACCTCCGGAAGAGCGCTGGCCTCTGGTGCGGCGCCTGGCGCAACCGCGGCGACTCCCCACTCGGCGCCTCCTGGTCGACCACCTCCATCAGGGTCCTCGGGCTCGACATCGCCCCCAGGAGCACCGTCGCCCACCGGGAGCAGCATCTCCTGGTCCTCCTGGAGACTGCGTGCCGCAGATGGACGCCCTTCACCCGCGGCCTCTCCCTCGTCGGACGAGCAAGAGCGGCGAACACGCTGGTGGGGTCCACGATCCAGCACCACCTGCATGGATACCTCCCATCACCCCCGACCATCGCCAAGCTGCAGGCCCGACTGGCGAGGTTCGTCTGGGGGCCAGACCACACGGCGTGGCTTCCCGCCAACGTCATGGCGAGGCCAGTTGCCATCGGAGGCCTCGGCCTTCTCGACCTCGCGACCCAACTCCAGCTCGCCTGCCTCAAGGGGGTACAGGTCGCGCTCCGCGGGGGCAGAAATGCCTTCAGCTGGCTGGTCAGCGGCAACAGCGGGGAAGCCTGGATCCACCCTCCACCGGACGGCACCCGTCTCCAGCCCCGCCGTCTCCGGCTGCTGAAGCTGTGGGAGGAGGCCTCCTACATCCTGGGCCTCAACCATCGGGCGGTCCCCACGGCTCAGCTACTGGACCTCAACATCATCGGCGGCTGGCGGTTCCTCCGCCCTCCCGACCTCCTGGCCCCCGCCCGTTGGAGCGGAGCCCGAGTCCGGGACCTCATCGAGGAGGAACACCTCATCGCCCGCCCTACGCGCTCGGCCCTGGCTGACGCCGCGGCCCTGGGCGCCTTCTGTCGGAGGCTGACCTCCGAGAACGCCGTGGGCTTCGGGGCGGAGTCTGCACCCTCATCTAGCTCTTTAGCTGCGGCCGTGGTGCTGCGGGGGACGGCTACGCCGTTCCTCAACGGTCTCACGACCCGCTCGGCCCGGCGGGCCCTGGATCGTCCGCGCCTCGCCGCCACGCCCATCTCCAGATTCCTGGCGAGATGGACGCCCACCATCAATCCACCATCCAGGATCGACTGGGCCTCGCTGCGGCGCTGCACCTACTCGGGCCACGAGGCCGACGCGGCCCTCAAGTTGGCCCTCCACGCCCTGCCCCATCCGGCCCATCCTGCCTCGGTCGGCCCCTCCTGTCCTGCCTGCGGGTCCATCGACCGCTCCCTCGGCCACCGTTACTGGTGCTGCCGTTCCATCAGGCCTCTCATCAGAGAGACCTTCAACATCATAGGGCGGCCCCCTGACCTGCAGGCTTGGATCTTCGGCGGGTCCGGCCTTGAGGACGACGCCCTTTCCATCTTGGCGTCGGCAAAGTTGCGAATTTATCGCTACTTTGTACAGGTTGGGCTCGGAGAAGCGGTGGAGGACCCGCTCATCGCCTGGTCCAGGACCCTCCAGCGCCGAGGTCTCCTACCTTTGTCCCTCTTGTAAATTTGTATTATATATGTATATATATATTTTTTTTCTTTATGTATATATTTTCTTCTCTCTCTCTCTCTCTCTCTCTTTGATATGTAAAATTGTCTAGATGACAATAAATATTTTTTAATTGTCAAAAAAAAAAATTGTCACACACACACATGCATTCATTTTTATATATATAGATAATAGTTATATAATTATAAATTTATATATTATTTTTGACAATTTCAAATTTTCTATAATTTTAAATAATTTATTTTAGAATTTATATTCATATAATACTTATTTTTATAATTTTATTTTTATCTATGTGAATATTTTAAAGTAATAAATAATCATAGACAGTCAGCTAGGTTAATAATAATTTTAAAACAAAAATCGAGCCATCCTGGTTTAAAAACAGAGGGGGAATTGAGTCAGTTAGAGAGAAGGAGAGCAAGAGTAAAGATGGATGAAACTGGGAATTTGATGTATGAAAAGCTCTTACAGGTCGAAGTAAGTACAATAAAATTCATAGGTGATTTGGGCACTATGCTCATTATAATTTATATTGAGAATAAGTTTCTCTCTGCGAAGCAGAGTTTATATAAAATACGATATGATTTTAGACTATAGGGATATAATTATATAGAATGCGCTGATAATTGAGGTCAGTAAAAATTTATATTTTATGTGTATACTAGCGGATGTGTACCCGGCTTCGCCCGGGTTTTATCCCAGTGAAAGTTTGCCTAACGAATATTATATATTATGAAGTATAATAAACAATGTTAAAGATTAGTTTTAATTATTAATCAAGATTGTGTGTGCATATGTGAGAAAGATGTAATATCGTTGTTGTTTTCTTGGCCGACTGTTTTACATATGGTGCTATCTTAAAATTGCTTGTTTTGAATATTTTTTTAGATTGAGTTGAATGAATTGCTGAATTTTTTTTGTATTTATATATAAATAAAATTAACTCTGTTGATTTTTTTGTATTTAATCGATAACAGCGAATTTACGCATGTTAAAGTTAGGAAAAATATTTTGATGTTAAGCAAAACCTGCTCCATCTCGTTTTACATAAATATTGAAAATTTGGTCGAAATTGATGCATTGTAACGAAAGTTTTTAGTAAACAACACTTATGAAATTTGCATTTTATTAATATAGATTGTATTCATTTAGTGCAAATTAAATATTTATTTATGCCTTCAGTCATTATTTATCAAAAACATATTTATTCCCTTTATATATATAATTTTAATACATGAAGTGCTGTGCTGGTATATAGTGTAGAAGAGATATGGCAAGATAAGAGATATATCCAGAGAGAGAGAGCCAATGATAATACTGTGAAATTAAACTACCATTCCCAATATTATGAATATCCACATAGTACTTAACCATATCCCATATTAGTAATTTTTAATTCCGATTGGCTCTGGATAGTATTCTTTGTCTAGCCATGAGTGCTTGTTTCAATATCTTCTTATATAAATTTACCTTGGTATATATATATTCAATAATAATTGTAATTTGAGGTATATGCATATAATTCTAAATTAAAAGCATACTAAGTGAGGATTTCGCTGTTATAACTAATTCGTGTTCCCCGTTTTACATTCCAATTATAAACATGTTTCCTTTTTTTTAGTGTGGTGAAGACTGAATATGACTGTTGAGCTAACTGGCAAAGCCTTGTCCAAATTTAAGCCTTTTCATATATATCGGTGAAACAGGCAGACTGTTAAAGACAGAATGGACGAACACGATAGATGTATCAGAAACAAAAAAAAAAGGACAAAAAATCCCTAGTATTTCAACATATAGAAAAAAAAACACAGTCCTCTCTTTCAATTTAGAAGAACCAAAAATTTATTATACAAACATAAACAATAAGCATAAAAGATTGATCCTTGAAGCCTTGTTATCTAAAAAACACAACAGTATCAATAGACATATTGACATCCCAGAGGTCTATAGTGGATTTGTATATAGCCAAAACAACCCTGTATAGACAATAATCTGTTAACTATGTATATAAAAAACACGATTCCTTTTATTTTATACCATAAACAAATACTATGCTTAAGAGTTTTCTTAACACTTCTGAAATATGTAAATAATTTATAAGATATAAATAATAGTTAAAAGTTTAGATTTATTTCGTTTATATGCTCCAGTAGATGGGTTGGCACTACCCGAAAGCTTGAGAAGTATTTAATAAAAAATAGGAAACTCATCCTGGACTCAACGGAGCCTGTGTTCAATTGTAAAATGATTCTAGATTATGAAAAAATTACTAAAAGAGACAATTCAAAAAGCCTATTTTATTCAAAAGAAATGTGCTACAATTAACAGAATGGAAGAAAGAGAAAATATCAATCATATTTACAGATATGCCTTTAATTATATTTTTAAAAAATTCCACTTTTAATTCCAAGAATAATATTTTAGGTTGTCTTAGAAAACTATTTTTTCCTTTTCTTGTCTGCTATCTTGTTTACACACTTGATAACAGCATTATTTAAGAACATCCTGTGATATTTTTCTCATTTATGGACTCGAAAATCATACACTTTGGTTTGTAGCCCGTAAAACCATATTCTCTCTTTCTCATTAATTCTTTTGCCCGATGATGGTAATAATGCTGTTACCGAAACGTCAGACACTATTAATTTATTTGGATTAGGTCTTATTTTCTTGTAGCCATTATGGTATTAATGTGAATAAATATATTATAGGGTCATCATTTAATGATAATGCATGATGATTAAATAATGTAGAAAATAATTTCTGTTGGGTTTGTTAGAGAGTTGGTTGAGGCATTAAAATTCAAAATGTTGAACTCATAAATATCATATGACAAATTTCCAATAATATATATATCTTGTCTATATATATATTATTTTTATTAAAAGTAATCTTTCAAATTTTGTCTAGGTAAATTTACCAGAGCACTTTATAATATAATTTCCAATGAATCTTTATACAAATTAAAATAACATATATGTCATACTTTATATGTTATACATATAATGTAAATACAGTATAACCTCGTTAATTCGACACACGCAAATTCGACACTCTACCATAATTCGACCATATTCTGATGTCCTGACCTCTGGTCTATCAAATAACAAACCGTAATTCGACAGTATCGATAATACGACAGTTCCGATAGTTGGACCATTTAAAAATTCGAATTTCGACAGTTGAATGTTTTTTTACATACAACTTTAACGCTAAACGGTATTACGGCGGCGACGATCGGCATCGGCGGGCGACGATTGGATCGCGCCTGCGCTCTTTTGGTTTCTGTGTTGACATTGCTTAGTATTATTAATGAAACTGATTCCAATAATTATTAATTAAACATTATATTTATTGATTTACAAGAGAGAGATATAATATAAAAGGGAAACTTATATTGAAACAAAGGAACTCTTTCTTCTTGTTTTTTTAGCGCCTATTTTCCCGTGAGCTTACACACACTCTGTGGTAACAAATAATTAAAATATGTACAACACACGCTCCCCTGTGTGTAAGCCCTAATCAGCAAATCCAAGGCTATCTGCACATTTCCGTAGTTTGTCCTTAGGTAGACTCTTCGTTAGTATATCCGCCTCCATGTCTTCACTTTTAGTGTATTCCAGCTTGATTCCATTTTGAATTTCCTCTTTCACAAAATAATACTTTCGGTTTATGTGCTTTGTTCGTGAAGTAATTTTGTCCGATTGTATCCAGTTTATTGCAGCCTGGCTGTCACTTTTCAAGGTAATTGGGAAAGTTAAATTTTCACAAAGTTCTTCTAGTAATCCCTTTAACCATAATACTTCTGAAATGCCTTCACATATTGAAATAAGTTCTGCTTCACATGTAGACAAGGCTACTAAATTTTGCTTTCTACTTCTCCAGTTTATTAAGTTTTTGCCAAGTTTGACTGTATAGCCTGAATAGGATTTTGCGTCTCGGGTTGTGCACCAGCTCGCATCAGTACTTATTGTGATATTGTTGTCTTTTGACTTATATGCCAACATGTTATCTCTTGTTCCCTTCAGATATCTATAAATCCTTTTAACTCCAGTTAAGTGTATTTCTCTTGGATCATTACTATACTGTGATAAATTGCTGACGTTGAAGGATATGTCCGGTCGAGTACCCATAGAGAGGTACATTAGTGATCCAATCATTTCCTGGTATACAGTTTTATCTACTAGCTTAGAGTCCAAATATTCATCCAAATTTTGATTTTGATCTCCAGGTGTCTGCACACTGTTGCATTCTTCCAGTCCAAATCTGTGAAGAATTGTATCAATATAATGAGTCTGAGATAGATAAAATCCATCTTCTTCCCTTTTTATTTCAATTCCAATAAATGGTTCGCTATCTTTCTTTTCTGTTAGAGTGACATATTTTTCTATTTCTGAGGCTAGGTTGTCATTAATTTCCTTACTAGTTCCAGTAATGATGAGATCATCTACATATAGACCCAGTATTGCATACTCTTCTCCTCTCTGGAGTTTATAGACACATGGATCACATTTGGTTCTAATCATTCCCAACTGGTATAAAATTTCATTGATCTTTTTGTTCCAACATTTTCCTGATTGTGGTAGACCATACAGGCTTTTTTCCAATTTACACACTTTGTTTTCTTCTCCTTTTTGTATAAAACCATCTGGTTGTCTCATGTATACTGTCTCTTTTAACTCACCATAGAGATAAGCTGTCTTCACATCATAAGTCTTTATGGTTAAATTCTGTTGTGTTGCAAGAGCTACTATTGTTCGCAAGCTTTCCTTTTTGAGTACAGGTGAAAAAGATTCCTTATAGTCCACACCATATCTTTGATTGCATCCAACAGCAACCAGTCTGGCCTTTCGTTTATATATGCCGTCACTTGGTGTTTTCTTCGTACTGTAGACCCATTTACTATTGATGACTTTCATACCATTTTCCCTTGGTACTAGTGTCCATACTTTATGTTTCTCTATCTCACTGAGCTCATCTTCCATTTCTTTGCGCCATTCATTTCTTTCTCCACTATCCATTGCTTCTTTAAAGTTCTCCGGAATATAATGATCAATTTCCATAATTAAGTTTGCATTATTCCTATCCTTTATTCTTTGTGAGCGTCGAACTCCTTCTTCAATCAATTTCCTTTCTTGTTCTTCAAGTCTTGCTTTGTGCCGTTCTTCTAAGATGCTCTTTGTTTCTCCTTTCTTTCTTCCTCCTTTTGCGCATCTTTCCTCTATTGGTTCAGTTTGTGTTGAGTCATTTTCAGTGTCACCACCTGGTTTTACGGAAGTATCCTCCTGAGACTTCATTTCACTCTCTGCTACAGGATTGTCTTCTTTCAAGATAAGAAAGTCTTCAACTATTTCTTTACAATTTCCTTTATAGGTCAAATTATCACAATTAGTATCTTCCTGAATATAATTTGCATAATCAATTCCTCTCTTATCTTCACTAAATTTTACTGATCTGACTTCATGAATTCTCTTTGTCATTATATCATATATTCTGTAGGCTTTTCTTTTAATGGAATAACCAATAAATATTCCCTTTCTACCCTTTGGTGAAAACTTGTTTCTTCTTGGTTTGCTCTCAAGCCAATGTGTCAAACATCCAAATATTCGAATGTGTTTGACCGATGGTTTCCTGCCATTCCATCTCTGCATAGGTGTATTTTGCTTGATAGACCTGTGGGGTGTACAATTCTTAATGTATGCAGCTGTAGCAATTGCCTCTGCCCAAAACATCATGGGTAATTTTGAGTCAATTAGTAAGGTTCTCGCTGTATCTATAAGAGTCCTATTCACTCTCTCTGCGACTCCATTACTTTGTGGTGAGTATGTGGTGGTAAGTTGGTGATGGATCCCACTTCTCTTGAAAAGTCCTTCAAATCTAGAGTTACAAAATTCAGTTCCATTGTCCGTTCTTACATCTTTTATTCTAAGACTTAATTCGTTTTCAGCTCTTGCTTTAAATTCTTCAAATCTTTCAAAGGTCTCATCTTTTGATCTCAGGAAATATACAAAGATTCTTCTACTGTAATCATCTACTATAACAAGGAAATACTTAGATCCTCCTAAAGATTGACATGGCATTGGTCCACATAAATCCATATGAATCAACTGCAGGGGCTTAACTGTATAATTATCTGTAATATTATATGGCTTCTGCACCAGTTTTCCCATTATGCATGCTTCGCACTCTGGTAACCTTTCGAATTTTAGATCCAATCCTCTTACAATATGTCCTTGAATCATTTTTTTCATGTATTCTTCATTTATATGGTTTAATCTCTTATGCCATAAACTTATATTGCTATTTTTATTTGATAAATGTGTATTTATAACCATGACATTTTCATTTTTTGCTATTGGTACATTTCTTTGTTTTGTTTCCATCATAAACATTCTATCTTTAATATATGCTTCAGCAACTAAATCATTCCCTTCATTATAAATTTTTGCTCCATCCTTATTGAAAATAACTGAATTTCCCTTGTTGACTAATTCGTATACTGACAAGAAATTATTCCTTAAACTTGGTACATGTAAGATATCTTTGATGTGAATATTTTCTTGGCCTTCACTTGTGCATGTAGTAAGTCTCATATCTCCTTTGGCTATGGCTTGGGTAGTTTTGCCCTTTTCAGCTAGGTTGATTTCACTTTCATAATCTACCACATTTTCCATCAAAGTTAGGTTTGGGGTTAAATGTGCGGTGCATCCTGAATCTATACAACATATTTGTCTATCATTTCTCTCATCTGGTGAATCTTCAAATTCTTTTACATATGTTTCAAATGCTTGCTCATTAATTCCACTTTTCATAGTATCCACTAGGTTATTTGAATGTTCCCTACTGTATTTGTGATTTCTATAACCAGGATTCCATTTCTTTTGGTATCCTTGTTTCTGTTTATCTCGAAACCAGCAATCATTAGCTAGATGTCCCTTTTTATTACAAACAAACATCTTTTTGGCTGAGATTGTTGAACTTTTCTATCTTTAATTCTGTATGCTTGTTCATGCCCATTCTCAACCGATTGATTTAATCTCATATTTCTTCTTGACTCCTCTTCTCTTAGAGTTTGTTGAATCTCTTCAATTGTTGCCTCTCTCTTTGATCGTAAGACAATAGCAATATTTTCATACCTTGGATGTATGCCTCTGACAATATGAAATGAAAGTTCTCTTGAGGAAAATTGATGCCCTAATGATGAACTTCTAGCAGCAATATTTTTTGCCCTTGTTATATATTCATCTACAGTTTCATTATCTTTCATTCTAATGTTCTTTAATTCTAAGCCTATATCAATAATTTTATCTTCCAAATTGCCTGTGTATGTTTTTCTCAGTGAGTCCCATACTTTCTTAGCATTTGTTTCTCCTAAGAACATTCCAGCTTGTTCTTTTGTCAACGTAGTGATGATTATCCCAAAAGCTTCATCATTTTTATCACTCCAAATCTCCCAAGAACTTTTGTCTTCCATATCAGGTTCTGGATCGGAAATTACACATTTAAATAATTTTCTTCCTCTCAGAACTGCGCCGATTTTCAACGCCCATATTTGATAATTATTTCCTGTTAATGGTTCAATTTTTGTTTGGGATAAAAAATTATATTCAGCCATTTTCGTCTTTTGAGCTAATATAAACAAACCAATATATAATTTAAAACAAATATATATTTTAAATTTATTTAAATATTGGGCAGCTTTTAAACATGCAATATATAGATATAATTTAACTTAATCTATATAAATACCTTTAATCTTCTTATAAGTGCTTCAGTTTACCGATCAGAATAAACTTCATGCTTAATCTTCAGATTGAATATTTTCGTTTTTGAGCTTTATATCAATAAACCACGCTCTGCTACCAATTGTTGACTTTGCTTAGTATTATTAATGAAACTGATTCCAATAATTATTAATTAAACATTATATTTATTGATTTACAAGAGAGAGATTGTGTTGTTATCCAAGACGAGGCAAGATTAACTAAGCATTAGTTTATTTCCTATTATATTATATTTTATATACAAGTCAAAAGAGATCACTAGCAGAGTATTATTCCTTTTTGTTTCCAGAGCTCAACAATCTATGAGCCTAATACTCTGCACATCTCCTCCCTTAACTTTACAGGAACCTTCGAGGTATCTTGACTGCCCTTCCATATCATGTATGCACGGCTGGCATTGAAGGGAGGCTCTTCTCTGGATCCTGGTCTTGGTTGTCCCTCTGCATCCTTCCATCTCTTGTAGATGAGGCCGTTGGTGTAGGGCAATCCTCCTAGGTCTCTTGCTCCTGGTCATCCTTGCATCTCCTTGAGAGCCAGGTTGATGTCGAAGTGGGGGTCTCCTCATTTCTCTGCTCCTGGCGCTTTCCAGGGGCATCGTCCTATATGCTTGAAGAGTCAGATAGCAATCTTCTTCTTTCTTCTTGGACTTGGACTTCTTAGATTTCTTCTTGGGAGGTTCTTCAGCTTCTACTTCCTCCTCCTCACTGTCCTCAGCTTGCTTCCTCTTCTGGGGAGTCTCTTCCTCCTCATTGTCAGAGGACTCCTCCTCATCTCCGGACTCTTGAGTTCCAGATTTGGGGCAGTCGTCCTTCTTATGGCCAAACTCCCCACAGGTGTAGCAAGCCTTCTTGGACTTGCGCTGGTTCTCCTCCTGTCCTCCATCTTCAGCCGTGTTGTTGGTACACTCATATTTACGGTGGCCAACTTCTCCGCAGTTGTAGCAGGTGTTGTTGCTGCCTCCATCACGGCTCTGTCCACGGCCACGTCCACCACCACGGGCCGGTTTGGTACATTCAAACTTGCGGTGGCCTTCTTCCCCGCAGCTGTAGCAGCCTCTGTTATCTCCTCTTCCGAGTCTACCACGCTGTCCGCCGCGGCCTCCTGATGATAATTGCTGAATCATTCTCACAATGTTTAATTTTTCACTTGTCTCCCCAGAGATAAGTGGCTGCTTTAGTTTATCAACAATGTATATTTTCGAGTTTAAGTGCTGGCCTTTATTTTGAAGTTTTACGTGGATCATTCCAACTGTTTCCAAGGGTATTCCATTTGGACCTTGTAATATTTTATCAGATTTTTTGTTGTGTATAAAAGTAGGCCTTGTATTTGAAATGATAAGGTATGGATTGATTCTAAATGTTTTAATTATCTAGGAATGAGATTACATAATATAACATACAATAAAAATAAAGTTACATACTTGAGGTGAGACATTGAAGGCGGTAAACAAAGCTTATTCGATTACATCTTATTATTTACAACACAACGTTGTCAAATCTATTTCTAACATTATTAAAAATACATAACAGTCTCCCCTACTTTAGATAAGACACTTAGGGATAGTTTCCTGTTTTTATATTTCTGGTTGTGTAGACATAGTCCTCAAGATGTCGCGGGGGACGTCTTGGGCGTTGTGATCTGCGCAGGGGTGTATCAGGCATGGATGTAGGATCCTGATCAGATGTCTGGTCGGGGTCATGATGCTCCTGTTGATTCGGTTCAGGCTGTGAAACAGTGTATTGGATCGGATCAAAGTCTGGTGATGACTGGCTTGGTTTCGATTGGTGATGTATTGTAGATTCATCAAAAGTGACTTGTTTCTTTTTAATTTCAACTTTTTGAAGTTGGTTTATGTGACGTTTCAGAGATTTTCCTTCATCTAATTCAATGATGTAGTGAAGATTTCCAAGCTTTTGTTTAATAGTTCCATTTTTCCAAAACGGTTTGTTGCTGATGAAAACTCTTGCTTGAACTCTTTCTCCTACCTGAAGACATCGTGTACGCGGTTGAATTTGATGTTGGGACTTTTCTTCCTGATAAGGTCGCATAGCATCAAGTTTTATGCGAATTTGCCTGTTCAGATACATTTCTGATGGTGATCTCCCACTTGCTAATGGAGTTGCTCGATAACGAAGGAGTATCTTTTGAATCTTCTGGTGTATTGGAACATTTTCGTTTATCATAGATTTAAGTTTGTTTTTCAAGGTTTGAACATTCCTCTCAGCGAGTCCATTTGTTGCTGGGTGTCCGGGCGCTATGAATTTTTGTCTGATCCCGTTTTCAAGACAGTAGTTCGAGAAGGTATCACCGGTAAATATTGATGCGTTGTCAGAAACCATAACAAAAGGGTATCCATGGGTTGAAAAAATGTCATTTAAAAGTTTGATGGTGTTGAGGGATGTTGGAGGTTCACTGATGGCTTTGATCTCGGCCCAGCGAGATTTTGCATCAATTAGGACTAAGTAATAATATCCCTGGAAAGGTCCTGCGTAGTCGAGGTGAATGCGCTCCCAATTAGTTGATGGAGGATCCCAATGATGTACAGGTGCTTTTGGAGGATTGTTTTGAGTAGATAAGCAATCTTTGCATGATTTTACAAGATTTTCGATATCCTTGTCAATATTATTCCAAGTGCAGTAACGTCGGGCAAGTTGTTTCATCTTCACGATCCCAAGATGTGTTGAATGAAGGTCTTTTAAGACTTCCAGTTGAAGACTTTTTGGAACTACTACCTTATCATTCTTGAACAAGATTTCTCCATTTATTGTGTAATCACTCTCGATGGAATTTGATTTGATGTCTCGTTTTAGCTTTGACAGCTCTTTGTCTTTGTCGTTCTCTTTTACAATTTCTTCCACTGTTAAGGTTTTCGTAGAAATTTCGAACACCGTTGAGGAGCATATTCGATGTACCTCCTCGTTGATAATCATGTCGGTGGTAACATAACCTTGGGCAGTGGGTGCTCGTGACAAACAGTCAGCAATTTGATTTTCAGTTCCTTTCTTGAATGACACGACGTAGTCGAAACCTGCTAGAAATGAAGCGTAACGTAAGAGACGGGCAGATGTCATTTTTGGAAATTTTGATTTAGGATGAAAAATTCTGGTCAAGGGTTGATTATCAGTAATTAGTGTAAATTTATGTCCGAAAAGATAATAAAAAATGGTCTACTCCGAACACAATTGCCAGTGCTTCTCGATCTAGTTGAGAGTAGTTCTGCTCTGCATCTGTTTGTGAACGTGAGGCAAAAGCAATTGGGTGTTCTACCTTATTGATACCATGAGACAATACTGCAGCGATTCCAACAGGGCTTGCATCTGTTGTTAGGGTAACAGGCAAGTTTGTATCGAAAGGAATTAAAACTCTGTCACTCGCAACTTCATTCTTGAGTTTGATAAATGCTGCTTGGCATTGGGCTGACCAAAAGAAATTTTTATCTTTCTTAAGTAACCTTCGAAGTGGATAAGTTATTGTTGAAACATCTGGTAGAAATCTAGAATAATACGTTATCATCCCCAAAAATCTGCGTAAGTCGGCTATATTCTTTGGTTGTGGCATGTCGATGATAGCCTTTACCTTTGAAGGAGATTTTGATATTTTGTTATTTTTTATTACATGTCCAAGATATTCGATTTTAGTTTGAAAATAAATACATTTATTTTTGTTGAGGTGTAAGTCATACGCGCGTAATCTTTCTAAGCAAGCAAAAAGATTTTCCTTGCATTTGTTGGGTCAGATTTTCCACCAAACAAGACCCAACAAAGATGTAAACATTTACATCATATAAATATATACGCAGTGTCTCGCCGAAGTGTTTGTTGCCTAGATGGAGAACTCCCAACGATGGCCGGCGATGCTCCATTCCCACGAAGGATGTACAAAGAGCACATGTACAAATAAAACTAGACACTTGAGGACACCAGACTTCCATGCCGAAAGCTGATGCCTGGTGGAGAGGAAGACATGGGTGACATCCAGAGACATCCGTGCTGGGAGCTGCTGTACCATATGTACATATATATCCCCCCCCCCCCCCATTGTTAGATAGAGGTGACCAAAGGAAAACAGTTTGTCATATAAACATTAAATCAATAACCTATTTTTTTTATGCTCAGGATATATATTATTTAATTTACTAAAGGAATTAATTTGTTTTTTTTTTATTTCAATATACAATTTTTTTTTTCGCGCGGCAACGCGGTAAATTGGAGGCGTGGTCATGATCACGTGCGTGTTTGCTTTCGACGAATGAAAATGCCAGCCAATAGAAAAATTGGTGTGATCAGCGAATGAAAATGAAGAGAGGCTAGGATAAAAGGGGCTTTTCTTGGCTAAGAAAACACACAGACAGAGAGTCGCTCAGTGACAGGAGAGATTCCGCCAGTCGGGCCTGAGACGTAGAGGAGACCAGACCTTACCACCGCTTCCGAGAGAAGGTAAGCCCCGCGCCATTATGATTTAGCCTTTCCTACCCCCCCCCCCCCTTTTATTTTTGCGCATAGAAACTAATCTATTTAGATTTTGAATGGGCCCTAAAGGGCCTTAAGTAACTTCAAGGGAATGTTAGGGTTCATATATCTTATCTCGCTAGAATAGATGGAGATCTATGTTCTCCCTTATATATAGAAGAATCTGTAACCTTAAGTCACCTCTACCTAGATCATTATGTAAATAACATGTCTCATTAGTATGAAATGTCCCCAGAATTTTTTGTCTGATCTGAATAAATATCTAGTATATAACTTTTATGGAGAAATTTCCTTGTTCCCTCTCATACATACTTCATTCCTTTGCCTTATGGTGCTACTCCCACTGTTTAAATGAAATGTTGTATGTTTCTTACCTATTTGAAGGGAATGTTACTAATAATCAAGTCTCCCATAAATTGCCGGCCACATACATTGTCGCGAGTGTCTGTGTTTCAGTGTGTTCCATCATGTCTACCATTATACTATTCATTGATTTAAATTTAATAAGACCCATGTTGCCTTAAACTCATTAGGTTGTTCTCTTTATGATTTTATTGAAGACCTTTGTTTTAGACATATTACAATTATTAATGTCAATAGTATAAGTCTATAGTTTGCTTGTTTTTATAGCTTATCTGTTAGATTCTGGTATAATCTCTATAAATAGAGTCCTTCCCATATATCCAGTTGGTAACTTACTTATCGCATTTTGTTGAATCTTTATTATAAAAATCGGGATTAAAGGATACCTGCATGTTTAATCAGATCTTCCTACCAATAAAAACTGAACCTGGTACTTCATGATATCTGATTTGAAATATTGATTTCAACATATTATACTTCAATAGAAGTGTTAATTTGGTCTTCTATATTCAGGATTTTTAGTTTCTAATAATAACATGTTCATCTTTATCTGAGATCTCCCAAAGTCGTTGGATGATCTCAAAGAACGTGACATAAAAATGGGCGCGTCACGGACCCGAGTCCGTTGGACTGTAAGGGCGGCAAATGGATGGCGACCCATCCCGGCGTCTAATTTTTTTTTTTATGGGAGAGCCGACCACTATTAAGTCTATAGTTTGGTTGTCTTTATAGCTTATCTGTTAGACGTTGGTATAATCTTCACAAGTAGGGTCCCTCCCACATATATCCAGACTATTTACATATTCCTAAACTAAGGTAAAACTATTATATAATAATTTAACTTATGAAATTTGAATTAGCTATGGAACAGGGTTATTGAAACAAGAGTACTGTATTAAATATGGGGAAGTGTACGTTAATTGCTATTTATGAGTTCTCTGTATGATTCTGGAATTTCAATGTGCCTATTGATGCTGGCGTGTTTTAATGATAAAATAGCTTCTAAGTACAGTCTTTTCTGTTCGCTGTTTACATTGGTATAAAAGGTTTTTGGGTTACTTAGGTTGAAGGTGTGACCTGTATTTTGAGTGTGTTGGAACAAAAGGAATTTCTTTTATCCTTTCTATGGATCTGGTGTGCCTTTCATTCTATCTATTACTTGTCTACCGGTTTCGCCTATGTACATACTATTGCATTGGTTGCATTCTATTGAGTACATCGCTTGACTGTTGCATATTGGTGAGTTATGGCTATCTTTTTGTTATGATTTCTGACTATTGCGCCTATGTTAGGTGTGTTTTCATAATATGTCTCTATACCATATTTCCTAATTCCTCGGGCTATTGTTACGCAGTTAGGAGGGTAAGGTATGATGCTAATAGATTTGTATGTTTGACTATTGTTTGTGTTATTTGGGTTATAAAAATGCCTTAAAATGAATCTATTTACAGTTGATCTGTAGAAATTATAGAGATCCGTCGCTATAATTTTCCTCTATGAAATAGCTACCAGCGTCCTCAGTGGGTTGCTAAATCGCCAGAAGGTGTGGTTATCCCAGAAATCTCTTAAAGGGATAGTTGAGATAACAAGGGAGGCAGGGGAAGGGGCCGCCATTCTCTCTTTCATGGAAGAAGAAGGAGGGCGGGGGGGGGGGTGGACGTTGGACTCCCACATTCCTGACACTTCGTTAGTTCCCGAGACACCCGACTCTATACACATTCCAGGAAGGACCTGTCAACGGGCCTCCCTGACGCTGGGCCTCCTTTGGGGGGGGGGGGTCCTTCCCACGCCTTGTATGGAAGAAAGTTTTCACTTGAGTCCTTCTGTACTTTGTATATTATCTGATACTCTATTTCCTCAAGTATAACCTCAGCTGTTTAAGTCCTATATTTGTCTATTTCTATGTCACATTAGTATATCTTAATAAGGAAAATCTACTAAGTCACTCCTTACATGCTCCGTTCTCATAGGTCTAAAATCGGGAACGCGACAATGGCGCCCAACGTGGGGCACGAATTTAGTATATATTTCGTCTTAAATACCTTAGAAATATATACCTAATGAAAAGCCATACTATTTAATTATTTAATTAATTAAATTGGTGAAGTAGTCTACACCCTGAGTCAAGAGTCTATATCTAGAGCGACTTACTAAAAATTTCCAGTGGTCTTACTTAAGGAATGTCATGTCGTTGTCTTGAGATTTCCCGCTAATCTTAAGAGCTATTCATAGCGCCCTTTCAGTTTTCTAACCACACCTACTGTTGTGATTTTAAATCGTGAATTTTAATTTATGCTTTCCGTTTCACTGACATTTTTATCGGGCAATGAAAGTTAAGTTGAGGCGATGCCTACCGCATCACTCGCCGCTGTCATTTACGATCCACATTGTTTATGACAGACCCTTAATAATATCATTGATTTCTGATATCAAAGTAAAACGTTTATGGGGATGAGTATCTTTTATTCGGGTCTTCTCGGGCTTTCGGGCTTGTCCGCCCTTCTACAGGGGAAACATATACAGTGTATCAAGAAATATAACGCCGCCTGATGCTAAAACTATTATGATTCTATGTACATATATATATATATATATATATATATATATATATACATTGGGATGTTTTTGCACATTATTTATTTTCTTAAGATATATATATATTTTTTCTATTTGGTTAAGGTATTTACATATTCTACTATTGTTTGCTATATTCTATGAATTATCTTGTAGGTTAGAAATTCTATTATTTAAGTAGTTTTATAATAGTTATTGGCTATTACATATAAGTTACTTATATTATTGTTGATATTATTAGCTGGTACTAGGATATATTGTGTTATATGTTTCGGGCAAATCTATTTTCTATTAATGCTATTGTGTTTCTGAGTAGTAAAGAATCAATTATAAGCCTTTGATATTCGCTGTTTATGTTATCGTAATGTATTCTAGGTTCTCCTAATGCGAAAGTGTGGCCTGTTTCTTTGCAGTATTGAAAATTAGAGATCTATTGTCTTGATTTATAATGTTTCGTCTATGTTCATATATTCTATTGCTGACTCTCCTTCCTGTCTCCCCCGTGTATTTGGCTTGGCAGTTGTTGCATTCTATGGAATATATTGCCTTTTATTTTCTGTTTTGGTTAGTGGGTTTTATGATGTTAAGATTATTTTAGATAGTGGATTTTAATGGTGGAGCCCCCATGTTAGGGGGATTACTGTAATATGTTTGGATGCCGAAGTTTCTTAAGTGGTTGGCTATTGTTATAGATGTTTGTGAGTATGGAATGTAACATATCGCCCTATAGATATTTGTGGTTTTGTTTATTGGGTTATTGATTGTTATACTTTTGTGGAAATGTTTTAATATAAAGGTGGTTGGGTATCCTGCTTGCTGGACATTTCTTAGAATGTTCTGTGTTCCAATCATTTTCTGAATTCTGTTGCGAGCACCATTGATTACAGTTTTTATCTTATTTTTATTTTATTTTTTAAATTATTTTATACAGTATGAGAAATGAGGTTGGATTCCCATGGTTCAAATTTAGAACGGTGATCAGTGTTTTACAGTAGTCTACTGAAACGACTTAGAATTTTTTTTCATCATAGCTCTGATATAATCTCTCTCACAGCAGAGGTGAGTTCTGATAATTATTGCTGGCTGCAATTTCTTAACTTTATTTTATAGCGCTTTCTACCAAGTCATACTAGCCTGTGCATCCAGATTAGGGCTAGCACCGTAAGAGATAGTTAAATGATTTCTCTCCAGCGCATAGTGGGTTGGGAGAGTGACAAATACATGAGCTTTAAGATGAAAGTAGAATTGAAGAACCAGTTAGCATACCCGTGAAGAGAGAAGTTCGATATCACCGTCTCTTCGTGAATTTTTTTAATAGAAATCAATAATGGGTAGGAACCTGGTTTTAACATTCCAATGGCAGAATCTCAAGGAATAGATATAGTGACCAATTTACGCGAGTACTTTTAATCACTGTGGAACTATGTATTAACGTATGACAACTACCTGGGATAATCTTTAAATATTCAAAGGAAAGGAGATGACTGAAGCGTGTGTCTGCAAGACAACTGAGATATCCCGAGGCGTGCTTGGACAGCTTTAAGTTATTGACAAAGGCAGCAAAAGCCACCTGTGTTAGAGACAGGATCTATCTAATAATGGGGGTGTAGGAGACAGGAGGGTTTATCGAGGCTCGATTTGACACTTGTGTATAATGAGGAAGTCAGCGTAAAGCGAGTCTCCAGTGCGGGGTAATATCACCAAGAGGTTATGAATAAGGATTGATAAAGTCGGGACACCCGAGCAAAGATATTACATTAAATGTAATTCGGAGCCTGTAGGCGTGAGGCGGTATCGTGGTTGGTTTAGATGGCTAGACACGCGAGAAGGGTGGCCCCCTTGACGACGTTTTCTGCCAAGTTTGATCACTGGATGCCGATAGACCGCTTAAAGGATGTGTCCCCCACATAGGAAATGTCATTGAAGATGTGCCAGCATGAAGAGAAGAAAAGTCGAGGACGAGATGACGTTTCCTAAAAATTGACACTCAAGGTGATACATCTGGACAATAGATGCGACAGTGAAGTCCATCTTGAATATGGCGCTAATTCCAGAACAAAATGTGTATAGATCGAGCTGAGGTGACTTCTCCATATTAGATATACTCCTAAAAATTCTTAAATGTCCACAAATATTTCCACTGTGAGTTATACAAGTTGCACACATATCTCATGAGCCAGGAATGTAATTACCAGACTGACAGTAATAAGGAATAATATAAACTTTCTAACCCAGGAACAAGCAAAACCTCTGATATACAACACGATCCAAAAAAAAAATAATAACTTCCCTACCAAATTCACAGTGTATGATCATATCTCAACAGAAAAACTCAATCACAATTAGTATCTTAAAGGGCGAATAACTTTGTCATTTCCCAATCCAATGTGCACCTGTTATCCCATAGACAATGATCTTATAACCACATTTGATTTCGTACCAGCATGTTGTAAGAGGGATGAACCCATGGAGATGCAGCCTTTAATTACTATGCCTCATACTGTATAAATACAAGAAGGAAATTCCTAATAACAGTCTCTAAGTGACAATGGACACGTACACGTGTTGAGGGATTAGGTAAATTGGTAGGATAAGTTTCCAGATATTCAACAATTGTGTTTTCATAATTTGTAAGTTGCTAGCAATGTGACAGGGATCCGGGGTTTCGACGTGCCATTTGTGTAAGTCCATTGGGGGGAGAGAAAACGATGGCCGATTTCCTCAGTAGGCCCCGTGTGGGGGTGATAAGGGAGTTGCAGCCGAGGCAATTAAAAATAGAAACCGTGGGCCCCCCTCCCTCTTGGAGGATAATGACCGGACGTGGGAGGTTTGCTTACGGACAGGAAATGGGCCCCCTATTGAAACAAGGTCTACCGAGGATGTAGCTTATAAAATTGAGGATTTTCTTTTTTAGATACACGAAGAGTTTGCGTGAGCTGATTTACCTAGATTTCAGCTACTATATACACTAATCTATATACATAGGTCTATATTTGTTATAATATTGGGCTACATATTAAATAACAAATATGTATTTCTCCTGTTAAGAAACAATCTTTATTGGCTGCAATCTTGGATTTGATGTTGATAACTTTAGTTAGACGAATTTTTATTTAGACTAATAAAATCTTTCAATGTACGACATTGTTCTTAGTGATGGGACAACGCGATGTTTGCGTCCATCATCACTCGGATTTTCTTTTATAGAATCTTCATTTTACACAACGCGATGTTTGCGTCCACACCACTAGGATTTCTTTTATAGAATCTTCATTTTACACAACGCGATGTTTGCGTCCACACCACTAGGATTTCTTTTATAGAATCTTCATTTTACACAACGCGATGTTTGCGTCCACATCACTCGGATTTCTTTTATAGAATCTTCTTTTACACAACGCGATGTTTGCGTCCATCAACGTATTCGAATGTGATGATCTTGATTGTCCCTGGATTGTGGACTGAGGGTTTCGTTGTATTAACGTCCCTGTTGTCAATCTCGACCGCCCTTGATTATTTCATTGGATTTGACACCTCATTAGGTGTAGGTTACCTGCATTGAGTTGGGGATATCTTTGTCATAGTTATTGGGTTTGGTGTATTAAACTTTTGAAGGTTCCTTCCATATGATTGCCTATGGGGAGTAGCCCTTGGCAAGGGGCCTCGTTTATGAATAGAATATCTTGATGAATTTGAAATAAGTCTGTAGGCTGTTGAAAATTGGAGTATTTTTTTTTTACATACACATATGATTTCTATGTTAATGAATACCAAATTTTTTTTTCACACAGGTTTCTTTTATAGAATCTTCATTTACCCAACGCGATGTTTGCGTCCACCCCACTCGGATTTCCTTTTATAGAATCTTCATTTTTCACAACGCGGTGCTTGCGTCCACACCACTAGGATTTCCTTTATAGAATCTTCATTTTTCACAACGCGGTGTTTGCGTCCACACCACTAGGATTTTCTTTTATAGAATCTTCATTTTACACAACGCGATGTTTGCGTCCACCTCACTCGGATTTCTTTTTTATAGAATCTTCATTTTACACAACGCGGTGTTTGCGTCCACACCACTCGGATTTCTTTTATAGAATCTTCATTTTACACAACGCGATGTTTGCGTCCACACCACTAGGATTTCTTTTATAGAATCTTCATTTTACACAACGCGATGTTTGCGTCCACATCACTCGGATTTCTTTTATAGAATCTTCTTTTACACAACGCGATGTTTGCGTCCACACCACTAGGATTTTTTTTATAGAATCTTCTTTTACACAACGCGATGTTTGCGTCCAAATCACTCGGATTTCTTTTATAGGGTCTTCATTTACACAACGCGATGTTTGCGTCCACATCCACACATACATACATATATGGTTTCTATGTTTTTGAATACCAGTTTTCCTTTTTGAAACGTGAACCCCACAGTGTTTTAGGAACATGATTAAGAAAGGCTCCTCCCCTTCCTTCTGTTTTGTGTTCCCTACTTCGCCCGCCTCTATGGGTCCTAATACTCCCGTTACAACCAGGATGAATGACTAATACCTAGTTCCTGTAGATCCAACAATTGAGGACCATGCCTGCTGATGAAGAGAATGCCGCAACTAGCCAAGCCCAGCTGCCTTCCATGCTGTACAACCTGGAGAAGTTTGAAGGGAAGGGCATAGTCCCCTTCACAAAATTCATAAAGGACTTTGAGTTTGTCTACGACCTAAAGGCCCTAGACGACGCCAGGAAAAGAATCCTCTTGGACAACCACCTCCGGGGGGCGGCGAGGGAGTTTGCCCTACAATCTCAGCAAATCCGCCTCGGATACGAAGAGTTGAAGGAGAGTCTAGAGGGGAGGCTCCGAAAGAGGGTCTCTACAAGGGAGATGAGGAGCCAGTTCTTCTCATGTAGACAAGGGGCCGGGGAGAAAGTACGAGACTTCGCCGCGCGGGTGAGCGACCTTGCGGCGGGAGCAGAGTCGGATGGCCTGAAGATAGGCACCTCGGAGATCGCGGAAGTTTTCATCGACGGACTCTGCCCCAGCCTGTGGGAGAAGGCTCATCTATACCAAGGCGAACCCTGGGAGACCCTAGTTACCAAACTACAATGGCTGGAACAGAGGGAGGAAGACTACCGGGAGGCGCAGTGCTCCAGCGCCGACAGGAACGGTCAGAGGCTGGGTGACATGGGCAACAAATTGGCCGAGCTGGAGAAGAAAATGGAGGCACTAGAAATAGAGAATGCAACCCTTAGGAGACAAAGAGGGAGTGCCAATAGTGTAAATAGTGGGGGAGGAAGGTGGCCATCACACCCCGCAGGGAGAAGGGATTACGGAGACAACGCCCAGGATAACAGGAGGGGAGCCCCCTTCAGGAACTGGCAGAGGAGACCAGCACAACAACCACCCAGACAACAACGGAATCCATCCCCGCCTAGACAACAAAGGAGGGAACCCAACGGTGAAAGGGAGGAGAACCCTGGAGTGGACTACAAGAAGCAGGGTGCAGGGAGACCGCCCCCCAAGTGCTACGGGTGCGGCGAGCCAGGGCATCTCATCCGAGACTGCCAGCAGAAGCAGAGAAAAAACTAGGCCCGGCTTGCCTCAAGGCAGGAGGGGGATTTGCGGCCAGTTTACCTGCCATAAATGTATATATCTTAAATAAAGGGAGGTCTCTGGGCGAGAGGTCTCTAAAATTTATCCTAGATTCAGGCTCAGAGGCCAACATTGTAAATATTGACAATTTAAATTTATGCACTGAGGGACTAGACAAGCCTACTTACCTTAAAGGTATATCAGGAAAATCTTTAAGGTCATTGGGGAGTGAGGTGTTAGAAATAGGGGCAGTGGTGAACGGTAAGCCCATTAGGGAGGTAAGAACGACCTTCGAGTATTGTCACATGGGGGAGTTAGGATTTGATGGCATACTCGGATTACCAGGTTTCCGGGCTCTAAAACTACACCTCAGCTACGACGGTAGTATTAGGTCCGACTACGAAAGGAAGGAGGATCCGACCAAGTCGGCCTTTCTTTCCTCACTACAAACAATAGAAATGTCTCCTCAACCACCCAGGATACCCCTAAACGAGATCCGCACGGGCCACGATATTTTCAGGGCCTTCAGTCATTGCTTCTGCAATGATATAAAAGATATGGGGAATGGCTCCACCATCACAGCCCCTAAACTGAGGATGCTGAATAGCAAACCAGTATATAGGAGGCAATATCCAAACCCGAGCAGATTAGTCTCAAAGGTGAAAGCGTTAGTAGACGAACTGGAGGAAGTAGGGATAATAGAAGGGAGCACCTCTCTGTGGAATTCCCCTCTATTCCCGGTTGCCAAAACTGATGGTAGCGTTCGCATCACCATGGATCTACGTATGATCAATGAGGCAACTGAATTCTTCCCGTTCCCGATACCCCGTGTTGAAGACAATCTGCGCGCATTTGCGGGTACAAAGGTCTTCAGCACATTAGATCTGACTTCTGGATTCTTCCAGATTCACATCCCGGAGAGTGACAGAGATTATTTTACCTTCTCTCTGCCATGGGGGAGATACCGCTTCACGCGTTTGCCACAGGGAGCTAAAAACTCAGCACAGGTCTTCCAGTGGGCCATGAACTTGGTCCTGGGTGACTTGTTGTTCAAATGCGTTCGACTGTACATCGATGACGTCATTGTCTACAGCGACTCTCACGAGCAGCATGTAGCGGACCTCGCCGCTGTACTCGAACGCCTGAGTAAGTTCGGTTTGAAGGCGAAATACGGGAAGAGCTATCTCTTCAGGGACTCAGTCGAGTACCTGGGTCATGTAATCGACCAAAATGGGATCAAACCCATGTGGGATAATGTCGCCGCTCTCAGGGATTTGAAACGACCTCATAATATCAAGGCAGTCAGAAGTCTATTGGGTACAGTTAACTACTACCGACGCTTTATCCCCAACGCAGGTGAGGTCCTGGCTCCACTGAGCAACCTATTAAGGAAGGGACATAGATTTGCTTGGGGTATGATAGAGCAATCAGCCTTTGAGACGGTGAAGGGAATATTAACCAGCGAGCCACTACTAATCCACCCAACAATTGGGATACCTTTCATCCTGAACACTGACGCCAGTGGGATAGCGGTAGGCGCTTGCCTCCAACAGGAGGTCAATGGGACAGTGAGGCCAATTGCTTATTATAGCAAGAGACTGACTGGTCCTGAGATCCGCTATTCCACAATAGAAAAGGAGGCTTATGCAGTAGTGTTGTCCCTACAACACTTTAAGCACCTCCTGGCGGGCAGTAGAGTAGAAGTACATACTGACCATAAACCAATTACTTATAATAAGGGGTCTGATTATAAGAACGCCTGACTGTCTAGGTGGGCAGAGATCATCCAAGACTTCAACGTTACATTCATTTATGTCCCGGGGAAGGAAAACACGGTAGCCGACTTCCTTAGTAGGTTCCCGTGCGAGGGTGATCCAAGCCTACCACAAGATAGGAGGGTGGTGGCCGCGGTGGTAAGAGACCGTCGGCCCCCCTTATTAAATAGTAATCAGATATGGGAAGGTTTACTTCAAGAGAAAGGATGGGCCCCAGTAATGAATAGGTTAACGAAATTAAAACCAAATAGCACGGAGAGGTATAATAACCGGGAATATAGGCTACTAGACAAATACCTCGTCACAAAGAATGAAAGGGGTACCTGGGTGAAGGTGGTTCCTACAGGTTTTAGGGAAACAGTGATCAGCTATCATCATGACATCGCTACTGGAGGTCATTTCGGAGTTAGAAAGGTTATGAGAAGGCTGAAGGGTGACTATTACTGGCCTGGAATGAGGACACAAGTCCGGAAATATATACGCAGATGCGAGAGCTGCCAGCTATCGAATCAAGGCGTAGCCAAAGCCGCTAGTGCTCCCCACTTTAGACCCGAAAAACCCTTTGAGCACCTAGCTCCAGACTTCATAGGACCATTAGAAGTAACCCCAAGAGGTTATTCGAGTATTCTGACCATTGTGGATCTTTTTACTAAGTTCCCAATCCTGATTCCTACTACGGACCAGTGTGCCAATACAGTGGTTAGGGCCTTGTTGGAAAGGATAATCACTACCTTTGGAGTACCAAAAACGATACTCTCTTTCCGAGGTTCTGCATTCATGAGTGGCGTATTCAAGGGAGTTTGCAAGGCTATGGGGGTTGGAGCAGTAAATACCACAGCCTGGAGACCTCTGAGTAATGGCGCCGTAGAAAGGCTCAATAGGACGGTAATAGAATCTCTACGCAGGTGTACAGCGGGGAACAATTGGGATACCACCTTACCAATGGTAGCCTTAGCTATCAGGACCACTGTACACTCTAGTACTGGATTTACTCCAGCGAAACTGGTCATCGGACATGAGCTGAGGCTTCCACAACCTTTCCAGGAAGAGGAGCTTAATCCTGTATGCGGAGATTCAATTACCGAAATGGCGGCCTTCTATGAGCGGGAATTGGTGGAGGAGGTTGAAAGGGCGAGAGAGGTGGTGAGGCAAACTTACTTGAAGGAACAACAAGAAGCCAGGGCTGAGTTTGAAGCTAGAGAGTTAAGGACCTTTGAGACAGGGGATCTAGCTTTGGTGAAAAGAATGCATGAGACGAAAGGACGTCATAAATTTGAGCCAAGGTACAGAGGACCATATGAGGTACTACAAAGGACGGGCAACACTGTTTACCTTTTGAAGGATTTGGAGACAGGGAACTTGGATAAGATCCACATAGACAGAATGAAGGCCTATCATGCCCCAGTAAAGACTTACCCTACAGGAGACGAAAACGTACAAGAGCAAATAGATGGTGTCATTGATGATGAGGATCACTGGGTACACCCAACATATCCAATATATTCCCATAGAACTGTAGCACCAGGGGAACCACGAGGGACAGCAACCTTAGGAAACCCGCCTGAGGTAGTGAATAGGGCAATTAGTGGCACTATTGACGGCCCTGAAATACGCCGTTCAACCAGGGTCAAGAGGCCCACTGAGTGCAGATCATGTCCAGGTTGCCAATGATTAAACCTATAGAATGTGTACTAGAGTTAGTTAAATTTTGATCATAGTATGAAGTATTAGAGTGTGAGTTAAAGGCCCTAGAATGTGGTCTTAAAGGATTTTCAGTTTTTTTTTATTGAAGAGGCTATTCTGTGTTAATAGCAAATTGTGATTCAAGTCGTGAGATTCAACAGTTTATTTTGTTTTAATTTTTTTTATTGAAGGTTCTGAACAGTGGTTCAACTTTAAAGGTAATTAAGGGACTTAGACGCACTAGACAATTGCTGTGCTTGTAACCAATTCTCTATGGAATGACTTGGAGCTTGCGTTGGGCAAACTTCGGCTCCCTGTAGGCCCTGGGTCCAGTTATACAGTCCAAAGAGAATTTCTAATGAGAGTGTGTAAGGCAATTACAGTCTAAGAATTGATATGATAGAGCAACAAGTAACCTCTGTTGTTAAACTCCAGAACGAGCTGGGTACTGAAAACCCTATAAGTCCAAAGGAAGAGTTTAGCTGAATAGCAGAGGAAAAAGGAATGCCAATGACCTATATAAGAAATAGGGTTGGAAAAACACTTGTAGACCTATCATATTTTGGCAATGAGGTAAATGCTTGAAGTTCAGTTCGCTCCATTTAAGTGCTAGTTTGATGATTCGTTTGTTTAGACACCAAGTGTCAAGATAAGAGGATCTTCAAACTGTGAGACACACAGTTAAAGTGTTAGGTTAGATTTCAGCATTTTTGATTGTTGACAATCAACATAGTTTGATTTATTTATCTGTCTAATTATAAATAATATTTATCTATGAGTAGACAATTTATATAGAGTTTGTATGAGGCATTTATTTAAGTTAACAGGGCTTTAGTCCCCACTTTGTCTTAATTAGTAATTTTATTTGATTTCTCACTTGTCCTGAAAGTTTCGTTATGATTAGGTTCTATTGATGAGATTAATTAAGTACTTTGGCATTTGTAGCAATTTTTAACTGTAGTATGTATGCAGTCTGTGAATGAAATATGTATGAATGGAATGACTATTGAATGTTATAAAAGTTAAAAACTATTATATTGTGAGCCCAAAATACATTTAGAATAGTGTTAGGGAATTTAATAGGTTCAATTTTGATTTTGATTTCTTTATTTGTTAGGATCGAATGGCCTCACAGGACTGTACAACTCTATTGTTAGGAAAGGTATTCGCTCCATTTTGTTAGGTCTCCTTCTAAGGGAGTATAAAATTGATTTCTATTATCAGGGTATTCAATTACCCTATTTCATTATATCAACTTGAATTCTAAGAATCGTAGGCAATGACCATGTCTCGATTCTCAGACTGGGGATTTTTGGGAGGTCACGGTCAGGCCAAAAGCCTGCAAGCCCCCTCCTCGTTAGAGGAAGCGGAGAGGTACCAGGTGAACTTGGCTAGGTGGGGAGATTTAGTAGCCGATGTCGTGAGTAAGGTGCTTAACGACAAACCTCGGATAAACGATCTGACATCGTAGTTTACGACGCTTTAAGCGTGGCTGAAATGAGGGTGATCCAGTCGGGAGGTTGGAAAGGATCGGCACGTTGGGAGCTCTTTTATATATTGCGCAGCCTGGAACAAATTCCCCGATGGACGAGCTTAGAAACATGCGCTGGGTAGAGAAATCGAATTCCCTGTAACTCCTCGTCTCTAAGTCAAAGTCCAAAGGGGTTTTCTAATGAGGGTTAACAATTGAGCATGTAAGAAACAAGTTATGATTAGACGAGGCGATTCCGTCTACAGATTTTAGGTACCAGTTAGCAAAGTGACAGATGGACTGTACAGATTCTTTGCGTTTTATATCGCCCCAGGCTAGCAAAAGTTAATCACCTAATTAAAGACTATCAGTCTACCATACGCTTAGTTGGAACGAATTTAAGTCTAAACATCAATTTAGTATGTAGAATTTTTTTTTCTTTTACGAGAATAGCTCGTTCTATGTTAAGATAGACTTTAAATTAGTAGGACATCTAAATGAACTTTTGAAGCAGATTACCAGAACAAGCCAATGTAGCGTTTCAGATCTAAAAAGGAAGATTTTTTTTTCTAGGGAAGATCGATTCGGCCGTGAAATGGCCTAGAGCAATGAGCTAGTCTTATTTTATTGTAGACATAGAATAAAATATTTTCAGAGAGATATTAAGAACTCGAGCTGTTGGTAAAAAGTATGGGTTCACATTCTATAGATCATCTAAACAATGTATAGTAAGGGTTAACTACATGTTCAGGTAAAGAGCAAAGATAGGTTAGATTGTCATCACGATAAAGTGATTTAGAAATAATCTGGTTTAGGGAGGTAGTTGTAGTTGAATGCCAAGATTTCCTTTCCTATAAATTTTCTCTTGGATTGAGGGGGACGGGGAACATGCCAAACAAAACACTCCCAATGACGAGTTGGTAAGAACAAGTTTTAAGATATTACATGTAGAATTTGAAATACTAGTGAAATGTCCTAGACCCTCAGTGCACATCTATTCGTTTTATTATCATTATATACTCAATATTACTATATAGCATGTATCATTCCTTTATTATATTCATGTATATTTGTATATATAGAAAGCACGGTTCGGATTATAAATGTGTGACGTTTTGGTAGCAGCGTTGTTACCATCTTCTCAGATAAAATGCGCTAAACAAGTTTTGATCACAATATATATATATATATATTTTTTTTGTCTATTTACCATAATATTATTCTCATTTCAGTGTTATTATAATACACTCCCATATCAATGTTATTTCCTTCCCATATATCATATTTTTGTTTGGCATATTTATCGTACAGAGGTGATAACTTCCCATTTAATGTATCACCCACCATGTTTACCCTTTCCCCTAATTACCTGCACGAATATTCATATATAGATAAGACGCAGTTTGAGCCATAGACTACAAAAGGATAAAGGTAATGAGATCGATTCCAGAACAAATAATTAATATGTGTGACATTTTAGTAACAGCATTGTTACCATCTTCGGACAAATGTACCGAATGAGGATTCTAATCACAATTTATATATTCATCTGTTTACCATAGTTTATCCTATATATATATATATATCAAACCATTCCCTTCCTACTTATAGTAAATACCCATTTAAAAAAAAATTTTTTAATTTTTTTTTTACATCACATATATCTACATTGCTCCACTTTGGCATGCATAGTATCCGTGCAACTTTAATATGTATATTCACTTCCCGCGCTTCTGTTTTGCCCTATTATTAATGTCATTGATAGGAGTTGCAATTTTAGTTTTTTTTATCATTATCACTGTAACCATGTATAGCCATTCCTTTGCTGTCATATGTATCATATAGAGTTAATAAAGTTTTTTTTTTAGATATGTTTTAGGAATTGTACATATCTATGTTAACACGCACAATTCCTTGGCGCCCTTAATAATTATATTTATCTAGAAGGTACTAAGAATTTGTTTGTATAGAAACGGTGCTTAGACCATCCCACACCTCCACCATAGGGACTATGGCTGGGAACATGTGGACTCGACTCACATCTGGGCCAAGACTCCCCGGAATACAGGCAGCAAAAAGGATGGGCTTAGTACATTGCCCATTAAATGGTAGGGTAGAATTTCCTCCAATAATTACATTGAGATAACATGCTCCAGGTTCATGGCCCGTGTATTCCTCCTTTGCCCGAGTGTCAGTGATTGCATACTGGTATCATAAAAGAATGCATTTCTCCCAATTTTCATATTTCTCATAGACTATGAACAGATATGAATTAGAATAAACGCATTCTTTCACTCTGGTGGGGGAGGAATTGTTGGGTCAGATTTTCCACCAAACAAGACCCAACAAAGATGTAAACATTTACATCATATAAATATATACGCAGTGTCTCGCCGAAGTGTTTGTTGCCTAGATGGAGAACTCCCAACGATGGCCGGCGATGCTCCATTCCCAGGAAGGATGTACAAAGAGCACATGTACAAATAAAACTAGACACTTGAGGACACCAGACTTCCATGCCGAAAGCTGATGCCTGGTGGAGAGGAAGACATGGGTGATATCCAGAGACATCCGTGCTGGGAGCTGCTGTACCATATGTACATATATATCCCTCCCCCCCATTGTTAGATAGAGGTGACCAAAGGAAAACAGTTTGTCATATAAACATTAAATCAATAACCTATTTTTTTAATGCTCAGGATATATATATTATTTAATTTACTAAAGGAATTAATTTGTTTTTTTTTTCAATATACAATTTTTTTTTTCGCGCGGCAACACGGTAAATTGGAGGCGTGGTCATGATCACGTGCGTGTTTTCTTTCGACGAATGAAAATGCCAGCCAATAGAAAAATTGGTGTGATCAGCGAATGAAAATGAAGAGAGGCTAGGATAAAAGGGGCTTTTCTTGGCTAAGAAAACACACGGACAGAGAGTCGCTCAGTGACAGGAGAGATTCCGCCAGTCGGGCCTGAGACGTAGAGGAGACCAGACCTTACCACCGCTTCCGAGAGAAGGTAAGCCCCGCGCCATTATGATTTAGCCTTTCCTACCCCCCCTTTTATTTTTGCGCATAGAAACTAATCTATTTAGATTTTGAATGGGCCCTAAAGGGCCTTAAGTAACTTCAAGGGAATGTTAGGGTTCATATATCTTATCTCGCTAGAATAGATGGAGATCTATGTTCTCCCTTATATATAGAAGAATCTGTAACCTTAAGTCACCTCTACCTAGATCATTATGTAAATAACATGCCTCATTAGTATGAAATGTCCCCAGAATTTTTTGTCTGTTCTGAATAAATATCTAGTATATAACTTTTATGGAGAAATTTCCTTGTTCCCTCTCATACATACTTCATTCCTTTGCCTTATGGTGCTACTCCCACTGTTTAAATGAAATGTTGTATGTTTCTTACCTATTTGAAGGGAATGTTACTAATAATCAAGTCTCCCATAAATTGCCGGCCACATACATTGTCGCGAGTGTCTGTGTTTCAGTGTGTTCCATCATGTCTACCATTATACTATTCATTGATTTAAATTTAATAAGACCCATGTTGCCTTAAACTCATTAGGTTGTTCTCTTTATGATTTTATTGAAGACCTTTGTTTTAGACATATTACAATTATTAATGTCAATAGTATAAGTCTATAGTTTGCTTGTTTTTATAGCTTATCTGTTAGATTCTGGTATAATCTCTATAAATAGAGTCCTTCCCATATATCCAGTTGGTAACTTACTTATCGCATTTTGTTGAATCTTTATTATAAAAATCGGGATTAAAGGATACCTGCATGTTTAATCAGATCTTCCTACCAATAAAAACTGAACCTGGTACTTCATGATATCTGATTTGAAATATTGATTTCAACATATTATACTTCAATAGAAGTGTTAATTTGGTCTTCTATATTCAGGATTTTTAGTTTCTAATAATAACATGTTCATCTTTATCTGAGATCTCCCAAAGTCGTTGGAAGATCTCAAAGAACGTGACATACAAATGGGCGCGTCACGGACCCGAGTCCATTGGACTGTAAGGGCGGCAAATGGATGGCGACCCATCCCGGCGTCTAATTTTTTTTTTTATGGGAGAGTTGACCACTATTAAGTCTAGAGTTTGGTTGTCTTTATAGCTTATCTGTTAGACGTTGGTATAATCTTCACAAGTAGGGTCCCTCCCACATATATCCAGACTATTTACATATTCCTAAACTAAGGTAAAACTATTATATAATAATTTAACTTATGAAATTTGAATTAGCTATGGAACAGGGTTATTGAAACAAGAGTACTGTATTAAATATGGGGAAGTGTACGTTAATTGCTATTTATGAGTTCTCTGTATGATTCTGGAATTTCAATGTGCCTATTGATGCTGGCGTGTTTTAATGATAAAATAGCTTCTAAGTACAGTCTTTTCTGTTCGCTGTTTACATTGGTATAAAAGGTTTTTGGGTTACTTAGGTTGAAGGTGTGACCTGTATTTTGAGTGTGTTGGAACAAAAGGAATTTCTTTTATCCTTTCTATGGATCTGGTGTGCCTTTCATTCTATCTATTACTTGTCTACCGGTTTCGCCTATGTACATACTATTGCATTGGTTGCATTCTATTGAGTACATCGCTTGACTGTTGCATATTGGTGAGTTATGGCTATCTTTTTGTTATGATTTCTGACTATTGCGCCTATGTTAGGTGTGTTTTCATAATATGTCTCTATACCATATTTCCTAACTCCTCGGGCTATTGTTACGCAGTTAGGAGGGTAAGGTATGATGCTAATAGATTTGTATGTTTGACTATTGTTTGTGTTATTTGGGTTATAAAAATTCCTTAATATGAATCTATTTACAGTTGATCTGTAGAAATTATAGAGATCCGTCGCTATAATTTTCCTCTATGAAATAGCTACCAGCGTCCTCAGTGGGTTGCTAAATCGCCAGAAGGTGTGGTTATCCCAGAAATCTCTTAAAGGGATAGTTGAGATAACAAGGGAGGCAGGGGAAGGGGCCGCCATTTTCTCTTTCATGGAAGAAGAAGGAGGGCGGGGGGGGGGGTGGACGTTGGACTCCCACATTCCTGAGACTTCGTTAGTTCCCGAGACACCCGACTCTATACACATTCCAGGAAGGACCTGTCAACGGGCCTCCCTGATGCTGGGCCTCCTTTGGGGGGGGGGGGGGGTCCTTCCCACGCCTTGTATGGAAGAAAGTTTTCACTTGAGTCCTTCTGTACTTTGTATATTATCTGATACTCTATTTCCTCAAGTATAACCTCAGCTGTTTAAGTCCTATATTTGTCTATTTCTATGTCACATTAGTATATCTTAATAAGGAAATTCTACTAAGTCACTCCTTACATGCTCCGTTCTCATAGGTCTAAAATCGGGAACCCGATACATTCTTGTTTTGATTTGCCATGTACTAGAATATCATCAAAATATGATATAGTCTTGTTTAAGCCTTGAAGAATTTGATCGATAACGCGATTGAATTCTGCAGGAGCAGTTTTGATCCCGAAACTCAACCTGTTCATTCGGTAAGTTCCTCTGTGTGTCGATATGGTCTGGATGATGCTACTTTCTTCATCTGTCCTCAGATGTAGATAGGCCTTGTAAAGATCCAAGCGGCAAAAATACTTGGAATCCTTTAAGCTGTTTAAAACATCTTCAATTCTTTTGATTGGGTAACTTGCATTTACCAACTGATCGTTAACACCAACCTTATAATCAACACAAAGCCGAACTGTTCCGTCGCCTTTTGGAATGACTACAAGTGGTGATCCCCAGTCACTGGTAGCTGCTTTTGATATTATACCTTCTGCTTCCAGTGTGCCCAATTCCTTTTCCACCTTCTCCCGGAGGGCATAAGGTACATTCCTTTCAGGTGTAAAGCTTGGTTTTGCTACTTGACGGAGTTGAAGCGTGATGAGAAAATCAGGCACGCAACCAACTTTTTGAGTATAAATTTCAGGGAATTCTTTTTCGATATCATAATCATCATTTATGGATGACACTTTTAGTTCCTTGATTTGATTTAGATTTTCTTGATCAATTTCTTCTAGATTTATTTTTAGATGCCTGATCCAGGTTCTTCCTAGAAGAGGATCATAGTTATTAGGAATGATAAATAATTCTTCAATAGATGTACGATCTTTGAATTCTACTTGGACTTCCACTTTCCCAAGAGAATTGAAAACATTTCCAGTATATGATCGGAAAACAATGTTAGTTGGTTGAACCTTATTTTTGGTATTTAGCTTTTTAAATTGATTCTCGGGCATTAAGGTGTAACCCGCTCCAGTGTCTACCTCAAACTTTTGATTGAAACCTTCAATTTTAATTGAAACATAATACTTTGTTGTATCTTGTGTAGCATTCAGCAGGGGTTGATCATAAATGTCAACAATTCTGTTTATTCCGAAGTCTTCATAATTATCGATATGATTTGTCTGAGTGTTATTTGACTTATTATTGAGGAGAGTTTTGATGCATATTTTTGACACATGACCTGTTTTATGGCATGATGTACAAGTCAATTTTGATGGGTCTGTTCTGCAATTTTTCGATAGGTGGTTGTTTCGACCATAGCGGGGGCAAACATTGTTGATGCCAAGTTTCTCATAATCGATACGGCCTCGTGATTTCGATCGAGCATGTTGATTCTCACGGGTTTGATTTGATCTGGGTCAGTTTTGACTTGGACTCTTATAATTGTCCTTCCTTGATCGATAATTGTGTCGAGAAACTTTGTGGACTTCATCTGTCACATTGATAGTTGTGGTTTATGGTCGTGCCTTTGATAATTCGTGGCAATCAGTCTTCGATGCTTCAAGAGCAATAGCCTTCGTTAAAATATCATTAAATGCGTAGATTTCCGATTGTAGGATTTGTTCCTTTATCCAGTTGTCTTTTATATCTCGGATAAACTGTGCTCTCAGGAAAATTTCTGATGCTGAAACATCTTTTCCACATTCGCATTGTGCCTTGAATTCACAGTCAGCTATGTCACGTCTTAATGATGCTACAAAGTCTGCAATTGAATCCTTATCTTGTTGATATGTTGATAGAAAATAATGTTGAGAGACAAGGGCGCTTCTTCTTGGCGCTAAATGTTTTTCCAATTCCTCGATGAGTTCTTCGTAATCAAGTTCACCCGGAGTTGCTGGGGCTACCAAGGCTGCTAAGATGTTATAATTTGAAGCACCTATCGAATTCAATAACATTTGAGCACTTCTCTTTTTATCTTGATAAATGTCTTTCATTTTGATGTAATTTTCAAAACGCTGGCGATAATATTTGAATATTTCCTTATTTGGATCAAAATTTTCAAAGGGTGGAGCATGAGAAATGTTTACAGGGGTGGGTTGATTTTCTTTTATATCAGTTCCATCCTTAGGTTGAGTTGTTTTTGATAACAAAATATTGATTAGCTGTTGTTGATTTCTATTCATGGCTTCAATGAGGGCCTGAAACTGTTGTGGATCCATTTTGTTTAAAATATTTTGAATTTTACCTCGATGAAAATTAAAATAAATAAATATTGATATGCGAAAAATTGCTTGTTTTAAAAATTGGTAGTTATGAATTTAATAGAATTAGGATTGACTATATGAAGTTAAATTGCTAATAAAATTGATATATATTATATTATGAATATTTGATATTTGATAAAGTTTGATTTAAATATTTTTGCTAGAATACGTTGTTTACGTTGTCGTTTTTAACCCTCGTCGCCAATTTCTGTTGTGTATAAAAGTAGGCCTTGTATTTGAAATGATAAGGTATGGATTGATTCTAAATGTTTTAATTATCTAGGAATTCGATTACATCTTATTATTTACAACACAACGTTGTCGAATCTATTTCTAACATTATTAAAAATACATAACATTTTTCCAGTTTTATTCTTTGGAAACTTTGATAATAATTTTGTAGGGGGAGCACGTTGACATCAGCTCCGGTGTCAATTTTAAAATTAATTTGTCTATTATTTACCTTAATTGGTACTATCCATTTCTTGGAATTATCTTCTACAGATCCCAGAAAAGATATCTCTGATTTTATTTCATTTATGGCTTCTGATCTACATACTTTGGCATAATGGCCCTTTTTCTTGCATTTACTACAATACGAGTTCATAGCTGGACAATTTTTCCAATCATGATTATTTGAATTGCCACACCTGGTGCATCCATGTGATGACCCTCCCAACTGGTTTGACTTGAATTGTCTTATTTTTGGTTCTTTCCCTTTTGCTTCTTTTATATGATTAGGCATTTTCTTTATTTGATCTATAGAATCTTGTTGGTAAAGGCTAGACTGCTGTTCTTTGACACTTTCTAATTGCTTTGCCATTAGTGTGGCTTTTACTAAGTTGCATTCTTTCAGATAATGCTCTATCCCTTACTCCAACAACTATCCTATCCCTAATCAACTCATCATGTAACATCCCAAAATTGCAGTGCTCAGCTAGGCTATGGAGTGCTGTGATAAATTCATTCACCTTTTCCCCTTCCTGCTGACGTCTTTGATTAAATCTTGCCCTTTCATAAATTATATTACGTCTTGGAATAAAGTGACTTTCAAAGCATTCAATAACTTTATCATAATTTTCTAGTTGGTCACTTGCTATTTTACATGACAACAAAATGTCATCTGCATTATCACCCATGCAGTACACGAGCATATTAACTTGCTCATTTTCTGGGTTATTAATTAACCCGCTTGCCTGCCTAAAACGTTCAAATCTCCTAATCCATTTTGGCCAATCACCTGGATTTGAAAAATTAAAAGGTTCTGGAGCTACACAATTATAATTTTGGGACATTATGAAGATTTACTTATAATATAATATAACTTACCAAAAAGTTTGCTTGTGATGTCAAGTTTCAAATTTTCTTCGAACAACGACTTTCTTTATGAATTCAGTTTACCGCTTCTAAGCTTGCTTGATGTCGAATTTCAAATTTTCTTCGAACAACGACCTTCTTTATGAATTCAGTTTACCGCTTCTAAGCTTGCTTGATGTCAAATTTCAAATTTTCTTCGAACAACGACCTTCTTTATGAATTCAGTTTACCGCTTCTAAGCTTGCTTGATGTCGAATTTCAAATTTTCTTCGAACAACGACCTTCTTTATGAATTCAGTTTACCGCTGCCACCATGTGTTGTTATCCAAGACGAGGCAAGATTAACTAAGCATTAGTTTATTTCCTATTATATTATATTTTATATACAAGTCAAAAGAGATCACTAGCAGAGTATTATTCCTTTTGGTTTCCAGAGCTCAACAATCTATGAGCCTAATACTCTGCACAGAGATATAATATAAAAGGGAAACTTATATTGAAACAAAGGAACTCTTTCTTCTTGTTTTTTTTAGCGCCTATTTTCCCGTGAGCTTACACACACTCTGTGGTAACAAATAATTAAAATATGTACAACATTCTGTTAGTTTAAGTTTCACTTTGCAGTGCCGTTGCGCAATGTCGCGAGTGTTATTGTTTTTGTTTTTTTACGCAGGAATTTAGGCTTCGTGCACTAATTAATAATATTATTTTCTTTTTAATTTTCAGTATTGAAATATTTTAGTTATTTAAAAATTTACAAATAATTTCTTTTTAAATAAATAAATCTTCATAAAATGTAGCCACAATTATTATGATAACATTTTATTTCAATATTCCATTTCCATGTTATTATAAAAGATTTAAACACAAAATCAATAATGCCTGCAGCAGCAGTGGATGCCTTAATACAATAAAAGCTCTTTGTTATTTAAAACACATTCCAGAGGAAGAAAGACATGAATGTTTTTTTTAAATCGACCATCTGGAATACATTTTGAAAAGGATTTCAGTGAAAAAGCAGACATCTATAAAGGAATTTTTAAAAAGATATTCATGATTATTTTTGAATATTATTTTTAAAATTTATCTTTATTTTCCATATTAATTTACTTAAAATTATATATTCTTCAATTAGAATAAATTTTATTTGTAATTATATATTTTTCCAAAATATGTATTATTGCCATTTTGTCCCTGATACTAAAAGTTGATCATCAAAATAAAAATTAAATACAAAAAAGTACACATACAATGGTTTCAATTAATATCATTAATTTAGATTACAAAGTAATTTTTTTAAATATTATTTTGGTGAGTTAGATGATTAGCTAATCATCTAACCTTAATTCAACACTTCCTTTAATTCAACCGAAAGCTCTGATCCCTTGGGGTGTTGAATTGAAGAGGTTCGACTGTACAAGGTTGTATATTGAAACTGCAAGTACAAGATGTGACTTAAAATGGCGCCAATAAAATCTACCACCAGAAAAGGAAGGACGCCCTGATAGGTCGTTAACAGTGTTCAAGAAGCTAAGACAATTTATAAATAGATTTCTTGATTGAACAACCAAGTCCGCCCTCTCTGACATCAACATCAACATATAACCCAAGAAAAGACAATAGGTAGACAGTAGCATAAAAGGTCACAATGCTGCCCGATTGAACAGAGATCCCAGGACTACCCATAGGCCACTCACAAACCCTGGTGCTGTCTCTTAACTGAACCAAATAACACTCATATCAATGTCCACTTCCCACAGAGTAAATCCCCTCAGTACAATCTATTCGTAATGACGAACTTCAGGACAACTCCTTTGTCAAACCTATGGCAGCTATCTACTACGCTGTGTCCCCGGCACCTTCTTACCAAGATTTCTTGCTGTCAAACTTCTCTAGCTAAGCTAAGTCCGAACGGGAGAGCTCGGTCAGCAACCTTGCCATGAACTCACGGAGACGCCTGTGAGTTGACTGGTCACCCCCATGGAGCCAGACCATAATGGCGGGCGCGAGGGGCCAAACAATGGCCGCTCGGTGCATGGAGAATGCATCTTTCCTTTTGGTATGGTGGCTATATTAGCAGCATAGGTGCATGCTTCGCATGCAGGCTTGTGGACCTTCGAGGTCTGGGTGGCCACTACTCCTAGGATGTCAAACTCTTCTCACCTGACTTTTTTTTTTGCTCCTCATGAGGCTCCTTTGGACTATTCCTGGCATGCACCGTTCTTTAATGATCATCTAACTTTTGCAAATATTTCTGGCACTGCCGTAATACTACTCTCCTCTTTAATAAATGTTTACAGAAGTATTGAGTATTGAAATAGAAATTTATATTACTAAGTAACGATAAGTGCACACAATGCAATTTAAAAAAAAAAAAACCTTACAAAATTAGCGTTAAATAATGGCTTTCATATTTTTTATTTTAGTTCTGGCCTTTATTTTTTTTTATCTCTTTAAAAAAAAAATTATTTAAAATGCAGTCGCAAACATTAGCAAACATATGTTTTGTGTATGTATGTATATCCATGTGCTTTTTATTTTTTACAGAAAAATATTTACATGCCAGTATTTTGGATTAATTTTTTATAAACCTATTTTTTCTTATTTTTACTGAGAGAAGATGGGCATCACAGCCAAGATCCATCGCAGTCACTCACTCAACTTAAGCAATTTCAAGGGTTAATGCGCTGGGGGGGGGGGGGGGGTGAGTACCTTGGGGGTTGGGTTGAAAAGCTGCCATCTATTCAAACTATATTTGATTTTTAAACAACTAAATGGATTGTAAAAAATAATTAAATCAAATACCTAAGCACTAATATAATACAATTTTTGACATCACACACACTTTTTGCCTTTGGTTTATGTGTTACTTCTGTATTGCTATTCTATCGCACTTCTATTCTATTTAAATATGCATATTAATATTCAAGTCAGTATTATTAGGAATATATACATTGATCGTTTTGAAAATAGAGCAATCCATACTTAATTCATTAGATAATAAAAGGCATATATTGGATTCAATAAAATATTTATTTTGCCAATATTTCGGCTGGCCGAACGCCAACCTTTATCGAGGCATTACATTTGTGTATACACAAACTCAGCGCCGCATAGTGTTATAATATTACAGTTGAAATCAATTAAAATACAGAGTAGGTGGGAGAAATTTGTGCATGAAAAAATTATTATAAAAAATGCAAACAAAAATTTAAAATATCTTAAAATATAAAAGGAAAAAAAGGTTTATCTTATATTTAAAAAATTGTAATAAAAAAGTACATAAAAATAATTCATTAATAACTCATAAAGAGATAAATGTAAAAATGTATGTATCTATTAAAACATTTGAAAAAATAATTTAAAATTAATTTAAATTTACATATAAAATAATATTAAAAATAAATTTATTTTCAAATGTTTTAATAGATACATACATTTTTACATTTATCTCTTTATGAGTTATTAATGAATCATTTTTATGTACTTATTATAATTTTTTAAATATAAGATAGAACCTTTTTTCCTTTTATATTTTAAGATATTTTAAATTTTTGTTTGCATTTTCTATAATAATTTTTTCATGCACAAATTTCTCTCACCTACTCTGTATTTTAATTGATTTCAACTGTAATATTATAACACTATGCGGCGCTGAGTTTGTGTATACAAAATTGTAATGCCTCGATAAAGGTTGGCGTTCGGCCAGCCGAAATATTGGCAAAATAAATATTTTATTGAATCCAATATATGCCTTTTATTATCTAATATACATTGATATTCACACATTATGATATATTAGAATATATATAACCTAGGAACCTGAGAGGGTTCACTACTGATGAGCCAAGCCCTCTCATTCATTAAATCATATCATTGCAGTAAGGTCTGTAGAGATTTAAAAAAGAAACGCATTGCCAGTAAATTTGTGTAAAATTTTAACGATAGAGGGCAATAAAATTTAATTTACTAAAATTTTTTTATAAATTAAAAAAAAAATTAATAAAAATTTGTAGCCTAATTTTTAAAAATTGTAATTATACATAATTTATTTATTAATAACGAACCACTGGTCACCATACATAAGTCGTAAGTTTTGATAATATTATACCTACATACATAACGTATGTACATCGCCATAAGTATTGTGTGCCTTAAAGTTTAAAGAAAATATTCTTTTGGAGTACTAGAAAAAAATTTTTTTAAGTTACGTTCAATAATTTATAAAATAGCATATGAAATTATGTCCATGTTTGGAAGTACTTATCGGTGCGAGCAGTTATTTTCACTTATGAAAGGAAATGTCTCCAATCAGATCAAGAATTACTGACGTTCACCTTGGGTCAGTTTTAAAATTAATCACTGCGAACAAGATTTCCCCTGAAGTAGGAAAGATGGTAGCAGAAAAGAGAGGCCAAATATCAGGGAGAAAATATTAACTTTACTTTCTTTTTTTCTTATTAGTATTTTTTAAAATAAACCTACATAAATGTTACTATAAAAATTTAATTACTTGTTTTCTTTTTTTGCGGCCCACATAATCTTATTACTTTTTATTTGGCTCGTGATTTGAGTTTGACATGCTTGTCCTAGATGATAAATATGGTTATTTCTAGGAGTATTTTTCAGTGATAACAGGTTGAGGTTGGAAATTCCTATGAGAGTGACCATCTGAAATCTTTGGTATTGGATGACTGAGAAGATGAAGAGATGACCCACTTTAATCTTCATTCTAGCACTGGGAGGAAATTGGATATTTTAAAATTTCCATGTAGTATGCTTGTGCATAGCCATGGTCCATTAGGATGGTTGTTGGAGTACCCTCATATTAGATTCTTGGTAAAATGGAGATCTAAATATTTTGTGTAGCTACAGGTATTCTTAGATTATTGTTTGAGTAATCCATAAGGTATAGGTCTATCCATAGACTCTGTGTGAACTGAGTTCATTTTATTGTGCGCAATGCTTTGTGGTAAATTAGAATGTGCAAGAATGTCGCTGTGACCTTTGACACAGTGGAATCATACATTGAATGTACAATATAGGTTACAGTTGATTTCTGCAGAGTTGGGTTTTTGGTGGCCGAAGACTGCATATGGCAGAAAGGGCCAAACAGTAGTCTGACAATTCAGAAGTTTTCATGTGGGAAAATCTGGAATGATTTAATCGCTTAAAGAATGATTATGAGTTCTGCTTGAAAGGTTGAACAGTCAGTGTTCAGGTTGATAAGGGCACAAAATTTCAGACTTCTTCAAGCTCCACAAGTATACTAAAAATTGATTACAAGATTTGTGGACAGACATGGAAGCAAGTTGAATAAAACTTTTTTTTAAAAGCCGCAATCACTGGGGCTTAGGCCTTAAATAGCCAAAAGTGTGTTTTCAGCGGATTGGCCAATTCCTCGTATGAGATGGGGAGTGATTAAGCAAAAACAACGAAAACCTTAATTTGTATCTTTGTTTTTGGGGTTTGGGAAGTCTAAATTTATTGAATTACATTATAAATTTACAGACATACAATGGATTATTGTTACAAGAGGAGTATATTCATGTACCTAGAGAAGCACCTCTCCATTTAATTATGCATCTGAATGATGCATTATAGGGGCCCAGTGGAAGAGTGGTCTAAACTATTGGTTTTCGACCATTACAACCTGGGATCAAATCCCTCATTGGGCACTTTTTTCTAACAAAAAAATGCTTCAATGACCTCTGATTCTTGCAAAATTCCAACTCCACCAGTGAGTGCAAGAAACAGGGCTCTGGCACATTTGTAAGTGCAAAAGTCGAACTGATTTTCACATGTGGACATGTGGTTCACTTACAGTAAAAGCAGTCGCCAACTTCTACCCACCATAATTATCATGGCTTGTACCAAGTGTACCAAGGATAATAATTAAAAAAAAGATTGCATTATGTTCTACACCCCTGTAAAAACTTTACTAGTGCTGATGTCTTGAAATCATAACTTTGTAAGATGCTTTGAAATCTAAGCTGTCCCTGTATTGAGGAGGATCATAGCCCAAAACCATGGTATACATGTTAGCTCTTTTTTTTTGTTGGAATTTGCCAAAACTCTGGTGTTTTAGCTCTTTCTCCATCGCCACTAGTAAGCTATTTACTACGGCGATGAACATAACGCATTATTCTTATGCCTAATTAAAGGGAGAAATGCCTCTCTAGGAACATTTATGATATTAGAATAAGAATACTGAATTATAACAAATCAATTAATAAATTTATTGACTTTTGTGTCAATTTTTGCCTATAATTTAAAGAATGTTTTCGATAAGAACTTGAAAAATTGGATTTCTAACTCGTTTACATCTTGAACAATCATTGAAAAATTCAATCCGCAACTCCCAACCATTTCAGAGTTGACTTTACGCACCACATAAGATTTACAAAGAAATATAGAAATTGGTTTATTCCTGACCACTCCGACCACCCAGAAGTCTGAAAATTTGTACCCTTGCATTTTTAATTGGACTGAGAGAGTGCTAAAAATTTCATAATTCTATGTGGTTGGAAAATGTTAAAATTTATTCACAAAATTTGAAAGGCAATTTAGAAATTTGTCCATTCCTGGCCATTCTGCTAACCCAGAAGTCTGAAAAATTTGTCAACTTGCATTGTCATCAGGTGCTAAAAAGTTAACAAATTTTCAGATTTCTACATGCTCTGAATGTATATTAAAAATTGATTTCAAGATTTGTGAACAAACAGAAATGGAAACTAGTTATAAATAAACATTTTCTTGGGCACAAAGGAAAGCAAACATAGTTTGGTACATTATGTTCTTATAATGGTTGGATAGAGCTATTTTAGTAAGTTTAAAATTTTATTTTTTTAATAAAGCTCTCAAGGATTAACCATTGGTGGTTGGTTTTGAAGTTATTGTAATGTATTTCAGCCTGGTTTAAGTTGAAGGAATAACCTGTCATAGAGGTCTGCTGGAAAATTTAGACCTGTTATAAACACAAGGTTATAAGACCAAATCGAAATAAATAGATAAATGTGCGATGTTTAGGTAACAGCGTTGTTACCATCTTCGAACAAAAGTGCTGAATGAATGAATGAAGATGGTAACAATGCTGTTACCAAAATGTCACACACTTTATATTTTTTTGGATTTGGTCTTATTACCTCGTGTTTATAATCTATAATCTAAATTGTGCCTTATCATAGACCTGCTATCTCATTTCCTAACACATATCTGATGTTCAGCAAGGTGTGTGTTTATAGCTCTATTCTTATCTCTGACATAAATAACACTGTGCTGTGAACCAGACAGAGAAGGTTGCAAGGATCTTGCCTGGATGGTGAACAGTGCATTCCTAGTGATAGGTTTCTCTAAAATTGTTTCAAAGATTTGAAATAACCCTGAAGTATGTTTTGGTGACCATTTTTCATAGTTTAAAAGCTATGGAGTTGGATTCACAAATATATATATTTTTTGCTTTAGATATGCACATTTTTATTGTAAATAAATCATTCTTTATATAATATACTAGCAGACGTACCCGGCTTTGCCCGGGTTTTACCCAAGTAAAGGTTTGTCTAACGAATCTCTCGATAAAGTGAACATTTTTTTCCCGGTTCCTTGAAAAATAATCGATAAGTTAAATAAGATCAATATTAATTGGTTCCCTCGGTAAATGGAAGTTAAAGGAATAGTATCTTGCCTTGGAATTGTATCATTATTCTTGTATGGATGTACCCGGCTTCGACCGAGTATTACCCGAGTAAAGGTTTGTCTAACGAATCTCTCGATAAAGTGAACATTTTTTCCCAGTCCCTTTAAAAATACTCGATAAGTTGAATAAAATCAATATTAATTGGTTCCCTCAGTAATTGGAAGTTAAAGGAATAGTATCTTGGCTTGGAATTGTATCATTATTCTTGTCTCAAATAAATTGCTGTGTCATCCTGAATTTGGTCTTTCCTAATTTTCTACATTACAAAATCATCGTATCATCATGATAATATTTAGAGCAGATTGTTGAATTATAACAGATGAATTAGAATATTTATCTTGATTATTTTTAGGCGAAATGTTATTTCAAAAATTTTATTTGTTAGAAACCTTCCCAGTACTATACTAAATAACTTCCCAAAGTTTCATGGCGTTCCAATGAGTGGTTTGGTCAGGCATAAAGGACAGACACACATACATTCATTTTTATATATATACTAGCGGGTGTACAGGCATCGCCCGGGTTTTACCCGAGTAAAGATTTGTCTAACGAACATTTGTTAAAACAATTCTCTATAAACTTATAAAAAAAAAAAAAAAGATATATATTTTGATAATTTGAAACTCGTAAATTTGAATCTCTTGATAAAGTGAACATTTTTTCCCAGTCCCTGTGTGCCGTGTCATCCTGAATTTTGTCTTTCCTAATTTTCTACATTACAAAATCATTGTTTTATCTAGTGAACATTTTTTCGGTTACTCGATAAGTTGAATAAAATCAATATTAATTGGTTCCCTCGGTAATTAGTATCTTTGCCTTGGAATTGTATCATTTTTCTTGTCTCAAATCAATGCCTTGTCATCCTGAGATAATCTTACTTTTGATAAATAATCTTTAAGATAATAAACTTAGTGATAATAAAACTTATAGATAAAAAAACTTGTTACCATCGTCGCAATGGTGGCGCTGCTTGCGAGTTAAATCTACAAATCTGCAAATAACTCTAAGGATATTCAAGAAATTATTTTTCAGAAACCTTCCCAGTACCATACTAAATAACTTCCCAAAGTTTCCTGGCGTTCCAATGAGTGGTTTGGTCAGGCATAAAGGACACACACATACATTCATTTTTATATATATGCCTTAAAGACCAATTTTTTTGGTCGTTGAGGTACAGCTTGCACCACGCTGATGAGGGCCAACAGCCCGAAACGCGTCCGTGGTTAGCTTTTCTTGATTAATCAAGAATGGGTATTTGGCCAATTCTGGAATAATTAAAAATCAACGAGAATAGTTGATATTTATTCCGAAAGATGGCGCCAGCCATCAGCAACTTTCAGTTGCACGATAAGGAGATGCCTTTTTCTTAATATGTATATATATAAAACTAGCGGACGTACCCGGCTTCGCCCGAGGTTTTACCCGAGTAAAGGTTTGTCTAGCGAACATTTGTTAAAACATGCCGTGTCATCCTGAATTTTGACTTTCCTAATTTTCTACATTAGAAAATCATAGTTTTACCTAGTGAACATTTTTTCCTGTGTCACATTGCCGTGTCATCCTGAGATAATCTTACTTATGATATATAATATTTAAGATAACAAACTTAGTGATAAGAAAACTTGTTATCATCGTCACAATGGGGGCGCTGCTTGCGAGTTAAATCTACAAATCTGCAAATAACTCTAAGGATATTCAAGATATTTATGAAATTATTTTTCAAAAACCTTCCCGGTGATATACCTAATAATATCCCAAAATTTCACGGCGATTGGATGTATGGTTTTTGAATCTATAGAGTACAGACAAACAGACAGACAGACAGACATTCAATTTTATATATATAGACTAGCGGACGTACCCGGCTTCGCCCGGGTTTTACCCGAGTAAAGGTTTGTCTAACGAACATTTGTAAAACTATTCTCTATAAACTTATAAAAAAATATAATAAATATATTTTGATAATTTGAAACTCGTAAATTTTAATCTCTCTCGATAAAGTGAACATTTTTTCCAGGTCCCTGTGTGCTGTGTCATCCTGAATTTTGTCTTTCCTAATTTTCTACATTACAAAATCATCGTTTTATCTAGTGAACATTTTTTCCCGGTCCCTTGAAAAATACTCGATAAGTTGAATAAAATCAATATTAATTGGTTCCCTCGGTAATTAGTGTTAAAGGAATAGTATCTTCGCCTTTAAATTGTATCATTATTCTTGTCTCAAATAAATTGCCGTGTCATCCTGAGATAATCTTACTTTTGATAAATAATCTTTAAGATAATAAACTTAGTGATAATAAAACTTATAGATAAAAAACTTGTTTTCATCGTCGCAATGGTGGCGCTGCTTGCGAGTTAAATCTACAAATCTGCAAATAACTCTAAGGATATTCAAGAAATTATTTTTCAGAAACCTTCCCAGTATTATACTAAATAACTTCCCAAAGTTTCATGGCATTCCAATGAGTGGTTTGGTCAGGCATAAAGGACAGACAGACACACATACATTCATCAACATATATAGTCACGACCGTCTTTCCTCAATCAATCAATTCCTCAATTCCTCATGTCACGGATGCGCGCGCATCATCATTATGATCATTATCATTATCTAATGATAATAATAATAATAATTATTATTATATTATTATTATTATTTTATTATTAATATATATAGTCACGACCGTCTTTCCTCAATTCCTCAATTCCTCATCGGCCGCTGTCACGGATGCGCGCGCACTGGGAGGTCAGGTGCTCGCCGGCAGCCAACGGGCGCGCGCCGCCGGCATTGCGTCATAGATTATAAACACAAGGTAATAAGGCCAAATAAAAAAATAGTGTGTGATAAGGCACAATTTGGATTATCTACTTATATAATTGCCTTATTCTGTCTGTGTGAAGTTCACTGTGTGAAGTTCACGGATAGATTTTGGTCAGAATGGATAAAATAAAAAAAGTGTCAAGGGATGGGAATCGAACCCACGACCTTCCGCTTACCGGGCAGATGCCATGACCACTAGGCTACCCTGGACATATTTTTCCGTTCACATTTTATTTTTATATTTTCAAGACACACACAGTTTGGGGCGGGACGTTTCACAAGAGAGACATCCACGGCGCCAATTTATAATTGTAACGAAAAGTATATTTTATTTAAAACATTTTTAAAATATATACACACTCGGGTAAACCCGGGCGTTGCCCGGGCCATTCGTCTAGTTTTTATATATATAATAGCGGATGTGCCCGGCTTCGCCCGGGTTTTACCCGAGTAAAGGTTTGTCTAACGAACATTTGTTAAAACAATTCTCTATAAACTATAAAAAAAAATAATAGATATATTTTGATAATTTGAAACTCGTAAATTTGAATCTCTCAATAAAGTGAACATTTTTCCCGGTCCCTGTGTGCCGTGTCATTCTGAATTTTGTCTTTCCTAATTTTCTACATTACAAAATCATCGTTTTATCTAGTGAACATTTTTTTCCCGGTCCCTTGAAAAATACTCGATAAGTTGAATAAAATCAATATTAATTGGTTCCCTCGGAAATTGGAAGTTAAAGGAATAGTATCTTCGCCTTGGAATTGTATCATTATTCTTGTCTCAAATAAATTGCCGTGTCATCCTGAGATAATCTTACTTTTGATAAATAATCTTTAAGATAATAAACTTAGTGATAATAAAACTTATAGATAAAAAAACTTATCATCGTCGCAATGGTGGCGCTGCTTGTGAGTTAAATCTACAAATCTGCAAATAACTCTAAGGATATTCAAGATATTCAAGAAATTATTTTTCAAAAACCTTCCCGGGGATATACCTAATAATATCCCAAAATTTCACGGCGATTGGATGTATGGTTTTTGAATCTATAGAGTACAGACAGACAGACAAACAGACATACATTCAATTTTATATATATATAGACTAGACGGGTGACCCGAGCTTCGCCCCGGGATTGACCCGTGTGCATATCTACCAGAGTGATATATATTTAAATAAGATTTTTTTTATTGTTTGTTATTAGCATTATCTATTTGTTTGCATCAGCATAATTTAATCTAATCTTTGATATAGGGCGCTGTTCGTGAGCTAAGTAGAATAATTTGAATATATAGTTTTAATAATTGATTTATATATTTTTTAAAATAGCCTATCGTCTTCCCCGTATTTATTTACCTATGCATGGAAATTTTGGTTTGAATTAGTGAACTACTGCAAATTTGTATACTGGACATACAAACAAACAAACATACAAACATTGATTTTTATATATATAAGATATAGATTTTATACCTTTGGAAGAAATGGGAAGTTAAAAACCTTGTTGTATTATACTTGAATACAGAAGGGCCTCACTTTGTAGTTATATTTTGAATTTAAAAATCATAAATTATGGTTTTAACTCCAGCACAAGGAAATTGGCCAAATATTAACTAAACTGAATGTCTTGATCCAGAAATAAAGATAAAATATTAATTGATTCAATCATCAGTAATACTATTTATAAAAGATAAATAAAAAATAATGAACACTTTTTATATAAAAGAGAGGCTCAAGGGAGCTCATTGTTATTCTATTCTACCAAAACTACTTAATTAAGTAAGAAATATCACTTTCAGGCGATTCTTTACCTAAAATATATAGCCAATAAATTGATTAGCATATTTTGGGGTTCAGAAATGATAGTGAAATAATTTTTATTTTTTAATTAAATTATATAATTAATTAATAATATATTAATATATGAAAAATAGCACAAAGTGAATTTGTACTTGGATCAGGTGAATAAATTAAGTAAAAAGGCATTTCCTGGTTGCGATGGTATATTTTATATATATAATATTGTTGCGCGCTTACCCCCTCCGGTTCTTCAGGATGACAATGCTTCCTCCTTCGTTGATCACCTACCCTGGGCTACGTTTCTCTACCTCTGCAGCTCTACCCTGCAGACCACCCAAAGACCTCCGAGAACCACCACTCAAGTGGATCTCCTTTCCTCTGGCAGTATCTCTCAGCCTTACCACTGGTGGGGGGACACGAGAGACTAACCAGAAAAGTAGAGATTGTGGTGTTGGTGAGAAAGTCATAACAGCAACCGGCATCAAGATTTCTAACACTTCTCTTTTTATTGTCATCTTTAAACCACATTAAATATAACACGAATAAAATAAATGGGCATTTACATTTATTTACACACCAAAGCCAATATAAACATCTATTTATAACTAACTGCTCCAGGAAACAGGGCCACAGCAGTCGGCGATTCCCACACCAGTTCCAGACAGGAAATAGGCGAAAGTGCCATCTATTGGAGGTTGTGTTTTTCAGGCACATATACACGACAATATATAATAATAATATATAATATAATTAAATAATTTAATTCACTATTTATTTTGAATAGAATACACCAATATTTTATCATAATAATCAAATTCATTCCAATATATATGAAAATGCACAATTTGGATTATAGATTATAAACACAAGGTAACAAGACCAAATAAATAAATAGTTAATAAATATTTATTTATTTGAATTTGGTCTTATTACCTATATATATATATATATATATATATACATATAAATGAGAGATTCAATGGGTGTTTATTTTACTCTTTATCTCAAAACTTTAATTAATCAAAAAGAAAATTCAAATGTAAAAACCTGAACTCTATAAAAAGAGCCCATTAAAATCCTAGAACAAATTAGCTCAAATTTAAATAGTTTGAAAATTTTGGTGTGGGGGAAAGCGTGAAGGAAATATTAAAATCAATTCCTATTGCCATGACTCATATTTGGAAGGATAATATTAATAAACAACATTTCTTATAACAATATTTATATGGAAAATTTTCACTTAGGGAGAACCCTGGTGAAGCCATGTCATATCAGCTAGTTGTTAATAAAAAGGGAATTATTTTTGTAAAATATCCAAATTTAATATTATGAGAATTAAATTTTACTGTCTAAAGATCAATTTAGGGCAGATGGGGGGGGGGGGGGGTCTTTAGTCTGAATTGACATTTCATCTAAGAATAAATTTTTCTAGGGGCTCATATGTACCAGCATCTTAGAAACAAGTTTACTTTCTTTAGAGCACAGAGTGGAGAAATTAGATAAATGCATACAACTTGAAAATACAATGTAAACACTAAAATATCTGTCTCAAATAATTCTGAAAGGATTTGAGAAAAGAATAGAATACACTGTGGTAAAAATGAGAGAATATAATTTATTTTTATGGAGTCGAAAGGAAAAAAATGAGATATGGGATGAATCTCGCAAAATTAAATATTGATATCCTTAAATGTCCTTGAGTGTCTAAAAGACCAAGCGCACCCCTACTGGATGAAATACCCTGATATAGACAAAATAAAATTCTTATAAATGTATTGGAATGCTTAGGTAATCAAAGATTTACATAAATAAGGATTACACCTTTAAAGTTAGAGAGCAGCATCGATTGTTGATTAATAGAGAAAATAACTCTTGGCTGGAGGAATTTCATCTAAGCAGAGATAATAAACTGATTGTTGGAGGTATTGTTCACAAAGTGATAAATGTTAAGATCATGAGCTCAGACAGAAATGATTTATAGCAAACAGATAAAAATGAACTGGTGTATCACTTGAATCCAGTGGCTTCTACTGAACAACTGGGTGAATAAACTAATTAAGTAACCCTAAGATTTTATATCCCGGTTATAGACTGAAGACAATATAAACAATTTTATTGATTCTTCTAATCAATTTTGCAGAAAGAAAAAATAAATGAGTAAATAAAGGGTATATAAAATGTGTAGGGAAATATATACAGTTGTATATGTACAATTTTTTTCAGCAAGGGAGGCTTCCACCTTGAGAAGTTCTCCTCCAGACAAGGGTGGGGGTCTTCTTGAACACTCCACAATTCCACACTGAGGAAGTACCTATAGATGCGCGACTTGGCAGACATAAGGGTGACCAGGGTGTCATCATCCAGGCCTCACCTGAAGACCCAGCCCTGAAGGTCAGGGGGCTGCTGGATGATGGTGAAGGCCTCCCGGATGAGAGGTCTGATACAGCAGCAGGGACAGTACTGGTGAGCCAGCAACAGGTTGTTGGACCCACAGGCGACGCAGGACTGTTGGATCGATGCCGGGTAGGCTGGATGGGGCAAGGCATACAGAGCTAGCCTCACTGCCACGTCTGCGTTGAGCCCGGAGAAGGCGCAGTGCCAGAGCGAAGACCAGCCGATGTTGATGGGCAGGTTTATTTGTTCCTCCCATCTTCTAGGGATCTGGGCGATGGGCAGGGCAGCCAGGTGTGGGCGCTCTAACATGCAGCAAGCTGTTCGGATGATGCCTCACAAGAATAACATAGTCATCCCACGCAGCACTACAGCCTTGCCGATGGTGTTTACTCTGAAGGTCCCATGCAGATTTTCATCAATAAGACGACGGCAGAAGCTGGTCAGTGATGCAGTGTCAGATAGGGTGCAGCGCATAGGCTGAGTGAGGGGATGGGCAGGGCCAATGAAGTCCCCAGAAGATCAGGTGGCCGGAGAAGGTGGTAGCCACCGATTTCAGGGAGGTTCAGGAGCTGAGGTGGTGTAATCACGAAAGATGGCTAAATTATATTGATTTATTATTTATTGACTATTAAAGAATATCTAAAATTATAATCCCATTTCTTTTATTTTTATCTCTCATCAAAAAGAGCATAACTGGAAAAATTATTTTGCAGATTAAACATTCAAATCACAAGGTTCACATAGTTTTAAACTCTTATTTATTATTGTTTTTCTACCATTAACTCTTCTTCTTAACAATATTTTGGGGGAAAAGAAAATTAATTATATTAGAAATAAATGAAAAGATGGTTTTGTGTCCTAATTTTATATTTTCAAAACTTAACCTGTATTTTCTTATGTATATTCAAAACAAATACTAACTCCAATTTTTTTAATTTCGAGTATTTTAAAAAATTGAGGAGATTTTCATGATAGTAGCAATTATTTAATTTGATTAGAATAGGAAAGATATTTTTTACTGATATAGTGCGTTCATTTTAAGATATTCACTCATCAGATGTATCATTCATAGAGGTTTTACAGTAGGCCGTTCTTTTTAACACTGTAAAACTGTTTCTTACCTTTTTGAACTAGGATAATTTTAAAAATGAAATATATAAATTTTATATAAAATAATATAAAAATTTATTTGAATATGTTATAAATTAGAGGACCAACCTTATTTTTATATGTGATAACCTGCTTGGAGCCACACATAAAACAAAATCATTCTGCTATGTGGTGGCACAATAAATTCCAACTTAATGCATTAGCACACCATTAATATATATATATATATATATAAGATAAAAGTTGATAATTATTTTTGTGTTTAAGTTAGATGAGATTAAAAAGTTGAATATATAAATATTACTTTTATTAAAAGTTTTAATATAGTTATATCAATATATAAATCCATCTTAACTCACTCTATAATATCAACTTAATTTAAATTATATTTAAGATTTAAAATTTTATTTGATAAACTCTTTATTATTTACATTTCTTATATATATATATATATATAATGAAATTATATAATACTTTTTCAATTGAACACTCAAAGGGTTTTGGTTGAATTAGTCAGTGTCAAATTATAGTCTGTTAAATTAAAGAAGGGGTTGAATTCGAATCAGTTCAATTAGAGATTATACTGTATTTATCATGGTTTTTCCTTTTTCAAATAAAGCAAATTTCTAATTTCCTATAATTATTAACTCTATAAACATTGAGGATAATATATAACTATATAATATATAAAACTTTGAGGACAATTGAAATATATATAACATTTGAGGGTTCAAAATTGTTGAGTTAGGCGTTCCTAAAATTTTTCCATCACAGCAGAGACAGTAGGAGGTTGTTTAATTTGAAAAATAAAAAATGTTGCACATTTGAAATTATCTCAAAACACATCAATATTGCATGGCAAAGAATAGGATGCACAAAAAAACATGATACACAACCTATTCACACATTTTATTAAGATTAAAAACACTTTAGGTGACACACGAAATCAAATAATATGACATTATTTTTCTAAACATTCAATATATAATGAAAAATTACAAAATGCACAAATTTATAAAGCTTTTCATTAATCTTCAGGGCCAAATTTCATCTTTTTAATTTCAAATTAAAGAAATGCTTGCTCTTCTTGATTCTTTAATTTATAATCAATTTTTAACTAGAATTCTATAACTTCTTATGGTGAGATCTTGATTACGATATTATAAAAATCTCAATTTTCTTTCTAGGTACAATTTTTTAGTTCAATTGTAAAAAAACAGAATTTCAAAAACCTTTTTTATATTATAGTGAAAAAAATTGAAAAAATTAGTATTTATCCCTCATATATTTCAATTGATCTACAAAAGAGAAATACAAATTTCAAATAAATTAGTTTAAATATTTAAGATTGGATGAATATAATTTAAAATTGTATTTCTTTCATGAATGAATTGAAATATTGTGTGAGGAACACACATAATCAAACCTCCCTATAAAAATATTTTTTATGACGAAAATTTTATTTTGGTGTAAACATGTTCCTATTATAACACTAGGTTCCACTGTACAATTAATACTATTATTTTTAAAATTGAATCAAAATTAATTGGAAAAGGATTTTGTTAGATTTAAAAGATGATTTAATATTATTTTAAGAAAAAGGCTTCTTCTTATCGAGCAACTGAAAGTTGCTGATGGCTTGCGCCATCTATCGGAATAAATATCAACTATTCTCGTTGATTTTTAATTATTCCAGAATTGGCCAATTCTGGAATAATTAAAAATCAAAGAGAATAGTTGATATTTATTCTGATAGATGGCGCAAGCCATCAGCAACTTTCAGTTGCTCGATAAGAAGAAGCCTTTTTCTTAATTTATGCACCTTATCCAGTACAATATTACATTTGTACTATTTTTTCACAATGATTTAATATGTTCTAATTTTTATTGGTTTTGAAAAGATTACAAATCAGTTTGAAAATAAAGTAAGGCCGATTGTATAAAACCCGCATTTCTTTATTTCCTATATAAAGGGTTATTTGAGCATATAGCTCAGGAGGAAGTACCTTCAAATTACAATGTTTCCTTATAATTTCCATTTTATACAAAAGGGACCCACGTTTTAATCCCTTTTTAAATTTTTTTCTAATAATATCTGCATAATATGGAAATGAAGAGCAATATCTATTGATAGTATTTTGATCAAAGTCAATGTTGGACATGAAGCCAACTAGCTTGTCAGCATTGTTTTCTAATATTAAATGGTGAAGGGGATATAAAGCTTTCTCCGAAAAAATGATCTTTCATTTCCTTTACTTCTCTTGCAGATTCCTCCCAATATTCATCATTTTCCATTTCAATAATGGGAAAAAAATGATTTAGGTAATGGTGATTTCTTTAAATGTAAATAGGTAGTGTATAGTTTCAATATTTCAGTTTATCAGGTTGGTTTGTCACAAAAAATAACCAGATATGATTTTTAAAATCCACAAAGTTAAGAGGAACATCAAATTCAATAAGCAATTTGATCATATCAAAATTAAAAATGCAGGCAGCCACATCTAAAAGGGATTTACCATCTTTTGACTTTGTAGTTATAGCTGCACCATTCTTTAAAAGTAACTTGACCATATTTACAGTGCAGGTTCGTACCGCAAATTCTAGGAGGGTCTCTCCACTGTAGTCTCTTTAGGACAGAAAAATCTCGTATGGATAAAGGTTTTTGCAAGTTCATATTTTCCTTTCCGAAGGGCATGTTGTATAGGTGCAAAGCCATTTGAATCTATTGTAGTAGGATCTATGTCTGCTTCTAACATTTCTTCAATTATATCAAGATTATCATCCAAAACAGACAGACTCATGAGTGATAAGCCATCAAATGCGTTATCATCAAAAGGAGCCTTGGCCTTAATCAAAAGTTTTATTATTCTATTTTTTTCATTTTCACAGCATATGTTAGGGCTTTGTAAAATCTATATACTCCTTGTATTAAGATTATAGCCTGCCTGCAAAAGACATTCTACAATTTTCACATAATTATTGTTAATTGCTTCCTTCATTGGATTATTTCCATCATTCAGTTGTATGTATAGTTTCAGCCCCATTGTTGATAAAAGTCTTCACAAGTTCTAAATTTCCTTGAAGAACAGCCTCAAATAAAGGTGAGGAACCATATTTATTCTTTATATTGATATTTGCTCCAGCATTGATCAGAATATTTACAATTTCAATATTGCCCTTTCTAGCTGCTAAATTTAAAGCTGTTTTCACCAGTAAAGCATTTAGCATCAATAGGTGATTTAGCTTCAATCAACATGTTCACAATATTAATCTGGCCATTTGAGGAAGCAAACATGAGAGCTGTATAGCCATTCATGAAGCAATGAACATCAAAACCTTTTTTCAAAATAAATTTTACAATATTTACATGACCAAACATAATGGCCTTAAAGAAATGTCGAATACCTTCTGAATTTTGAAATATAAATTAGATTCATCATTAATTAGGACTTTAAAAATTTCACAATTCCTTTCATGACAACAAAATCCAAAGATGAGAACCCTTTTTTGTTTCGTATATTCTTATTTGCACCTTTCATCAACAGGATTTTCACCACATTAAAATGACCTTTCATTAGAGCAAGATTTAGAGCAGTAAAGCCATCTCTATTTTTAATATTTAATGCAGCATTTGCCATCATTAAAGCTTCAACCATTTTCAAATTGCCTTTTTGAGATGCAGTTATTAGAGGTGTGTTTCCTGACGCATCTTTAATATTGATAGATGCACCATTTTCTAATAGAAATTTTACAATCTCTAAATGGCCATTTGTTACAGCAAGACTTAAACTTGTTTCACAATGTCATTTTGTTTGTTCATATTTGCTTTTGCCATTACTAAGACTTTCACAATTTCTAAATATCCTTTTCTAGAAGCATACATCATTGGTGTGTTTTTGCAATCATCCAAGGCATTTATGCATGCGTTATAATCTATTAAATAAAGTAAAATATGAACATGACCATTTTCTGCTGCTGAATGCAATGGAGTTTGCCATTCAGAATTAGGTCCTTCAACATCAGCTTTGGCATTTACCAGCAGTTTTACAACTTCCAGATGGCCCCTCTGAGCTGCGAAAAATAATGCTGTTCCGTTTTTAAATCTTCCTATATTTATATTAATGCCATGTTCTAAATAATATTTAACTCTTGCCACATTCCCTGTGCCTGCTGCTCTGTGAAATAACGGTTTATTAGAATACATTTTTGCAATTATACTTACTTGATTAAAATAGATAATAAAAATATCCAAAATATATAGTTAAAAAATATTTCAAATTATTATTATTTTCAATATTTTATATATTTTATTTGTTTAAAGGTTTGTGCTTACTTAAATTAGGGGGAACTAAAAGTTTGCACTAAATGCATTATGCCTTTTATATATAATAATAACATGTCTTTGAAAAATATGTTCGAAATTAGTTTAAAATTAATTCTATGCTGAAATTAAAGGCACAAGAAGTTTTGACAATTTTGTAAAATTGACGTTTGTTTACAAACTGCGAGATCGAATTTTATTTTTAAGTTTTGGAAATCTGTGGTAGAAAAATTAAGAATACCACATTTTCCCTGGAAATTTATAATGTACAACCCACTTCGTCTTCATATTTAACTTGCCTTTTACATTAATTTCAAATATTCAAATTTAATTGTGAACAAGGTAAAAATAAATAACGAAATATTTATTTTTTAAATAAGAATTTCATTTAAAATATAAAATATGTTGACACACATTAAATATGTTATAACACCTTGATAAAGGTTGGCGTTCAGCCAACTGAAATATTGGTAAAATAAATAATATTTTAATCCAATATAGGCCTTTTAATTAAATGTTTATCAATGGATTGCTCTATTTAAAAAAATATATATATATATATATATATATATATATATATATATATATATATATGTCGTAGCTGCCGTTGGTCAAATGAAAGGGCGCAAAGGGTCTGGATTTTACGACTTTTGCCATTAAAACATAAGGCGAATTGCTATTATAGCCGGTCTCTTGACGAAGAATATCTAATATCTCTCTCTTCTTCCATTGCCGTAGAGTAGAACATGTAGTGTGGAAAATCGAGACTAAATTCACCGTTGAATAAGGTGCATTTTATGGTCTTAGTTTTCAAAAGTGAAACATGATTAATTCTCTGTACTGCAAAAAGGCTTCTTACTTGTGCAATGATTCTCTTTAAGGTTAGGGGGATATTGATATTCAGATAGCATTCCATTGTAGGTGATGAATGAAAGTATTTATAGTGAGAGTAGAGTACTGATTTTCTTATTCTTACATAATCCAGCTGCAAGGACTGATCGGTTGCCGTTCTAATAATTAGGGGGATGTATCTTTGTAGAATATTGAAGTCTGTACTTCCAACAAGCCATGAGAAGCCGATGTTATTAAGTAGCTCTGTTATACTTTTTACCAGTCCAATATTCTGTTTTGAAGAAATTGAAATGTCCCACAAATGTGCCAAAAAATTGAAGGTAGCCTGCTGCCGTCCATTTTCAGAATTCTAGTCCAGAATTTTAAAGTTAGTTTTTTCACTGTGATATCAAGAGAGTTTCTTCCTGTTTCGGCCCTCAAAATATAGCCCGGAGTATAGCTTGGAAGGCACAGAAAACGTCTGAGAAAGGTATCCTGGATTCAATCTAAGATTAAGGCTTGATCATGTGCCCAGATTGGAGCCGCATAGAGTAGGACTGTCAAGATCATAGAATCCAACAATCTCATACTTGCATGGAAGGATTTGAGCTTGGACTTCAGAATAATCTCCCCACAGCACCCATCGCGGCCATGGTCCTGCCTCTATAATTTAACACAAAGCAATAAATCGTCATCTATACATATAAAATAAAAGGATTTAAAAGCGCGAATGTTTCTTTTACACATAAAACGAACTTCTACCGCCCTTACTGCGATGAAAGATGACGCGTTATTGCTTTGTGTTAATTTATTCCTAATGGCCTTGTCTTTATAGTTTGCTGAAGACCATTGCTCGAAGCAAATATTTGAATGTAATTCTAATGTCCTATAAGCTTATGTCCATAGTTTACTAGAAAACCATTTCTAAGATTCCATCCTTCAGTGTAGCATATAAAAGCAGAATGATCCAATACAATATTAGAGCTCTGAGAAGCGGTCTGGTGGATTAAATTGGCGAAACCGCTGGGAGGGTTCACCACTGATGAGCCAAGCCCTTCCAATATATTTTTTCATCGCAGTAAGGACGGTAGAAGTTCGTTTTATGTATAAAAGAAACGGAATTAAATGGAGCGAACTGAACTTCAAGCATTTACCTCATTGCCAAACATGATAGACCTACAAGCGTTCGCCAACCCTACTTCCCATATAAGGTTATTGGCGTCTTCCTTTCCCTGCTATTCAGTCAAACCCCTCCTTTGAAATCATGGGCTTTCAATACCCAAACTGCTCTGGAGTTTAACAACAGAGGTCACTTGTTATCTTGTCTATCAACTCTTAGACCACAACTGCCTTACACACTCTCATTAGAAATTCTCCTTTGGACTGTATTCTGGACCTATGGAATTAGAGGGTGTCAAGTTTTAACCCAACGCATATTCCGAACCAATCCCATATCGAATATATTACAAGCACAGCAGATATCTAATGCGTTTAAGATCCTTAGTTATTCTTAAAGTTGAACCACTGTTCAGAACCTTCAATAAAAAAAAAAATCAAAAATATACTGTTGAACTCAAGTCTTAAATCACAACCTGCTATTAATACAGAATAGCCTCTTCAATAAAAAACTGAAAACTCCTTACAATGAACATTTAGCACAAACACAAGGTTGTAGCGTAAAAAAAAACAAAATGAATATTCTTTAAGACCACAATCTAGGGCCTCTAACTCACGTTCTAACACTTCATACTGATCAAAATTTAACTAAACTCTAGTACACATTCTATTAGTTTTACTCATTGGCATCCTGGGCACGATCTTCACCCAGTGGGCTTCTTGGCCCTGGTCGAACGAACGGCATATTTCAGGGCCGCCAACATTGCCACCAATTGCCCTATTCACTACCTCTAGCGGGTTTCTTAAGATTGCCGTCTCTCGTGGTTCCTCTGGTTCTACAGTTCTATGGGAATATATAGGATACGTTGGATGTACCCAGTGATCCTCATCATCAATGACACCACCTATTTGTTCTTGTACGTTTTCGTCCCCGTAGGGTAAGTCTTTAACAGGGCATGATAGGCCTTCATTCTGTCTATGTGGATCTTATCTAAGTTTCCCGTCTCCAAATCTTCAAAAGGTAAACAGTGTCGCCTTTGTAATACCTCATATGGTCCTCTGTACCTTGGCTCAAATTTATGACGTCCTTTCGTCTCATGCATTTCTTTACCAAAGCTAGATCCCCTGTCTCAAAGGTTCTTAACTCTCTAGTTTCACACTCAGCCCTGGCTTCTTGTTGCTCCTTCAAGTAAGTTTGCCTCACCATCTCTCTCGTTTTTCAACCTCCTCCACCAATTCCCGCTCATAGAAGGCCGCCATTTCGGTAATTGAATCTTCGCATACAGGATTAAGCTCCTCTTCCTGGAAAGGTTGTGGAAGCCTCAGCTCATGTCCGAAGACCAGTTTCGCTGGAGTTAACCCAGTACTAGAATGTACAGTGGTCCTGATAGCGAAGGCTACCATTGGTAAGGTGGTATCCCAATTGTTCCCCGCTGTACACCTGCGTAGAGATTCTATTACCGTCCTATTGAGCCTTTCTACGGCGCCATTACTCTGAGGTCTCCAGGCTGTGGTATTTACTGCCCCAACCCCATAGCCTTGCAAACTCCCTTAAATACGCAACTCATGAATGCAGAACCTCGGTCAGAGAGTATTGTTTTTGGTACTCCAAAGGTAGTGATTATCCTCTCCAACAAGGCCCTAACCACTGTATTGTCACACTGGTCCTTAGTAGGAATCAGAATTGGGAACTTAGTAAATAGGTCCACAATAGTCAAAATACTTGAATAACCTCTTGGGGTTGTCTCCAATGGTCCTATGAAATCGAGAGCTAGATGTTCAAAGGGTTTTTCGGGTCTAAAGTGGGGAGCACTAGCGGCTTTGGTTACGCCTTGATTCGATAGCTGACAACTCTCGCATCTGCGTATATATTTCCGGACTTGAGTCCTCATACCAGGCCAGTAATAGTCACCCTTCAGCTTCTCATAACCTTTTTAACTCCGAAATTACCTCCAGTAGGGATGTCATGATGATAGCTGATCACTGTTTCCCTAAAACCTGTAGGAACCACCTTCACCCAGGTACCCTTTTCATTCTTTGTAACGAGGTAATTGTCTTGTAGCCTATACTCTCGGCTATTATACCTTTCTATGTTTCCCGATTTTAGTTTCAATAACCTATTTATTACTGGGGCCCATCCTTTCTCTTGAAGCAAGCCTTCCCATATCTGATTACTATTTAATAAGGGGGGCCGACGGTCTCTTACCACCGCGGCCACCACCCTCCTATCTTGTGATAGGTTTGGATCATCCTCGCACGGGAACCTACTAAGGAAGTCGGCTACCGTGTTTTCCTTCCCCGGGACATAAATGAATGTAACGTTGAAGTCTTGGATGATCTCTGCCCACCTAGACAGTCGAGCGTTCTTATAATCAGACCCCTTATTATAAGTAATCGGTTTATGGTCAGTATGTACTTCTACCCTACTGCCCGCCAGGAGGTGTTTAAAGTGTTGTAGGGACAACACTACTGCATAAGCCTCCTTTTCTATTGTAGAATAGCGGATCTCAGGACCAGTCAGTCTCTTGCTATAATAAGCAATTGGCCTCACTGTCCCATTGACCTCCTGTTGGAGGCAAGCGCCTACCGCTATTCCACTGGCGTCAGTGTTCAGGATGAAAGGTATCCCAATTGTTGGGTGAATTAGTAGTGGCTCACTGGTTAATATTCCCTTCACCGTTCAAAGGCTGACTGCTCTATCATACCCCAAGCAAATCTATGTCCCTTCCTTAATAGGTTGCTCAGTGGAGCCAGGACCTCACCTGCGTTGGGAATAAAGCGTCGGTAGTAGTTAACTGTACCCAATAGACTTCTGACTGCCTTGATGTTATGAGGTCGTTTCAAATCCCTGAGAGCGGCGACATTATCCCACATGGGTTTGATCCCATTTTGGTCATTACATGACCCAGGTACTCTACCGAGTCCCTGAAGAGATAGCTCTTCCCGTATTTGGCCTTCAAACCGAACTTACTCAGGCGCTCGAGTACAGCGGCGAGGTCCGCTACATGCTGCTCGTGAGAGTCGTTGTAGACAATGACGTCATCGATGTACAGGCGAACGCATTTGAACAACAAGTCACCCAGGACCAAGTTCATGGCCCACTGGAAGACCTGTGCTGAGTTTTTAGCTCCTTGTGGCAAACGCGTGAAGCGGTATCTCCCCCAGGGCAGAGAGAAGGTAAAATAATCTCTGTCACTCTCCGGGATGTGAATCTGGAAGAATCCAGAAGTCAGATCTAATGTGCTGAAGACCTTTGCACCCGCAAAGGCGCGCAGATTGTCTTCAACACGGGGTATCGGGAACGGGAAGAATTCAGTTGCCTCATTGATCATACGTAGGTCCATGGTGATGCGAACACTACCATCAGTTTTGGCAACCGGGAATAGAGGGGAATTCCACAGAGAGGTACTCCCTTCTATTATCCCTACTTCCTCCAGTTCGTCTACTAACGTTTTCACCTTTGAGACTAATCTCTTCGGGATCGATATTGCCTCCTATATACTGGTTTGCTAGTCAGCATCCTCAGTTTCGGGGCTGTGATGGTGGAGCCATTCCCCATATCTCTTATGTCCCTACAGAAACAATGGCTGAAAGCCCTGAAAATATCCTCGCCCGTGTGGATTTTGTTTAGGGTATCCTGGGTGGTTGAGGAGACATTTCTATAGTTTGCAATGAAAAGAAAGGCCGACTTGGTCGGATCTTCCTTCCTTTCGTAATCGGATCTAATACTCCCGTCGTAGCTGAGGTGTAGTGAGCAAACCTGGTAATCCGAGTATGCCATCAAGTCCTATTTCCCCCATGTGGCAATACTCGAAGGTCGTTCTTACCTCCCTAATGGGCTTACCATTCACCATCGCCCCTATCTCTAACACCTCGCTCCCTAATGACCTTAAAGATTTGCCCGTTATACCCTTAAGGTAAGTTGGTTTGTCTAGTCCCTCAGTGCATAATTTTAAATTATCGATATTTACAATATTGGCCTCTGAGCCCGAGTCTATGATAAATTTTAGAGTTCTTTCACTCAGAGACCTCCCCTTATTTAATATATTAAATCCAAAAGACAAAAACCTCTCGCAATCAGTATCTTTTATTAAAAGATACTGATTGCGAGAGGTTTTTGTCTTTTGGATTTAATTTTATGCGCAAGTTTTTTTATCTTAGATTTAATATATATACATTTATGGCAGGTAAACTGGCCGCAAATTCCCCTCCTGCCTTGAGGCAAGCCGGACCTAGTTTTTTCTCTGCGTCTGCTGGCAATCCCTGATGAGGTGCCCTGGTTCACCACACCTGTAACACTTGGGTGGTGGCCTCCTTACATCTTGTTTCTTATACTCCACTCCAGGGTTCTCCTCCTTTTCACTGTTAGGGTTTCTCCTTTCTTGTCTAGGTGGAGTTGGATCCTGTTGTTGCCTGGATGGTTGTTGTGCAGGTCTCCTTTGCCAGTTCCTAAAGGGAGCTCCCCTCCTGTTATCTTCATAATCCCTTCTTCCTGCGGGGTGTGATGGCCACCTTCCTCCCCCGTTATTGTACTATTGGTACTCCCTCTTTGTCTCCTAAGGGCTGTATTCTCGATTTCTAGTGCCTCCATTTTCTTCTCCAGCTCGGCCAATTTGCTGCCCATGTCACCCAGCCTCTGACCGTTCCTGTCGGCGCTGGAGCGCTGCGCCTCCCTGTAGTCCTCCTCTCTTTGTTCCAGCCACTGTAGCTTGGTAACTAGGGTCTCCCAGGGTTCGCCTTGGTATAGGTGAGCGTTTTCCCACAGGCTGGGGCAGAGTCCGTCGATGAAAACCTCCGCGACCTCCGAGATGCCTATCTTCAGGCCATCCGACTCTGCTCCCACTGCAAGGTCGCTCACCGCGCGGCGAAGTCCGTACTTTCTCCCGGCCCCTGTCTACATGAGAAGAACTGGCTCCTCATCTCCCTTGTAGAAACCCTCTTTCGGAACCGCCCCTCTAGACTCTCCTTCAACTCTTCGTACCCGAGGCGGATTTGCTGGGATTGTAGGGCAAACTCCCTCGCAGCCCCCGGAGGTGGTTGTCCAAGAGGATTCTTTTCCTGGCGTCGTCCAGGGCCCTTAGGTCGTAGACAAACTCAAAGTCCTTTATGAACTTTGTGAAGGGGACTATACCCTTCCCTTCAAACTTCTCCAGGTTGTATTGCATGGAGGGCAGCTCTGGCTTGGCTAGCAGTGGCGTTCTCCTTATCGGCAGGCATGGTCCTCAGTTGGATCTATGGGAACCAGGTATTAGTCTTTCACCCTGGCTGAACCGATAGTATCAGGACCCATAGAGGCGGGCGAAGTAGGGAATACAAAACAGAGGAAGGTAAGGAACCTTTCCTATTCATGCTCTTAAAACAATGTGAAGTTCGTGTTTCAGGTCGGTAATCGAAACATTAAAAACCATATGGGGCCACTAAGTGTTCACGGCAACGTGCTACCACATGATTGTTGTGAATGGGGATGTAAAAAGGAAAATCTACTTCCATCAGTGCGGGAGATGGAGGAGCTCACTGTTAAACAGTGTCGTGCGGGTGTGGACGAAAAATGGTGACCGAAACACTTATTATGACATGTAGTGAATGTATATGTAGCGCATATGTGGTGTATGTAGTGATTAAATAATCATAATAAAATTTCGATCTTCTTCTCATCTCCGTGGTAACGGAAATCTCCACATTAATAAGCTATTATCTCTCTACCCCGTTACTATAGGTCAATCCTTATCTACTAGCAATAAGTCCTCTATCGGTCTATCACTACTGGCTGGTAGGGCGCCTTGTCTACCGCTGCCGCCTCGGGGTGATGATAACCGGGATGATTAAGACCTTCCTTTCCTCCTTCCGCGTACAAAATACATCACATCTCTGCTGTTGTAACATTGTTGAGCAAATAAGATTCTAGATATAAAAATCCGAGTGATCCTAATAAACCACCCATAACTTATGATTCTCCCAAAAAAAAAAATCTATGCCACTCCTAAAGGACCTTGTTCGTAAACTTTAGAGGGCAGTAGGAACTTTGACGGGACGAAAAATGCTTATACCAACAAGCGTTTACCCCCTTAGCGTGAGGACACGGTGTCCTTATATTTAAAAAAAAAATCTATGCCACTCCTGAAGGACCCTGTGCGTAAGCTTTAAGAGGGCAGTAGAAACCTCGACGGCAACAGAAATGCTTACACCAGGAATTTACTCTGTTACTACAGGTCGATCTTTATCTACCAGCAATACATCTCCTATCGGTCTACCGTTATGGGCTGGTAGGGCACCTCGCCTATCGCTGCCGCTATGGGGCGATGATAACTGGGATGACTGAGATCTTTCTTCCTTCCTTTCGTGTACAAAATACATCACATCTCTGCTGCTGTCACATTGTTGAGTAAATAAGATTCTAGATATAAAAATCCGAGTGATCCTAATAAACCACCCATAACTTATGATTCTCCCAAAAAAAATCTATGCCACTCCTAAAGGACCTTGTTCGTAACTTTAGAGGGCAGTAGGAACTTTGACGGGATCAGAAATGCTTATACCAACAAGCGTTTACCCCCTTAGCGCGAGGACACGGTGTCCTTATATTAAAAAAAATCTATGCCACTCCTGAAGGACCTTGTGCGTAAGCTTTAGAGGGCAGTAGGAACTTTGGCGGGATCAGAAATGCTTATACCAAGAAGTGCTCACCCCTTCAACATGAAGACACGGGTGAGAAATGATAACCGAAACAGTTATTGTGAGTGTAGTGTACTTATATGTAGGGTATATGTAGTGTATGCATAGATTAGATAATCACAATAAAGCTTCAATCCTCTTCCCATCTTTGATGGCAACAGAGATGTTAATACAAAGGAGCCCTTGGCTCTCAACCCAGGGACAATCAAGATCATCAAATTTGAATACAAGGAGGTTATCGGTAACCCAAAAAAAAGGGGAACCAGGCAAGTTCACCATGAACAACAGGCCTGCTGAACGCCTAGACGAATATGAGGAATTTGTCAAATTTAGTAAGAAAAGGAAGTCGGGTAATGTTCAACATGTGGTAGATTTATAATTGATTGACGGATCCTACAACAAAAAAAAATCACCCAGGACCATCAAACAGATCCCACAAGAATGTCTGGCCGCCATTGGCACTATTCTCCGGCATGCTCCATCCATTGCCTACATACCATCGGAACATGGTGTCTTTACCAGGGAACAGTATACCTCTTCCCATCTCTACACGTCATTCAATCCTCTTTCGTCGCCTTTAACACCTTTCAATCGCCCTTTCATCCCTCTGAGTCTCCCTGAAACCCGTCATCGGGAACCAATTCCGATATTACTCTATCCCGATTGACTTCGCAGGAGTCCCCTTACGCCATTCAGCTTCCCTTCTATATCACTTCTCTACCACCTTTCCACAATTCCTCTTGCCGATTTTCGGCTTACTCCGATATCTTGCTAATAAGTCTTATCTTCTACCATTCAACTCCTTTTTATCGCTTTCAACACGCCTCAACGCCTTTTCATCCCTCTGGTGTTTCCTGAAACCCGTCATCGGGATTGGATCCCGATCTATCATTATTCTTCATTTTTGAAGCTATTCTGGTATACTATCCCCTCCCCCTGCCAGCTCTATGCTAAAGTCTGACATTCGTTCAGGGCGAAAGCTATCGCAAAATCTCGAGGAAATTCCTGAGAACCTGTTTTCACCCCTAATCTCCCCTTCGAGGAGATAAGCTCTTCCTGGGTGTATTGAACTAGCTAGTTAAGGTAGCCTATTGATAAAGGCGTTGTTCTCTCTGCCTTTAATGTATATCAGAATGAACTATTAATCATTACTAGTGTAATAGCATCCTGACAGCCTATGATCTTCAATCCTTTATACACACTTGGCGAGGTAGTCATCTTGTTAACAACAAAATGAAAACCCACAACACTATAGACCAGTTAAGACGCAATAAAGTTAGATGAACAGTTTGCTTCAACCAAATTAGAAAGGGCAGCCTTATCATGGGAATTGGAGATATGCATGTACAAAAGTCAGTTGCCCTATAACTCGAATATTTGTATCAAATGGGTTACACCTAATTGTTAATATTAAACAATGCTGATTGTCTACACCTACAATATGCATTGACGTGAGTAACTTTGAAAATTTTAACATAAGATTTCAAATTTTAAGGTGTCATAAAGAAAAATCTATAAAAGAAAAAATTTTCTGCTCAAATTTATCCTTCCCATTTAATACATAATGAATTTTTATGAAACGACTGTTTCTTATGCAACTTTCCATCTTATTGTTCCTTTCCTCATTCCAGCCCGAACTCTTGTTCACTACACGTTGGTTAAAAAAAATACTGTCAATTGTAGGCTAATCTCTCTTACGCCTTTCGTGATATCGTGTACTTTGTCTTGACCTGGTTCGATTCAGCACGCCTTCCTATCGGAATCTCATCAGGATACAGAGCTGGACATTTAACATATATATGTTGTAATGGCACCAAAGATTTGTCTCGTTAAGACATGGCTGTCGCAGTGATTTCTCGTGGTATGATAGAGGTGAATCGAGCTTAGATACATCTGATCAGGTCCGGGTTGGCACAACCATATCTTGCGTAAGTTACTTGGCATGTCGATTAGCTGATTTTGGAAGATCTGAGCGAAAATCAGGTGCATCAGCCTGCAGATGGATAGTATGTAGAGTACATCTCTGTATTCTACCATTGATGCATATATTTCAAATATTCTTTCCACATCCCACCACAATGGCCCACTCTTCAACTGGTTCAAGCCACGTGGTCTTACGCTCGGTGGCGTCCATCGGATAATGCTTTATGTCGTTCTTCACTCACGTCCACCTTCGCAAGTATCTTTAGATCCTATTTAATAATGTACAATCTCGTAGGCAAAATTACATGCTCCGACATCCACAGTTCAAAGCTACGCAAGATACTCTTCTTAATCTTCAGGGCCTACTCCCGACCTTCCAGAAATGTGGTCTTTGCTACTGGTTAACATTCGAATGCCACGTTTCATTAACTACGAAAGCTGATGTTGAAACGAGTTTTAAGTCTGCTGTGATACTATAAGCTTATCTTTTGTTACAGGCCTCTGCTGCCCAAACAATCTGAAGGTGGTAGAAAGAAAGGGTTTCTGGAAGGGCTTATGAAAAACCAGTCAAGTGCAAACATACACGAGGTGTAAGGTTCATTATCATTGCTTATCTAAAGTTATCTGTAACAATATATCTGATAAATTGCTAAGTTTGCATATTGCATTTAATTCTGAAATAATGCTATTAGCTTCCAAAGGATGCAGGATATAAAGGAAATGATTTCGTTCTTTGACTGGAGTTAAAGAAAAGAAACAAAAATTTTCACTACTTTCATAAAAAAAAAAAAAAGGAAAACCTTCCCCACCAAATTCTGTACATGGATTATCATACTATAAAATCGCTATTAGATTGGATACGAAAATAACTAAATAATAAAATATAATACACTTATAAATGGGAGAGATAAATTATGTGCAGTAATTATTTGTAATATGCTGTGACACATGCAAAAAAAAAAATACAATCAAAGATGACCGAAAAAAAATTGTACTATTTAGTTGTTCAAATCTTTAAAAACAGTTGTCCAAATCTACCAAAGATAGTTTGTTAATATTCGATGATTATTGTAATCCCCATCAAACGGAATAACTACTCCCTTCGATATAGATACACATCCAGCTATCAGGATATATCTTGCTGTCCACCTTTCCTTGCCTTATAACGGTTCAAAATTATTTTTAAAAAAAGGCTAAACACATGACTGGTCTAAATTTCTATGGAATTTCATCATGCCCTCTGCTGGCAACTATTCACTGTAATCAAATACTGTCGAGATGCTTTTATTTGTCCCCATCCAAAAAAAAAAAAAATGTTTCAGAAAATAGAATCTTGGAAATTTTTACCTAAGACATTTTGTGGAAAGAGAAAGAAATTACACATTTATATTTTCAAGGTGACTTTCCCATGCCAGTGTGTATACAGGGTATTTAGGATTAAGCAGGAAAAAGAATTCTTTACGT
>CP092876.1:45372761-45387849 GCA_030710605.1 Cordylochernes scorpioides | reverse complement strand
TTGCAAAACTTTCTAAAAGCCACGTTTACATAAATTATTTTGATATAATCTTACTTAAATTTGCATAGGCCTTTTTTCTTGATTCTCTTAATATCAACAAATTGAATTTCCGATTTTTAAACCTTTAAACTTTAATCAAGAGTGAATTCTTCTATATCTTATAACTTGAAACCGGTAACTTAAATCCGGCAACTTAAATCCGGTAACTTAAATCCAGTAACTTAAATCCGGTAACTTAAATCCGGTAACTTAAATCCGGTAACTTAGATCCGGTAACTTAGATCTTGTAGCTTTAATCCGGCTCGAGGGACCAAAATGTTAGCCAATCTTCTTCTGGCTGGTTCTCTGATGCTCACTCTTCTGCGTAGAGGTATAGGCAGCGCAGAGGTCTTCTTCTAAAATGAAGCGTGCTCTCCGAGCTCTAACTATTGTGAAGTCACCAGTCTCACAAAGCTCAACTTAACACCCATTTTATTTCCAAACACACTATATATACAATCAAACACACACACGTGACCAGGCACTCCTGGTCAAATATAATAAAACATTTACACAGAGTAATAATAGAATTAAACTCTAACACTGACCAACCTCAAAGACCCATGTGGGAAGTTAGCAAGATGGGCACTTCGGCTGCAAGAGTTTGACGTCACTGTCGTGTATAAGAGCGGAAGGAAACATCAGGACGCAGACTGCTTATCAAGAAGTCCATTAGAATACAGTGAAGATATGGAGGAAGATATTCCAAGCATAGTGACTTTGCAGAACTTTAGCGAAGAGCAGATGAATGATCAAACTCTTAGAAAAATTGCTGACCAATTACAAAGTACTCCTAATAATTCCTTTGTAAAAATCGATAACACGCTCTACAGAAAAAATTATGATCCAATGGGAAAACCATGGCTTTTGGTGGTTCCACGACATTTAAGGCAGAAATTACTGAAAAATTTCCATGATTCACCCACGGCTGGTCACCTCGGATTTACTAAAACCTATGACCGAATAAGAAAAAAGTATTACTGGCCCGGAATGTATAGAACGGTTAGAAGGTATGTGGCACACTGTTCAGATTGTCAGAGGCGTAAAAATCAGCCCCAACTCCCCTCAGGGCACTTACAGCCAATACCTGTTCCTGAAGTTGCCTTTGAAAAGGTAGGAATGGATCTCCTGGGGAGATTTCCAACATCAGAAGGTGGCAACCGTTGGATTATTGTATGTACGGACTACCTAACGAAATATGCGATAACTAAAGCTCTACCCACAAGTGAATCCATGGAAGTTGCCAAATTCTTCATTGAAGATGTCATTTTAAAGCACGGCGCGCCGAGGGAATTAATCACGGATAGAGGAAGGAACTTCACATCTTCAATGATAAGTGATCTGAACAACCAGTGCAGAATAACCCATCGGAAGACGACCGCCTATCACCCTCAGAAAAACGGACTCACGGAGAGGTTGAATAAGACCATAGCAGACATGCTGTCCATGTATGTAGATGTCAACCAGAAAGATTGGGACAGGATTCTTCCATTCGTTACATTTGCATACAACACAGCAAAACAAGAGTCTACTGGGTTCACCCCATTTTTCCTTGTACACGGGCGTGAAGCCGAGACTCCACTTGACGTGTTATTCCCCAAGTTATTGCCAGAAGACGACGATTTCATCCAAATTCTAGGGGCAAGAGCCGAAGAAGCACGAAAACTGGCACGTATCCACTCCATGAGATCTCAAGATAGCAATAAACATCGCTATGACGCCCATCACAAAAATATAATTTATCAGCCTGGAGATCTTGTATGGATCTTTATTCCTGTGCGTAAAGTGGGATATTCGGAAAAACTAATGATACGTTACTTCGGCCCATACCAAGTAACCCGAAAAATATCTGATGTGACCTATGAAGTTGAAACATTCGGAAACCAGCAAGGTCGTCGTAAAACAAAAGATTTAATTCACATTTGTAGGATGAAACCTTATTTAAACCCAGAGGACCAGGAGGACCAGCTAGAAGAGGACCCAGAAGATGACTCGACAAACTTCCAGGAAGAAGACATCCCCACTGAACGAACACAACAACCACAGAGCCGCGAAGAGATCTCAGGCCCTATCACCCGTTCTCGAGCCTTGAGACTGAGGATGTAAGTCTCCTTCTGAGCATCGGGTCGATGCTCTTTATAGGAGGAGGCTATGTGGCGAAGAAATATTTTATTTTTTAATTCAATATTATTCAATAAATATATTCAACAGATTATAAAAATATACATTACTCTGTATTTGTGAAATCATCTTTTAAATATTTATTTGCTTGCTTGCTTGCTTAAGATTCTCTAGCTGTAAATAGTTTTGCTGACTTGTTAATAATTGTCGACTCGTCGCTGTGACGTCATCAATAAATACTTTTATATCTTAGGATATTTCAAGGCTTGATTTCTACGCTACAATATTCAATAGCTTATCAAAATTCAAATTGTTATTTATGAAGACATTCTGCCTTTATAACTAAGAGAATGGACTAAATATGAAGGTTGTCCCTAGTCATATCATATCCGTACAATGTTTACCAAAAAAATGATAAATATGCATGTCTAAATACGAAGGAAGTTAAATTAAAATAATGCATACTCATTAAAAGTTAGCAAATATAAATAAATAAATATTGCTGTATCGCTTAATGATTAGAATGGGTATGACTATGGAATATTTGACTAAATATAATGCAATCCAAGAAAAAAATCTAACCTATTCTAGAAAGGCGAAAACTTCGCGATAATGCAATATATAAAAGAAATAAGCGGATAACAAAATCAAATAAACTAAGCTAAAAGGCCCGTGAATAAGTAAGGCTAAATAAATACAATTATTAATCTAAGCGAACATTTATGTCCGAACATTATATTCATATAACTACAAAATTACGCAAAATATTTGGGGTAAATAGTGTCTCGATTAACAAAAAAGGTAAAATGACAAGTGTTGGGGCACGTTTTTGTAACCATACCCCAACAGAAGGCGTATGTATAATCAACATAAAAAAATGGATACATGGCTTCCCTCCCACATAGACATATAGACCATTTTTTTTTGCCCAGAAACTTAGACACTTGGTGACACCAGACTTCCATGCCGAAAGATGATGCCTGGTGGAGAAGAAGACATCCAGAGACATCCGAGCTGGAAACTGTTGTTTCATATGTACATATATTCCCCTCACCAAAAATTTAGGTAAAGGTGACAAGAAGAAATGGAGAAGGAAGATTTCTAAAAGACTAAGCCTTATAAATATCCTTCCCGAAAAAAGGAAGCATCACATTACAGTCCAGGTAAAAGGGGCCTGGGTCGATTTTTAGCCAAGACGGGGGGCGATATATATACCGTCCCGAGAAAAGGGAGGATAGTATTTCAATCCATGTGGAGGGGGGTCTGGGGTCTGAAATTTTACACTAGTGCCGTGGCTGTTTCTCTCTTTAGATTTTTTTGTTTTGGTAATACTATATGTTCTATTTTGATGGGAGAGGCCTGGGGCGTCTATGAAATTGTATACAGGAGCCGTTGGCCATTTTGATTGGTGTTTCTTTCGGCGAATGAAAATGCCAGCCAATAAAAACTTTGGCGCGGCCAGCGAATGAAAACGGAGAGAGACAAGAATAAAAGAGGGTTTCTTTGCCAAAAGGCAGATTCAATCGGAGTCGCTCAGTGAGAGGACAGCCTTCAGACGGGAGACCAGACCTTTGCCGGCACTTTCGAGAAAAGGTAAGCCATTTGTCATTATGACTTAGCGCCCCCCCCCCCCCTTTTTTGTTTAGTAACCAACCTAGATTTCGCATGGGCCCTAAAGGGCTATAAAGTAACTTCAGGTCACCTCTATCTAAATTTTACTATGTAAATAGCATATCTCGTCAGTATAGACATGTTCCCAAATTTTAATTTATTTAAATAAATATCTAGAGAAATTTTCTTGTTTCCTCTCATACATATTTCATTCCTTTTTGCTTTATGGTACTACCCCCACACCTTAATTTCACAAATTGTAATAAATATAGAACTACCGACTCTGTTAGAATAGAGTTGTGTACTATATCTTTGCTGTGATATATTGACACAGCGACAGTTGCAAATTACGACTTTATTAGGGCTACTTTGAGGGTATCTATCTGTCAGGTTTTAGTAATGTTTGTACTTTTATGTGTTTCAGTGCGTTATTCCATCATATTTACCATTATACCATAGTTTCTGATTCCTCGGGCTATTGTTACGCTGTTAGGAGGGTACGGCATGATGCAAACAGATTTGTATGTTTGACTATTGTTTGTGTTATTTGGGCTATGAAAATGCCTTAATATGAATCTATTTACAGTTGATCTGTAGAAATTATAGAGATCTGTTGCTATAATTTTCCTCTATGAAATAGCTCCCAGCGTCTTCAGTGGGTTGCTAAACCTCCAGAAGGAGTCTTTTATAGATTGCCCAATTTAATAACGATTTCATGGGTTGTCTGATGAAATTGTATACTAGTGTCGTGGTTGTTTCCATCTTTAGACCTTTGTTCTGACAATATTATATGCTCGATCCCTGCTTTAACTCAAACTCTTAATCAATTACAGAGTTTCCCCCCTTTTTTTTTTCTTTATTTATCCTGTTTGCACAAATTGCATTACATGTGATGATGTAAAGACATATGTCGATAGTGCATCATTGACAGCTGTGCTTCTATTATACAACATTAAGGTCTTGCTGCGGGTTATATACATGGGGTTGTTGGCCTAAATTGCTATATATATATATACTCAAGTAAGGAAACTTTAATAAGTCACATCGTGTATCCTCCCTTTTCATCTATCCAAACCGGGAACGCAACAATGGCGCCCAACGTGGGGCTCGAATTTAGTATATGTTTCATCCCCTATACTTTAGAAATATATACCTAATGAAAAGCCATACTATTTTTAAGTATTGGTGAAGTAGTCCACGCATCCTGAGATTAACAGTCTATTATAAATCGTGAATTTTAATTTATGCTTTCCGTTTCACTGGCATTTTATCAGGCAATGAAAGTTATGTTGAGGCGGTGTATACCGCATCTCTCGCCGCTGTCTTTTACGATTCACATTGTTTGTGGCAAAACCTTAATATTATCATTGATTTCTGATATCAAAGTAAAACGTTTATGGGGATGAGTATCTTTTATTCTGGTCTTCTCAAGCTTTCGAGCTTGTCCGCCCTTCTACAGGAGAAACATATACAAAATATCAAGAAAATATAACGTCGCCTGATGCTAAAACTATTATGATTCTATGTACATATATATATATATACATTAGGAAGTTTTGCATATTATTTGTTTTCTTAAGACACTTTTTTTTTTTTTGGTTTTTATACATATTCTACTATTGTTTGCTATATTCTATGAATTATCTTATAGGTAAGAAATTCTATTATTTAAGTAGTTTTATAATAGTTATTGGCTATTACATATAAGTTACTTATATTATTGTTGATATTATTAGCTGGTACTAGGATATATTGTGTTATATGTTTCGGGCAAATCTATTTTCTATTAATGCTATTGTGTTTTCTGAATAATAGAGAATCAATTATAAGCCTTTGATATTTGCTGTTTATGTTATTGTAATGTATTCTAGGTTCTCCTAATGCGAAAGTGTGACCTGTTCCTTTGCAGTATTGGAAAATTAGAGACCTATTGTCTTGATTAATAACGTTGCGTCTATGTTCATATATTCTATTGCTGACTCTCCTTCCTGTCTCCCCTGCGTATTTGGCTTGGCAGCTGTTACACTCTACGGAATATATTGCCTTTTATTCTCTGTTTTGGTTAGTGGGTTTTATGATAGTAGGATTATTTTTAGATAGTGGACTTTTATGGTGGAGCCTATGTTAGGGGAATTACAGTAATATGTTTGGATGCCAGAGTTTCTTAAGTAGTTGGCTATTGTTATAGATGTTTGTGAGTATGGAATGTAACATATCGCCCTATAGATATTTGTGGTTTTGTTTATTGGGTAATTGATAGTTATACTTTTGTGGAAATGTTGTAATATAAAGGTGGTTTGGTATCCTGCTTGCTGGACATTATTTATAATGTTCTGTGTCTCAATCATTTTGAATTCTGTTGCGAGCACCATTGATTACAATTTCTTTATTTTACTTTCTCAAATTATTATATACAGTATGAGAAATGAGGTTGGATTCCCATGGTTCAAATTTAGAACGGTGATCAGTGTTTTACAGTAGTCTACTGAAATGACTTAGCATTTTTTTTTTATCATAGCTCTGATATAATTTTCTCACAGCAGAGGTGAGTTCTGATAATTATTGCTGGATACAAATATCTTAACTTCATTTTAATAGCGCTTTCTATCAAATCATACTAGCCTGTGCATCCAGATTAGGGCTAACATGCTGAATGATAGTTAATCGATTTTATTTTTTTTTAACGCATAGTGGATTGGGAGAGTGGCAAATATATGAGCCTTAAGGTGAAAGTGAAGAGAGAAGTTTGATCACCATAGAAAGACGCACCTTTTTTTTTTTTTTCTCTTCGTAAAACCTTTTTTATTTGAAATCAATAATGGATAGAAATCTGGTTTTAACATTCCAATGGCAGAATCTCAAGGAGTGGATCTGGTGACCAATTTGCGCGAGTACCTTTTAATCACTGTGGAACTATTTATTAACTTATGACAACTACCTGGGATAATCTTTTAAAATATTCAAAGGAAAGGAGATGACTGGAGCTTGTGTCTACAAGACAGGTGAGATATCCCGAGGTGTGCTTGGACAGCTTTAAGCTAATGACAAGGCAGCAAAAGCCACCTGTGTTAGAGACAGGATCTATCTAATAATGGGGGTATAGGAGACAGGAGAGTTTATCGAGGCTCGATTTAACACTTGTATATAATGAGGAAGTTAGCGGAATGCGAGCCTCCAGTGCGAAGTAAAATCACCTAAAGGCTGTGAATAAAGATTGATAAAGTCGGGACACCCGAGCAAAGATATTACATTGAATATAATTCGGAACCTATAGGCGTGAGGCGGTATCGTGATTGGATTAGATGGCTAGACACGCAAGGAGGGAGGCCCCCTTTGACGACGTTTTCTGCCAAGTATGATCACTGGATACCGATAGACCGCCAAAAGGGTGTGTTCCCCACATTGGAAATGTCATTGAAGATGTGCCAGCATGCAGAAAAGAAAGGTTTAGGACGAGATGACGTTTCCTAAAATTGACATTTAAGGTGATATGCCTGGACTATAGATGAGGCAGTGAAGTCCATCTAGAATATGACGCTAATTCCAGAACATAATGTGGATGGATCGAGCTGAGGTGACGACTCCATATTAAATATACCTCAATAAATTCTTAAATGTCCACATATATTTCCACAGTGAATTATACAAGTTGCACACCTATCTCATGAGCCAGGAATGTAATTATCAGACTGACAGTAAGGTATAATATAAAATTTCTAACCCAGGAACAAACAAGACCCCTGATATGCAACAAAGTCTACAAAATAATTTCCCTATCAAACTCTCAGTATATCATCATAACTAAACAGAAAACTCAGTCACAATTAGTATCTTAAAAGGCGAAATAACTTTGTCATTTCCCAGTTCAAAATGCACCTGTTACCCCATAGACAGTGATCTTATAACCACATTTGATTTCGTTTCAGCATGTTGTGAAAAAATTGAACTCATGAAAATGCAGCCTTTTAATTACTATGCCTCATACTGTATAAATACATGAAGGAAATTTCTAATAACAGCCGCTAAGTGACAACCAGAGCGAACTCAGAAGTAATGAGCCGAGGGGAAATTGACAGAGTTAGTGTAGACAGTTTAACTTTACGCAGGTCCACAAGGGTGAAAAGGCCCACACAGTGTAAATTCTACTTAGACTGTCGCCACTAAATAGGATTTTGGAGTGTGTAAGAAGAATCAACCCAATAGAATGAGAAGTTTAGAAATTTCAATCTTTTCTTCTTTAACCTTTTTTTTTTCTCGAAGTAAGACTTCATTAGGATTCCTTTTTTTTTTCTATACAAACTATTACTTGTTAAAACCCGAGTTTCAAAGACCAATGAGAATAATGTATACCATTGTGAATTAACTATTTAGTGTAAATCTGAAATTTTAGTTATTATCAGGAGTAATAGGTGAAGGAAGGTGTAGGAAATCACAACTTAGAGGGGGACTATGTCTAAAACAACAAACCTAATAGGCATCCTATGGCTTGTGTTGGGTAATTCAGAAACCCTATTATCCCTGGCCTTCAGGTAGTAGCTTCGAAATAGGTTTCTAATGAGAACATGAAAGGTCAATCTCTCAGAGTGAAGTTGTGAAGTATAGGGACCCTAGGTCAGGGGTAGAAGTTAAGTAGGCCCAGACTGTAGTCGATCCTTGGAAAGCACTTGAGAATGTTAGTGTTGGGTAGTGAATCGTAAACCCTATAAATCCATCTTTCAATAGAGTGCAAAGGGGGCAGACGCACGAGGAAGTAAGAAGAAAGTGACTTCACCCACGGTGGCTAGGGGAGAGACTCAATCCGCTTTTATGAGGTGTCACGCTTAATGGTCCTTTATTCGCCATTATAATTTGTGTATGTCTTTATATAGAATTGTCGTGAAAAGTCGCTTGGTGTCAAGGCAAGGGCAGTTTTTGAAGTTACACTGATTTTTTTTTAGTAGGTTAGCTTCCAGATTATTTAGAATTGTTAACAATTATTGTTAACAATCATTTATCGAGTATAAAGTATTAGTATATATAGAGCTTGTACAGAGGCATTTTCTTTTGAGTAATATAGGGCTTTAGTTCCCAATTTGTTTTAAGTTTATTATTTTATTTGATTTCACATTGTGTCCTGAAAGATGTTATTATTTGTTAGGATCTATTGATATTGATAAATGAGTATTTTGGCCTTTGTAGCAGCTTTTAACTTTAGTTTGTATGCACACCGTGAATGATAGGGGGGAGGGTGTATGAATGAATTGGTGTAATGAATGTGTAAGAAGGTTAAAAACTATTATATTGTGAGCCCAAATTACATTAGAATAGGGTTTAAGGACTTTAATAGGATCGATATATTTTTTTTTGTTAGGACCGAGAAGCCTCAAACAGGACAACTACAACTCTATCTAGTTAGAAAATATTCGCTCCCTTTTTGTTAGGTCCCTCGTTAGGGGGTATAATTTTCCTTTGATTTTCTTTTATCTTAGTTTAGCTTGAATTCTAAGGATTGTGGATAAATGATCCCTATCCCGACCCTCAGACTTGGAGATAGTGGAAGGCAAGGATCAAGCCGAATTTCCCACTCAACTCCTCCTCGCAAGAGGAAACGAAGAGGTATAGATTGAATTTTATGCAGGATGGGGGATTTGTTTTAGCCATGCCGTATAGCCTGGGGTATAACGGCGCGACCTTGGGTAACCGATCTGACACCGTAGTTTCGACGCTTTTAGCGTGGCTGGAGCGAGGGTGTTCCAGACGGGAGGTCCTGTAAGATTGGCAAGTAGGCAGAGATTGCCCAGTTATTCTAGACGAAGTGTTTCCGTCTATTGAATTTTTTTTGGTACCAGTTTGATCCCCCATAGCTAGCGGAAGTTTCTTCTAATAAAGGATTCGCCCTCCCATACGTTTTGTTGGAATGAATTCGAGCATAAGACCGATTCGAGAGGCAGAATAAGTAATTATTAGGACCTTCAACGAGTTTAGACTCGTTCCATGTTAGGATAAGATTTTAAAGTATTAGTTAACTATAATGACCGCGAACGAGACGCCAGAACAAGCCAGTGAGTCAAAGTTTTAGAAGTGTTGTATTGAGGACAGTAGAATTAAGAGCAGTTATACAGAGAGTAGAATTCTGAAGGAATTTGTAAAAGGAACCAAAATTTCAGATTGATAAAATTCAAACTTATAAGATGTAGATTTATAGGATTCAGGTCAATGAATAGAGAGTATATTAGTAGATGAAAGTAATATGAATTTCTTGGAGGGGGGAGGTAGCTGAACTGTACACACCCCAGAGGCAAGGTAAACGGAGCCACAGACAAATTAGTAGAAATTGATTAGTCGCTCTGCCAAAACAAAAAAAAAATTCTCTTCATACGATTGTCACCCTAGATTTTAATGGACTGTGTAGTTTAATAGAGGTCTGGGCTATGTTCCATTTGACCAAGATTCTAAATGACGTTCCCACCTGGGTTGAGAGTATTGTAACAGAGGAATCTAACACATAAGAGAAAACACACCCTCCAGTAGGATCGGGATAGACGAATATTACCCAGTGACCAACTCGTGATTCCAGACTGAATAAGATTGAAAACTTAACTGAGATACTAAACCTTGATCCTTCAGCGCACAAATATATATAATGTGTTTTCATTTTCTTATTGAATAGGTTATTATTTTATATCATTTATATTATAATCATATACTATTCATTTCAACAAATTTATTTCCTTTGATATTCATGATATTAGTAATATTTACCTGCCATGTTGCATTTTTTTTTAACATGTTGTCGTGGCTTACTCTTCCCTCAAGGCATGATCTATTTTATCCTTATTGTCTTTTATCCGCCTTACTTGTATATGTATATATATTTTGTCATCATATATAATTTTGTAGTGGTTTTCTTTATCATCTATCATGGGATGATTTTTATCATATTTAATCACTATCTGCATGATACGTGTTTTCTTCAATATATATATTATACCCATCATATAACATGGAAGGATTCATTTTATCATTACATATTTCGTGCCTTATTTGATAATTACTTTCACAATTTGTTTCTGTAATTTTTTTAATTTAGCAAAAGTCATCATGTCATAGGCTAATTATTATATACCAAGATATTTCTTTCAGCTAACTATAATTATCCTTTCCTTTGATTGTATATGTATAACTATACCACACGAATGTCTTGATTGGTACTTAAAAAAAGATGCTGGCATGTTTTAGGAGTTGGACTAGTCAGTTATTTCTAAACGACTTCTTGGCGCCCAATTTTTTTATATATAATATGTAATAGGGAAATGTTCTAACTGTATTGTTAACAGAAAGAAGGTAGCAATGAAACCAGCACACCAAGAGGCAAGGATGAGGTGAGAGGACTTACCACAAGGATGGCCTACTCCTCAAGGCCAAAGAAGAAAGTGGAAGGGTGGTATATATACCCATGAATGGTGAGACAGATGACCTTGCTTACTTCCATACATATGATATGACTGTCCCCCATAACCTATGTTGATAACAGTGTGCTGATAGAATAATAACACATAAAAACCCCATTGCCAGGATGCACAATGCCCACTAATGTTCGGAATAATAAACATCTAGAATAGCATACCATCATTTTGATTAGCCTTATCTTCCCAATAGGTTTCGGTACATCTGGCTTCACCTAGTAATGGAAAATGCATTTTGCTAGACATGGGCCTGCTTTCATAGTAACCGATGAAAGGCAGATGAATAATGAGTAGCACAAACGCATTTGTCCATTACCTGGCAGGGGGAGGATTGTTGGGGCACGTTTTTGTAACCATACCCCAACAGAAGGCGTATGTATAATCAACATAAAAAAATGGATACATGGCTTCCCTCCCACATAGACTTATAGACCATTTTTTTTGCCCAGAAACTTAGACACTTGGTGACACCAGACTTCCATGCCGAAAGATGATGCCTGGTGGAGAAGAAGACATCCAGAGACATCCGAGCTGGAAACTGTTGTTTCATATGTACATATATTCCCCTCACCAAAAATTTAGGTAAAGGTGACAAGAAGAAATGGAGAAGGAAGATTTCTAAAAGACTAAGCCTTATAAATATCCTTCCCGAAAAAAGGAAGCATCACATTACAGTCCAGGTAAAAGGGGCCTGGGTCGATTTTTAGCCAAGACAGGGGGCGATATATATACCGTCCCGAGAAAAGGGAGGATAGTATTTCAATCCATGTGGAGGGGGGGCCTGGGGTCTGAAATTTTACACTAGTGCCGTGGCTGTTTCTCTCTTTAGATTTTTTTTGTTTTGGTAATACTATATGTTCTATTTTGATGGGAGAGGCCTGGGGCGTCTATGAAATTGTATACTGGAGCCGTTGGCCATTTTGATTGGTGTTTCTTTCGGCGAATGAAAATGCCAGCCAATAAAAACTTTGGCGCGGCCAGCGAATGAAAACGGAGAGAGACAAGAATAAAAGAGGGTTTCTTTGCCAAAAGGCAGATTCAATCGGAGTCGCTCAGTGAGAGGACAGCCTTCAGACGGGAGACCAGACCTTTGCCGGCACTTTCGAGAAAAGGTAAGCCATTTGTCATTATGACTTAGCGCCCCCCCCCCTTTTTTGTGTAGTAACCAACCTAGATTTCGCATGGGCCCTAAAGGGCTATAAAGTAACTTCAGGTCACCTCTATCTAAATTTTACTATGTAAATAGCATATCTCGTCAGTATAGACATGTTCCCAAATTTTAATTTATTTAAATAAATATCTAGAGAAATTTTCTTGTTTCCTCTCATACATATTTCATTCCTTTTTGCTTTATGGTACTACCCCCCACACCTTAATTTCACAAATTGTAATAAATATAGAACTACCGACTCTGTTGGAATAGAGTTGTGTACTATATCTTTGCTGTGATATATTGACACAGCGACAGTTGCAAATTACGACTTTATTAGGGCTACTTTGAGGGTATCTATCTGTCAGGTTTTAGTAATGTTTGTACTTTTATGTGTTTCAGTGCGTTATTCCATCATATTTACCATTATACCATATTTTCTGATTCCTCGGGCTATTGTTATGCTGTTAGGAGGGTACGGCATGATGCAAACAGATTTGTATGTTTGACTATTGTTTGTGTTATTTGGGCTATAAAAATGCCTTAATATGAATCTATTTACAGTTGATCTGTAGAAATTATAGAGATCTGTTGCTATAATTTTCCTCTATGAAATAGCTCCCAGCGTCTTCAGTGGGTTGCTAAACCTCCAGAAGGAGTCTTTTATAGATTGCCCAATTTAATAACGATTTCATGGGTTGTCTGATGAAATTGTATACTAGTGTCGTGGTTGTTTCCATCTTTAGACCTTTGTTCTGACAATATTATATGCTCGATCCCTGCTTTAACTCAAACTCTTAATCAATTACAGAGTTTCCCCCCTTTTTTTTTTCTTTATTTATCCTGTTTGCACAAATTGCATTACATGTGATGATGTAAAGACATATGTCGATAGTGCATCATTGACAGCTGTGCTTCTATTATACAACATTAAGGTCTTGCTGCGGGTTATATACATGGGGTTGTTGGCCTAAATTGCTATATATATATATACTCAAGTAAGGAAACTTTAATAAGTCACATCGTGTATCCTCCCTTTTCATCTATCCAAACCGGGAACGCAACACAAGCGAAATTACTAGGATGAATAAAGATTTTTAAAATATATAAAAATTACTATACTTTGGTATAATCTGATACATTATATGGCCTATACTTCTTAAAAGAAATAGCAGAAAAGCTTTGAAATCATGCTTATTCTAATAAGCTAGATATCCTTGCGAAAAAAATCTAAATAAACGATTGAATTACCAAAAAAAATAAGAAAAATAAAAGTAATAGGCCCGTTAATATGAAAATTTGATATAAACATTAATACTGATTGAATTCAATAGATACAAAGGTTCTTAAAAGAGGGTTAACTATGAAAGTTTGAAAGAGGATGAAATAATTTAGAGTGAAACCCTCTCGCAAACGCGAGAAGCATGCTTGGGGAGCTAGCAAGAGACCCATCTTGTTGGTTTGAAGATTCAGTATTGACTTATTTTATTGGCTCTCAGAAATTCCCGCCTAGAATGTTCACATCTGTTGTTTTTCACGTCCATCTATTTCCATCCCTCTACAGATGTGGCCCCTTTGCTCTAGCGTGTCAATCAAAGATGTCCCTAGGGGCTCTAAATTTGGATTTTTGTGGGAAGCTCTGAAGTGTGGGAAAACACTGTTTTAAGTCTAACTTCGTTTTTTTTGTTGTTGTTCAGTTGTACATATCCTAAAATTTCAAGATTCTATATTAAAAGGAAAAAAATCTATTATAACACGTGAAATATAAAATTTCAAATAACACACACACAAAAGCATTATATATATTTCAAAGTCAGATAATCGTTAAATTTTCAGGTAGAGACATAATTTTTCACTCAGGGTTGTAGACCTACTTCTTACAAATTTTTACTGATTTGGAATTTTCGGTAGTTTCTGCTCCACGTTGAGCATCCAATGTTAGCTCGGATATTAAGGCGTGTCGAAATATGTTATACTTTCGAATAATACATATCCTATTTTAATGTATTTCAAAGGATTTATCGATTATATTAAATTACTGATAAATTGACAAAAACACACCAAGGCAAACAAACAAAAAACAATATACGATTAATATATATTTATAAACACTTAAATATAAAGAATGAAGAATTTCATTCAAACCCTATGTAAAAATACTTTCAAGTTTAGAAATTTGCATAGTACACTAAAGTCCATTCATGTGAAGTCTAACTCCCCATATCACAACATAGTATTGAGGGCAAACCTCAAAGTGGGTCAAAGAAAAGAAAATTCTTAAAACAATAATATTGTTGAGTCGATTTCTATCGTGATGAAGTATACAATCATTACTTCTACGATTTGAATGACATACACCTCATTCCAATACGCTTTAAGAGGATTTATAATTATGTTAGATTATTGGAAACTTGACTAAAAAAAGGAAAAGCACACCAAAGCAAAGACACAAAACAATATACTATTTAATTACATATAAACACTAAAATAAGAGAACGGGGATGAAGAATTTCATCCAGATCATATATAGACATATTTCTAGGTCTAGGAAATTTGTATGATACACGAAGGTCCATTTATATGAACCATGCCTTCGAATAATAGATCTATTCTATTTTAATACGTTTCAAAAATTTTACCAATTATATTAAGTTATCGATGGGGTGACAAAGCACACTCAACGACATGTACACCATAACACAAACATCAGTTCAATTCTCAA